>QMIH01000043.1:923885-982763 GCA_003987875.1 Clarias batrachus
ATATATACATACACACACACACAATGTAGTACTGTATATATAAGAAGTAAATGAACAACTTGAGTCTTTTCAGCAGTTAGATAGAGGGCGTTGCCAAAAGAATGTAAACTCATGTACTGAAGGGGGGAAAAAAGTAATTAAATGAACGATTTAAAAGGAAATCAAACAAAATGCTAATGTAGCTAATGAGAAGTAAAAACTTGCAGCTTTCCAGTGGAACACACTCAGTGCTACTCAGAAGATTAGGCTTTGCTTGTTTTATTTACTGATGCGACCCGTTTAACTGCTTAGTCATTTATTTTCCCACATGGTTTCTCTTTACAGTGCTTCTTTTCAACTACAAGTCTGATTAGACTCCGGTCTCCTCTCAATTCAGCTGCTCAGGCACTTCAACCAATCGACGGTTATGTTTACTGCATATAACTTTTATGTCCTCAAAACCGTCCTTCTAATGTTCTGGTACATTCATTCATTTTTAATGCCCACTGGAGAACAATAAGAGCTTAACACTTAACAAAAGGAATCCACCAAATGTTCTTCACGAGGAGTTGCAAGTGGATTTTTTTTTTTCAAAGTTTATTGATTTGTTAACAGTGTTGACAGATTGCTACACAATTCGGTGTAAAGGAAAGTAAGGAGTACCGAGCAAAAGAAAGACATGAGGACCTGGATTCAATGCTGCTTCTATAGTAGTGCAAACACACACACACACCAATCTGAATGGATTGGATCACATTTCAGAAGTTCCTCTTTCGCTTAAACACACTCCCACACAAAGCAGCATGCTTCAGCTCATCATCACGGTCAAGTGGAGATTGTGGAAACACTCGGAATCCTGCACTTTTCAATTAGAGAGCAGCCATATTTCTTTGTTGTGTGTACAAAAAAAAAAAAGCCAATATTTAATTGTTTGCTTTAAGCGAATAACAGACTGGCAAAGGGAACTCCCTTTACCTGCCCCGCCCACTTGTTTCCATTAAGATCAACAAGACATCAAAGGAGGCCAAAGGAACAGACAATGAGTACAGTTAGTTAACTGTCCAAGTTTAATATTGGTTTTAATTTACAAACATCTCCCCACATTCCTCTTGGTGCTCTCCGTCTCTCCCTCTCTCTCTCCAGGACTTCAGAGTCTAAAAGCTATTGGGCATTGTCCGTGAAATTACCATCCTCAATGTCCAAAATGGATTATCCATAGCTTCGGCATACCTTAAACGTCCGAAACAATCCAGCCAAGCTTTTTAAAAGGTCCGTGTTCAACACCATGTCCGTCCTGAAGTGGGCAGTTTAATTGACAACCCAGAGAGTCAGCTTACAAAAAAAACAAACAAAAAACAAATCCACCTAAAAAAAAAAAAAAAAAAACCCCAAAAAAAAAAAAAAAAAAAAAAAAGCAGGTCCTATTCTACAGTTGTATCAAGCATCGAGGACATGAGGACAAAGAAAACCCATCACAAGTATACAAGGACAAGGAAATATATATATGTACATATAATCCTATATATTTATAAAATGTTTTTATTACTCCATATATACACTTTTCACAAATCGTCCAGGGAGCAGGAGGCTAAAAATGAAGCACTGCTTCATGTTGCATCACAGATCAGTTGCTTTTCAATAAAACAAAGCAAGAAAAGAAAAGACTTAACTGATGGAATCCTCTTACACACATACACATCCACACGCATACACACACACCTCATAACCAGACTGAATGTAAAAATGCAGGCCAAAACGGACTTCTTCAGTGCTATCCGGGAGCGGTCCTCAGATTTTTTGGAGCGGTCTCTCCAAAAGGTCCTGTAGCAGACGAGTCCAGTATCACAAAAAAAGGATCAAAAAACATCACATATTTCGATTTCCCAGTTGAAATCGAACCCCAGCATGGTTTCGTATCTTGGAGTTCTTTGGAGGAAGGGTAAGGGATCACACTCCGGTTCAACTGTTAATGAGCTCAATATAAGCTCTAGTCACAGGTCCTTGGATTTAGTGGATCGCTCCAAAGCCTAGTAGATGACTTCATACACTGTGGCTTTCTTGTCACCAGATCCTGTAACGATGTATTTGTCATCAGCAGAGATGTCACAGCTCAGGACAGATGAGGACTCCTTAGACTGGTAAAAGAAAAGGAAATAAAAAGGTGTTACCATCATCATCCTGATCAAGAACCTCATCAAATACTTCCGAAGCTTGAAACAAAATAAATAAAGAATAAAAACATGACACAGAAAAAACAACCACGGACTTGTCAAAGAGGAGATTAATCATTGTCCAATAATTCCATGTCCCAAAGTGTTTATTCCTCTTATACTACAGCACTTTGCCAACAATTATAATTACTACTGGGGGAAAGAAAAAGAAAGGAAAAAAAAAAAAAAAAAAAAAACTTAACATGAGCACTAAAATACACTTCCAGTCAAAAGTTTGGACACTCCTTCTCCATCAGTGTCCCCCCCCGCCTCCCCATTTTCAACATTGTACATCGTACTGAGGACATCCAAACTTTTAAAGAACATATGGAACTGTGTAGTAAACCAAAAAAATAAATAAATAAAAAGTGGTAAATGACCCAGAATACATGTTTCATACTTTAGATTGTCCATTTAGATTAAGTACATTTAGCATTGATACCAGCTTGGCACACTCATGGGATTCTCCCATTAGTTACATGAGGTAGTCAATTGAAAAGGTTTTCACTTCATGGATGTCGGAATTTCACTCTTTCTTGACCAGGAAAAAAAGCCCAAGAGCTACCTCTGTTGCAGAGGATAAGTTTATGAGAATGTCAGGCCTCAGAAACTGCAGGTTTACAGCACCTCAGATTAGAGCCCACATAC
This sequence comes from Clarias batrachus, assembly GCA_003987875.1. Taxonomy (NCBI): domain Eukaryota; kingdom Metazoa; phylum Chordata; class Actinopteri; order Siluriformes; family Clariidae; genus Clarias; species Clarias batrachus. Next base: position 926,723 of record QMIH01000043.1, read on the forward strand.
TGTAAATGCTTCTCAGAGTTCAAAAACATATTTCAACATCCACTGTTCAGATGCGACAGAGAGTCACGGTTGAATTGCGCCAAAGAGACCGTTACTTCAGAAGAACAACCAGCAGTTGAGACTTTCTTGGGCCAGAAAAAAAACTCGAGGAACAGATATTAAAATCAGTGGAAAACTCTCCTTTGGTCCAAGTTTGAGATTTTTGGATGTAACTGCCATGTTTTTATTAGATATAGAGAGGATAAACAGACAGTTCCTCCGTGTGTGGTTCTCACATGAAGGAGGTGTGATGGCATGGGGGAGCTTTGCTGGTGACACTGTTGGTGACTGGCACACTTAACCAGCATGGCTACCACAGCATTTTTCAGCGACATACCATCCCATCTGGTTTGCACTTAGTGAGACCATCATTTGTTGTCCAACATGACAATGACCCCAAACACACCTCTAGGTCTAGGCTGTGTCCCCCAAGATGAGGAGTGATGGAGTGCTGAATCAGATGACTTTTCCTCCCTAATCACGCAATCTAAATTAAACTGAGATGGTTTAAAATGAGTTGGACCGCAGATTGAAGGAATGGCAGCCAACACCTCTGTTGAGGCTGACAGAGAATGCAAAGAGTGTGCAAAGCTGTCGTCAAAGCAAACAGTGCCAACTTTGGACAATCGACACTATAAAATATTTTGAGCTATTTAACACATTGATTACATAATTCCCTAATTGTTGTGTCACCATTTCAATATCTTCACTAAACATATAGTGTTAACAATAAAAACATTATATAATACGTGTCCAAACTTTTGACTGCTACTGGAAACCTGTGATTTGTTCATAATTCGATCAATGCTGCTGTTAACCAACACCTTCTGACCAACGAAACACGACAAAAGCACTCTGGTATAAATAATAACAACAACGCTCTTTTGTTTCTTAAATATAGAAGCTTCCGTTCTTGTGGCATTTCAAACGTGTCAATCTGGCGCGAAGGTTCTTCGACCTCTTGCTTCATGCACATCGTCACCACCTACGCTCTTCCCAGTCAGCGAGTTAAAAGCTTTGAAATTACCATCCCAGCCTGTACGGCTTCTGCTAAAGAACACATCAATCTCGGTCCCATCGGGGGCCACACTGCGATGCGGAATGAGAGCGAGTCAGTTACTGAGTCACGTACCTGGAAAATGCTGGCGCCGTACGGCGTCCTCCAGGCATTCAGCAGATTGTCCTTCCCCGTGCTCACAAACCATTTACCTTCAGAGCGGAAACATCAAGAGTTAGAGCAGGGAGAGAGAGAGAGAGAGAGAGAGAGAGAGAGAGAGAGAACATACGCATACACTCGCTGCTCTGAAAGGAAACACTCGAATGGCCAAGGACAGAAGCAAGGTGATGGAGGCATTTCCATTCAAAGCACCAGCTTGTTTTGTGAACAGCCTAGCAGAGCAGCTTAGTGCATGCAAAAAGGCAATCAACAGAAAACAAAACTGAAAAAAAGACTCTTAAAAAAAAAAAGGGTATAATCAGATGCCTTACCACAGTAGGCAAATTTGAGGGAGAGAACACAGCTCTCATGCAGGTGTAGCTGGTATTTGTCTGGTTTAGTGTGGTGGAGAACCTCCACGTTGCTGCTCTCCATCCCTACAGCCAACCACTCACCAGTCGGACAGTAGCCCAGAGAGAAGATCTGCAAAAGAGATGTCAGAAGTGGTTACTCTCTCACACGCTGCTGCCTGGACAGCACAACATACAGTCACACTCAGGAGTAAACTGTTCTGCTTATGTACTTCAGAACTGTCTTTCACAATAAAAAGAAAACTGACTGCACTGAATGAGGAATGAGAAATGTCTATGGGCCAGTAAAATACTAGACATGTTGCTAAAATTACTTCTAGTCTTCATTAGAGAGTAGCACAATAATCAAGACCACAATAACCAAAGTCATAATTGTCTAAAAATTGACGTTTTCTGTCAAGTTACGTCACGATTACATGATTAACGAGTCTTACCTGTGAGGTGAAGTCATGCTGCTGGAGCTGTCGTCCCTCTCTCAGGTCCCAGGAACGGACAGTGTTGTCCAGGCCACCCGTCCACAGCTTGGTGCCGTCATGAGAGATGTCTATACAACTTGCGCCATCTGTGTGACCCTGGAACTGCCTGAAGAACCAGGAGCAAAACAAAAGGATTTTACACTTTGTGTACTGACTACAGGTGATGCATATGTACACAACAGCGACACAGAGACACAACACTACTACGATTTGCCACTAAAACACCATCCTCACCTGACGAGGGTCTGGTTGTGCAAGTCCCACACGGCGATATTTCCGTCACTGCAGCAGGAGAAGCAGACCTTGGCGTCAGGGCTGATGGCCAGAGCGTAGCAGGCCGGGGCCGACGAGGTCAGCTCAGCCTTGATGCGCGGCGTCTGAGAGGCCAGGTCCCAAATGGTCAGAGTGCTGGCCTCGCCACCCACGATCAGTGTGCGGCCGTCTGGGAGCAGCTTACACGAGCGAATGTAATTATCTCTGTTCTAAAGACGACGAGAGAGAGAGAGAGAGAGAGAGAGAGAGACACTGAGAACAATGCGAGTCAAAAAGTGCTAGTTTATAAAAACGCAATTGTTCAAGTACCCTAAGGAAATTTCTTCTCGAATATTCCGGGAACACCATGTAATCTAATGTAATTTTCCCCGCCCAGTCTTTTGTAATGCATCTCCTTCTCGACTCCCTGTAATAATCGGTGCTTTGCAAGAAGCGAAAACAAAATGCCACGGTTTCAAGAGAGCAAGCAGCCTTTCTTTCCGCAGCCTTTTCCTTTCAGCGTGGTGATTATGAAGGTTATTGGAGAAGGAGAAAAGCCTGATAAGAGCTTGGAGCTAAATGCATGCAAGCGGGGGCAGTTGTGGTGGTGGTGGTGGGTATCTTTTAAAAGGTTTCTAGTTGGAGTTCCAGAGAGGATGCAGCACATTTTCAGATTAACAGAAGCCTGGATCACTGGCAGGGCCGGATCGATAACCGGGAGCTTTCAGACAAATTAAATCACTTTATGATAGCCACTGAACAGCTCATCACATCCACGCTGTCCTTTCACCCCCCCCCTCTCCCACCACACCTTTCTCTTCGCCATGGAGAAATACTAACATACCAGAAAACTTTAACCTCAGTCAAGCATCAATTAAATTCATGAACCATATCGCAATAATCATTTGAGAAAGATTTTCCGTTGGATCAACTGTGCAACTTTTAGGAGTTAAAAGATTAGTTTATGTATAGATATAAAACAGATTGCCAAGACTTTATTAGAAACAGACAGCTTTAGACAGCCAAGAGGAAAAACTATTGAAATTGATGGTAAGATCCCAAACTTGCACTAAATACCCAGTAACACTGATAATGATGATTAAATTAAATGAATAAAAGAAAGCAAATTATTCAAGATGACAGCAGCAGCTCATTAGACCAATTCTGATGAATATTTTTACTGGCTATGGCTGATTGACAGCCTTCTGTTTAAAACTCTCAGCCTGCTATGGCAATAACCACAAAGGTGCAGATGGGAAGTACTGGGATTGTTCAGCCGTACAGGAACAACTCACTGGTTAGGGTTTACAAATGAGGAATTATTAAAAGCATCACAGTTGACCTTGCTCGCCAGCTTTCACCCACAGGTTTGCATAATTCTAATAAATCTATGTACGCGGTACCCGCAAAGTCAGTCTTTTGACTAGCGACTAGTGCTAAGTAAATGTTTGCTATACGTCATTTTTCAAGTAGCGAACTCGAAGCTTAACCAAAAAGTCCCAGGGTCATTACCAGGCAGTCCAGTTGGGACACGGGGCTCTTGCTGCCAGGCTGGCTGATGTCCCAGATCTTGACACATCCCTTTCCACCTGTGTAAACGTGGCGTGTTGGGTTGCTGATGGTGACCGCACAGACCACCTCGCCATGGCTTAGCGTGTTAATCTGGCGTGCGTGGCGGGGGATTCCTGGGCCGATCAGCGCATCTGGAGGAAAAGGGACGGGCTGCATCTGACCGTCTGCACTGACGTGGAACGAGTACGCTCTGTTCGGAACAGAAAGTCAGAAGAAAGAATAGTTTAGTGAAATAAACATGCACAGTTTGTTCTCTATTTAAACCCAAATGTAGCAACCAAGTGTCCAATAATAATTTCTTTAATGCTGCTGTGTGTCTATAATAAGCGGTATGCTTTAGGACACAGAATGACGGGCGTTCAACTCAAACCGGGACTTTGGAATGCAGAAAATAACATTACAGTTATAAGCAAAACTCCCTTTATTTCTCTATATAATCATCTGCTGCACTTCTCAGTGTTTCATTAGTGCTCGGATACCATAAGGGTAGGAAGTTTTCACAGGATGCCGGATCCATTAAACATTGGCCTCCCAGGAAATCCTTTAATGGGCCAAACATGTGGAAAGAGCGAGGACAGGCTAGTACACCGAATGTAGCAATCTAGTGGTGTTGAACAATTGTGTGGACGGACCCCACATGTGTATCTTCAACAAGCTGGCCACAAGTCATTTGCGTTTCACTGCATTGCATTGGGTTCTGACCCACCACGGCCCGGATCGGCATTCATGGATGTACGGCACCATTCAAATGTTTTACTCCAGCTAAGAATCTAAGCGGTCTTTTTTACACCTTAATTGACAAGAACTTTCATCACAAGTCTTGGTTTGACTTGAACGCCCCTTGTATGCATGTGTGTATATATATAATTTTTTAAAATAAATTAAAAAAAAGAATAGCACTGTAGCGTTTGACTTGAGCAGCTGTACTTGAAATTCAGTTTTTTAATTACAAACTAATGTTCTACAGTACATTTATACTAGTGACGATTTAAGACCCACTAGGCTCCGCCCGCTAAATGTTCCAACATGAACTGCTAGCTAATTCATGCACATCTACGCAACAAAACATTGACAGACTCGACACTTACGGTTTTCCTCCAGAGATGGACGTCAGGCCGGTTGGGAGCCCTGGAGCCCGCATGTGAGGATGTGGATCAAATCCAGGCTGTGAAAACAAAACGTGCGCACAACTGAATACCAGAGCACAGCGTACCACAGCTTGTATCTCCACACTAACCCTCTTCTCTTCACTACAGGAAGGCTTGTGAAAACATGCAGGCAGCACTTCTCCGCACTAAGCTCGTCACACCCAGTTCAAAAGATCAAGTGAAGCAGCACACACACACACACCAAGGTGATATTTAAAGGAAGATTATGTGACCGGGAGACGCAGGTGGTGATAGGAGAGAGGGAGGGATCTCACCATGGGCGGTCGACCGTAAGCTGCCGCCGTGGCTGCTGCGCTCATCTGAGGCGAGATGAGGCCGTAGACACCTGTACTGGAGAGCGAGCCGTTCATCTCTGGGTGGTGACCCATCATCGCAAATGGAGCAGCGTAGGACAGAGGAGTCCGCAGCGCAGGAGCTGCACAAACATTTTAATACAGTCATTTGGTTTGCCGGAGTGCAACGAGGCACATTTGCATAACAAAGTTTTAGTGAAGCATAGAGCAGCACATCACAGGCACTGTTCTGGAAATTTGTTTCAAAAATTATCATAGCACACAGACAAACACACAAAAGTAAACAATTTTATGTACAAGTGTGTCTGTGTGTGTGTGCGTTCTTACCCAACACCTCCATGCCAAGAGGTTTGGGCCCTGGGATGGGCCTGAGTCCTGGGGTACTGCTGGTTCCCGGGGTGGGTGCGTCATTGCGTGGGGTGGGAGTGTTGGACTTCAAGCCCGGCGTCGAGGATTTATCATTCTAAACAAATCAGCAGCCGAGAATTACAAGACAGCCAAGCTAAAAACTGCAAAAGCACAAATCCACAGATGATCACAGAGCTCTCTCTTGCTAATCCAATCAAATCTTGACAGCTTATTATAATCTGGATTAAATCGACGCTCCTGCACCATCCAGACAGGAAGAGAAGAAGGAAAAGCCGCTTTATCTTTGCGCTCTCTTTTTAATCTCTTTACTCGGCTGGTTTATATGCGGAGAAACGGCGAGGCCGTTATCTCCATGATGTCATTGCAATAACAAAGAGCTGGCGTGGAGACAGCAGGGACGAAGGGGGTCAAGGCTTGGCGCTTACATGAGCGTGATCCTTGGCTTTGGAAGACGGTGTGCTCCCAGATGAAGCCACAGAGGCTGGACTGTTCGGGGCGTCTTTCTTTAGCACACGGGCTTTGTCCAGGCCGTTCTCTGGGGGAGAGTGAGAGGGGCTGCCCCTCGGAGTGGGTGGGTCCTGTAGAGAGAAAGCACACACGATAAGCGCTTGGCTAACAACGCTATATTTTTTTTTAATGATCACTAACTAGATAGGCGCGAGTGACGAAAGTGAGGACGCTCGCCGTCTTTTAATCGCTAGACATATCAAAGATTTCAGGAGAACCATTCGGAAATGTGTTTCTGTATGTGGTTGTAGGACATTATTGTAGGAGTCTGGTTCGTGTTGTGATTTAGGGAAACGTCATATCGGTGCGAGGGATTTACAAACCTCATTGGAAACGTCGACCACCAGATCATCGCTTTTGTCACCATCGCTGTCCTACAGCCAAAAAACAAAAAGGAAAAAAAAAAGCGTTGTTTAAGGAAAGGATTAATAGAGGAAGTATAAAATCAGCCATATCACTAAAACAGTGAACATTAAGCCCAGTATTGGCTTAATCCACATGGCGTCTGGCCGCAGATCAGACTTTTTTTAGTCCGGGGTATTGCAGCAGGCTATTATGCACGAAGTATTCTGGTACATTTCCATCACAGGAATAGTTAACTTTTTTGAGGGATCTGTGCTACATTTGCTTTCCTGTGGGATCGGACCTTGAGTGCCGATGATCCTGTCAGCAGTGTACGGGTATATAACTGATAATGTTACTCCGGTGACCTACTGGCGAGGTTCGTGTTGCGGCTGACCAGTGTATACAAGCATGGAAAGCAACCAAGCGCCATTAAAAGGTATAGTGAATGATTTAGGTTGGAATGCTGAACATCTGGATGTTGGTGGTCTACTTTTTTTTTTTTTTTTTGAGAAACCTGAGAAGAGTTTTTCTCTAAATTCCAAAAACTTTAAGGGAAAGACAAAACACCAGCACTGCCAGCATGTGCACTTACGTATCTCAAGTTGTCCTTCTCCTCCATTTTGCGTTTCTTTGGATCCAAGCTGTAATCGGACGAGGCCCTGTGTTTCTCGCTGGCTCTCAGGCTGTCCGACGGCGACACAGAGTTATTCTGCGGGGACGAGGGAACAGAAACCGGTCAGGACGTTTGATAAGGACATGACAAAGTCACAATGTAGTTTTCTTTACTGCTTAAAAATAGCTAAAAAAAAAATTAAGCGGATGACCATTCTGGGAGTTTGGACCACCTGGTGGAACATTAAAATATGATATCGATATTGTGACACTTTTCTGAAAGTTTCAGAAAAATAAACTACAACCATTTTTTTTTTTTTTGGCTACAGTAACAATTTTTTTTCTTATAATAACAGCATATTTGGATGCGTTTTATTTCTTTTATAGCTAAGCAGTTAAACAAGTACTGCCATTTTTAACTTATTAAAGAACAACATGTAATTTCTTTAAAACCTATTTAGACATTTAATGCTGTGGAATAAAAAGTAAATCAAGTGAAATACAGCTGACACTACGGTCAGAGCTTCTGTTACAGAAAATTAATCAACATTATGACTAATTTGATTTAAAACGTGTTAACCTAGAACATCTATTGCTGAGTACTATGATATCATAATGCCACCCACTGCTGCATAGATTAGAGTTATGACATTTAATGACTGTTTTAATCCCGTGGTGCTGCTGAACATCAGTCAGAGGCTTGAGAACATCCGTAAAAGAACCTCTCTGTAGCCGCGCAGGTAAAACCTGGAGGGATGGACGGAGCTCTAAATAACCCTAACACAAATATCAGAGGTAACTCGAGGCCACTGGGACGTATGCGTGTGTAAATCCAGCCCTTGTCGAAAGTAAACACTGCCGGAGCAGAGGGTTAAGCTCCATGCCGTGTTACATCGGCGCTGGACTGGCAGCCGGAGAGGAGCTCAGGGGCGTCCAGGCTCACTGATGCGAAGCAGGAAGGACAGCTGAACAAACTCGGGGCTGAAGACAGGAGCGGGTCGAGGGGCACTACGCTTCGGATGCTCTGCGCCAACCCTGTAGGCACGCAGCCTCGGCCAGGCACGACACGCCAAGTGGACAGTGAGGCAGGAGGGAAGCGATCCTGACAGCACGGATACGGCGGCATGATGGGATGGACGGGGGGGGAGGAAGGAGGAGGGGCAACCGAGCGAAACGTAAACAAGCTGACCAGAAATCAACAGCCTCCCTCCCTGAGAGTTAACCAGCCAGAGGACAGCTTGTTTTCCTCTCCTCCTGTTTCCCCAAGCCAAACACAAGCCAACAGTTAACCTCTCTCTACATTCAGCAGGGCTGAACAAGGGCACAGCAGGAAAGAGAGAGAGACTGACTGAGTTTTCATCTTACCCATTCTGTTTGGCCTTTTGCCAAGACCACTCACTCGCTTTATTGCTCTTGGTGGGTTTTCCACCACAAAAAAAGAGACAGGAAAGGAGTGAGGAAGACAGAGTGGGTGTACAGGGAGGAGGAAAACTGAATGAGGTACTTAGAGACTGGTTTTGTGTGTGTATATGAGAAAGAGAGAGAGAGAGAGAGAGATGGCAAAACAGAAAGGCTTAGTAATGAATCAAAACTATACGATGGGTGGGAAGAGAAAAGAAGGGAAAAAACAAGCAAAAGAGAATTGGCAGCCATATTGGCTGGGCACTCGGTGCCACTGGCTGTGGGCATGCCTGAACAGGATGGCATCCAACCCAAACCAGAGAGAGGTGCTGCCAGGGCACATATGCCAAGGCCAGGCTCTCACTAGGCCCTATTCATCCAGAAAGAGTGAGCAAGTGAAAGAGAGAGAAAGAGGAGGGATGAAAAGGAGGATGTGGTCAGGCTATGGGAAGTGTCCTCCAGACAGAAAGAATTCTCCTCCTGCCTGGAGATGAAACAAAGAGATGCCAGGCACTGGTGCCAGGCGAAGCCCGGTCCATGCCACACCACACCTCAATGTAGTCTTTGTCAGTGCAAGCCTACGCCTCTTGTCTCAATCCCATCTTAATCCAAAAATAATAAATAAATCTAGACAGCACTGACAACATGACACGACAGGGAGGAGGAACTATGAGAGAGAGAGAGTGTGCGTGTGTATATGTCTGGTGCCCCACAGCAGGTTTAATTGGCTGCCCTTTTAAGGCCGGCTTAACATCACTCAATAAGTGAAGCTGGGACGGCCTATCAGATGACCCGTGACAACAGGAAGGCGCGGAGCGGAATGGCCACTGCGGCGCTAAGCGCTAATCAGCAACAGGCTCTGATTTCTGCAGACATGACTGCACCCATTCAAGCTGCTTGCCAATTACACACACACACACACACACACACACACACACACACAGAAACAGACACACTCATAGCCAGCATACTGGACAAAGAGAATACAAGTGGGCATTTGATACAGAACAGAACAGAGGGATCAGACAATAAAGAGAAAGATGAAGCTGCCTTGGGGGCTGCAAACCTTCCCCGGTCTGATGAGACGGAAAACAAATGAAGCCTGAATGAAAGCTGGAACGTCCTGCGAGTCTAGAGACGCACCGAGACAGGGAAAGGCTCGAACAAGAGGCAGTGCAGAGGACAAATCCTTTAAGACACGGAGTCAAAGTCTTTTTTAATTGTGATGAAATTATAGAGCTGCTAATCCCTGGCCTGTGCCGTCGCTCATTTTTCACCTGGATTAAAGGCGGCGCAGGATTAAACCCCCGACTCCATTTCCTTTTCATTACTTTATTTAAAAGGGCTTAGCGTGCAGTAATGCGGCTCGGCTCTCCAATACCACGCGAGGAGCGGCCGTCAGCAAACAGAGTCAATGTCAAGCAGATGCCCTCGTCACACTCACCGTGCTCGACTCCCGGTCTGTGTTTGCGCCGGTGAAGGAAGAGGAAGATGAGATCGCACGAGGCAAAAGTGAAGAGAAGACAAAAAAAAAAAAAATTAAAAAAACAGTACAAATATCCTTTACATTTTATTTTGAAAGAGTCAAAGTCAATATTTCTACCTAATAATGAGCATTAACGTCTACATGTGCGTGTAAATACCTCTGTGCTCCAGATCGTGATGATTCTTCTCGTCTTTGACCGGTAAGTGGGCCTGACTTCCCAGCGCCCCGAGTGCGAGCAGACCGGATCCGGAGCCCGTGACTGGGGGGAGGCCGGGGGGCTGCAGGCTGGAGGGGTGAGGCGGCAGCTGGACGGGCGGCCCGTGTGCCGCGTGGGAGAGGTGCTGGGCCTGGAGCTGCTGCTGCTGTGGGAAAGGGCAAAAAACACACAACACAAACACAGAGAGAAGTCCAAGTGGGTCGCTGGGAAAAGGTACAGAGACAACAAATGCTATAGAAGCGTACGTGTCCGCGCACATGCGCAAACACGCACCGTGACACTCGAGTTAGTCTTCAGATTGAACCTGCTTTCCATCCACAAGGTGCAGATTGAAGAATTCAGATCATAACGCTGGAAATTTATTAAAAAAAAAAAAAAACCTTCTACAAGCTTCAATTCCTACATCATCTCATCATGTTTATTACTCCCTTTAGTTAAAATTCACCTTAACGCTGGTTTACGCTTGCTTGAACTTCTGCATTTTTGTTACATCGATAATCTTTCAAATCCGCTACACGCTTCGTGTCTTTTTACATGCGGGGGATAAAAATATCCCGTTGCTATGGTGACAAAAACAACACCATTTCCGAGCCCTTAGACTCGGTTCCAGGTTCAGGCTGGAGCACCTTGTCGGTGGAAAATTGATTCGCGAGAACATGTCCAGGAGCGCTGTCTCCTAGCATCCGCTGTTAGCGATACATCAGCTCAATAAAGTATGTTATAGAGTGCAAATCATGTCAACACACACACACACACATACACACATACCAAAAACATCTGAGCATTGAGGAAGAAATGAGAAAATCATCCTCACGTAAAGGCAGTACATTGTTTCAAAAACGACTCAAACCCATAATTAACTGATGAATTGAATCACTGAATTAGGTGTGTGCGAACGAGAAAATCAACAAACTCTGCTAGAAGCCAGGTGCAGATAGAGAGAGAGAAAGAAATAAAACAGGTCTAAACTCCTCGACACGCCTATTTAACAACGGGCAATTAGCTGTTACGTTGTGTTCTTGTTAATTCAGTCATCAATAATGTGGCCGGAACTAAATAGTCCCCATTTACAGCTGAGAAGGAGAGAGGTAATGACGGGGAGAGAAAAAAGAACAGAGAAGACAAAGAGAAAGTGTGAGAGAGAGAGAGAGAGAGAGAGAGAGAGAGAGAGAAAAGGACAACTCTTGTGCGGTGGGAGTTGTTAATGAGTTCTGCACCATAAGAATCATAAAACTGCCTCATTACAGATGCATCGCCTCCCTCCGGAGAGACACATCGCGAAATAAAGAAATAATCGTCAAACCATGCCGTGTGACAGAATTAAGGCTAATAAAGATCTTGCGCACACGCTCACACACACAGGGAAGCAGCAAGAACGCAAGCCGGTTCAGTCGTTACATTAACATCAGTCGTGAGTTGAGCCAGTACCATCCTCAAACCCGTAACACACAAGTTCACGAACGCAGAAAGCAACTGTTAGAGCGGCGTCTCAACCAGACCGAGCCTCCTGCTGTACATGCACACACTCGTCTGCTCAACACACTGACCATCAGAGTGGGATAGACAGCATAGGCCTGTTGCTGTGGAGGACGAAAAAGACACGCAGACATTCAGAACCGTCTCACGATTCTCTCTCGAGCGCAATTCTGTCGTGACGCCGGAGTGTTGGGGTTTGTGTGTTACACAATTGAAAATGTCGAACCTTTCTGATCAATACTCCGTATTCTTTATATTATACATGTATAAAAAGGCATGGTGTTAATTATGTATTATGATTTATCTTGTCTACTAGGTTTATCATTATACATTAAGGTGTATAATTTTTTTTTTTTTGTAAATCACTTCATCATTGAATCAAATCGCGGGTTGCGTTGAGATTCCAAACAATAAATAATATTTGTTATTCGTGTAAAGGTTTCATTCGCGATTTAACTCTACACAGCCAATAAAAACAACACACACTGCGTTAGTCGTGCAAATCCGTGATGTCATTACGCTCTACACTTCAATAACCCTGGGTAAAGTAATGTACGATACCTTATACTTTGTTACTATAAAAACAAAAAACATCTCTATGCAACATGATGCGGCATTACAGTGGTCATATACCACACAAAACACACGCTACTGTTTAATTATCGTTCCTGTGACACACCTCACCCTGAGATAAAGCTTCCCACCTTACTGCCCATCGTATGTAAAACGCAGGGCTGCGTTATCAGAGAGACTCGATTCGGCTTGTAGGCTTCTATGGAAATCCGAATTTGAAACCCAAATCTGCAGCAACAGCATGCAAAGGGAGCGCGGGGTTCCTCATTATAACAAAGACCACGGCAATAACACAACCTGCGCTGCTTTGCATATGGGGGACGTGTTGACTGATAAGAGTAAAGATTACCATTTACATTGGCTAGAATAGATAACCACTGCGGCAGACTGTCTGTTCAAACAGGTGTGTGTGTGTGTGCGCGCGCGCGCGCAAGAGCATGGGTGTAGAAGAAACGCCCATGTGTAAATATGCCTGCAGTGTTTATCAAATGTTAATGATATAGTTAAGGCAAAAAAAGAAGAAGAAAAAAAAAAAAAAAAACACTAGCACAGGCATGAACAGAAAACGTATCTGAGGAAACCAACACTTTGAGATTTAAGGGGAAAATAGCAACATACCAAAATACCTTTAACTTGGCTTTCTTTATTGAGCCTCCAACTATAATTTCTTGCCGTCACTCAAAGCATTGAAATTCTACTCAGAAAATGAACAACTTTTCCCCTTTATGAAATCTAAGGAAAAGCATGCTCCAACCCAAAGTCACAGCTTGAGCCATTTCTCGTCACCCTTTAACCCAAAGAGCAAACAGAAGTCTGGATTAGAGGTCTTTTACGAAGCTTAGCATCAAAATCCATGCTTAACAAAGTATTCTATTCATCACCAAGTTCTTAAAGTTACCAACCTGTTTAACAGGCCGGTTATATAAAAGGGGCTTAATCCAAACTTCCAACCGTTCAATAATGGTGGTCTATAAATAACAAACATCCACCCGTGCGCACGTTTCGTCTTCGGAAAACAAATAGCTCTATAGCAGCAAAAGCAGTTACACAGATCAGCCATAACACTAAAACCATCTGTGTAATATGGAGTACGTCCCCGGTGTGCAATCAAATCAGATCTGACCTCCCCTAGACCTCCGAAGGCACGCTGTTGTATCTCACGCCAAGCGGTCGGTAGCAGATACTCCAAGTCCTGCAAGTCAAATCCCACAGAAGCTCGGCCGGATTGAGTCCTGGAGTTGATCTGGAGGCCGAGGTGACACCTTGAACTCATGTTTCTAAACCGATTCCTGAACCGTTTTTGCAGCGCGTCAGGGTGCATTATCCAGCTGGAAGAAGACACCGTGAACACCATTTCCAGGAAGGGGTGGTACTTGGTCAGCAGAATTGTTTAGGCAGGTGGTAGGTGTCAAAGTAACATTCATGTGAAAGCCAGAACTCAGCAGAACATTGCCCAGAGCATCACAGTCATCCAATAATGCATTCTGGCGTCATTTCTTCCTCGGTTAAACAACACGCGCATCTGGGCCTTCAATCCATACATGCATCAGTGAGCCATGATCCTGTCGCGGATCCAGGTGATGTCCTTTCCTTGGATGACTTTTGGTAGATACCAACTACTGCAGACCAGGAATACAGCGCAAGAGCAGAGTTGCTCTGATCCAGTCTATCCATCACAATTTGTGCCTTGTCAGAGTCGCTCAGAATCTTACACTTGATCATTTTTGCAGTTTCCAAAACATCAACTTCGAGAACCGAGTGTTCACTTGTCAAGAGGTTGCATACATCAGGTACCAATGTAATGAGATGAAACAAATGTTATTTACTTAGCGGTTTTAATGTCCCGGATCGCTGAACGAACAGTCGCATTCAAAATGGGATGCTTTCGATTTATTTAACAGTTAAAGGAGCCCATGCATGCAAACAACTGAGACCCAAGTATATCTCAATTAATTCTCCCTTAAAAAAAGCCTGAAGCTGCTAGAAAGCATATGGAAAAATTACAGTTCTGACGTCTTCACCCCTTAAATGGCAAAACCCATTAAAATAAGTGCCAGGGTACTATCAGGAGAGTGGAAGTGGCTATGCGGACAGACAGCTTTCTGTTACATCTCTAACTGCACTTCGAGTGGAACCTTCTGGAATAATCGCAGAAAACAAACTGAACCCTTATTTCCTCTCTTTCATTCCTTCGCTGTATCTCCATGCCTGCTGCCTCCTGCTTTCCTCTCCACTTCCCTTTCAATTTTTCTATTCCATGCTTCCTTACACCTCCTCCCTCCCTCAGTCTCACCCTCACCTCAGTGAGAGTGCGAGTGTATGTGCGCGTGTTTGCGCCAAACGCTGCTGGCTCCCGATTACCAGTGAATCTTTAATGACCCCGTTGCCGCCACCCCACCACCCCTCACACCCGCACCCCCTCCCATATCCCTCCTACTCATTGCCAGGGCACAGATTGATCTTTTGCCATCTCTTTATCCAACATATAAAAGCTTGTTTTTGCAACCACCATGTGTGTGCGCGCGCGCGTGTGCACATTAATGTGTGTGTACCATGTGTCTGCCTGACTGCCTCCTACTATTTTCCAAACATCAGGATAACAAGGAGACACTAAGGACAAGTGTGTGTGAGCAGTTGCATTAAACTGCTCACACACACACCCCTAAACAACACCCCCGCCCCCCCCCTACGCCGCCTCCCCCATCCCCCCCAGACTGAATAGCTGTCTGCTAAATGGCACGGTCCTGGGGACAGTTGCATTCAGCTGGACTGGAGGAAGCAATTACCTTTAAAATGGGGGTCAGAGTCTTGGCTCATTTGCTTTAATTGAATTCCGATATCTGGCTCGAGCTGGCCCGGGCCTGGCTCAGAGAGGCCTCATGGGCTGTCCTGCCCCCTGAGCTGGACTAATCACGAAGGGTCAGTCACTCTAACCTCCTACTACACCCCTCACTACTCACCACCATCATCAACATAACCCTAAAATAGACTAAAGCTGAAAGAAACGAAAGCCGCACAAGGTGGCTGGTAACTTTAAAGGTCAATGGCTTGGGGAAGTTGGCGTTGTTTTCGCATCACTCACCCACAGCTTTCAATCATCTCATTTTTCCAGAAAGGAATGCAGGGAGATATTTATAACCCCCACAAAAAAAAAAAAAATCATTCATTTTCACACAGGGTCTTCAAACTATGTGTTTGAAGAAATACAAATAGGAGGATTTATATTTTATCCAAATATAAATGATGACGATCGATGTCGGATGTCGTTTTCCATCATGCTGATGGAGATTTTAAAAAAAGAAAGAAAAAAAAAAAAAAAAAGAAGTGAATCTAATATAAATGTCCAGTACCAGTCAAAACTTTGGGCACATAAATAGAATTAATAATTAAATATTAACAATAACTTCAGTTGTTTTTTCAAGCCATGAAGGTAATCTGTTCTGTAATAGTTCTTGCAAGAACAGTATTGTCAAGTGCGTTTGATGGAACTGGCTCTCATGAAAACTATCACAGAAAAGCAAGACCAAAACTTGTCTCTGCTGTAGAGAAGTTCTTTAAGAGTTACCAGTCTTAAATAAAATCACCTCTTAACAAACAGCACCTCAGATTAGGTGTGTTATGAAAGCTTTACAGAGCAGACACATCTCAATATCAACAGTTCAAAGGAGATTATTGCACATTTTGGACGCCTTCAGCAAAAAATAATCATCAATAAGGAAAGCACATGGAGTTAGGTGGTGTCCAAACTTTTGACTGGTAGTGTAGATGGTCTAATTCTTTCCCCATGTTTTCACAATTGAATCTCAGCACGACCATATGGATATCTTCAAAAGATGTATCCAGATTTCTGAAATAATTTCATTATTTTTAACATTATATTAGTGATTATATTAGTGATCGTTCCTTTAACCACCTGATCATTTATTTACTTAGATTTTATCTGAGACTGGTCAATTCCTGCAAATTCAACTTCCTGTTTAAACCTTACGCATTCTGTGTTCTATCCCTGCAGCTACATGAGGTTATCTGGAATAGCTCCAAAAATCCTGTTCTCAACACACACACACACAGAGTCGCAAACAGTGCCACAATGTAAACTATATCACATGAGGACACATTCTGAGAAAAATGATGAAATAAAATATGGTGTCCAAACATCAGATCACATCACATGTTACAAACAAAATAAATAATAATAATAATAATAATAATTAAAATAATAATTAGACCATTACTGACCAGGGCAAATCTGCACGACACTAATCCGTACTATGACCATGACCGATTAACTAACATCTACGATCTCATCTGCTGCTGCATTTCAATTGATGAGATTAAACCAAAATCATTCCTACTGTGTGTGAGGTACATCCCCCGGCATATTAAATAAGAGTCTGATCCAGCATTGAGCATTAAAAGACACAGGATGCTAATTAAACCTCGAACAGCCTTGGGAGACTTTTTTTTTTCTTGGTTCAGGATAAGGTCAGTGCAGATTTACCCCAAGCCTTGGCCAAATGAAGGAGTAAGAGGGGTATACACACGGTGAGAGGCAGATTGGGAAGTCCACGTACCCCGATGATGGCATTCAGCTCGGTCATTGTCACTTGCTTAGCACGCTCAACAGCCTGCGCTACCTGCTGTTGGTGCTGCAAGAGAGGAGGAGAGAGAAAAAAAAACACGATTAACATTTCAGCAAGGACGAGCTGGGCATTAGCATTCCGCTTTTAACTCGTTCAGAAAAATGGATGTCAGCAATCGTTAAAGTCACCCTCGGTTTAAAATGAGTGTTAATGATTAAATCATTAGGAAGAAAAGAGAACGGACGGTGAACATTTGATTGGGAAATCTGCACCGAGCAACAGGATGTTATTACACCACAAAACAGAAGAGCCTATCGGAATCAGCATGCAAATGGGTTTCATTACTTGATTTCCTGTCCAAGGGAAGACGGTGACTTCTTAAATTAATTAATTAATTTTTAGGCAGAGGGAGTGTTTTGAACAGGGAAATCACATTATAAAGAAACAGTACGGTCTTTGTGAAATACTCTACATACGATTCACTACCATTAAACATTCCACATTAATAAGAAAACAAATATATATGATGGCTAACAATACATCTTCAGAGTTACTTTAAGGACATAAGGAAGTATGACTGATGCTTAAGAAAGTGAAGCTTGTGTTTACCTCTTGTGACAGAAAAGGCATGATTTGAGCAAGAATTGCATTGAGCCGCTTTGCAATCTCGGTCTGAAAGAGAAAGAAAAAAAATAATAACGTTACTACACAGTACATTAAAGAGTTTTAAAGCACACATGGATGAAACTCGGTTTTTCCTCCTAAAGACAAATTGTGAGGATCTCAACTGACAGGCAAGAAGTTGCATCATCAGCCATGATAACAGTCTCTACTGCAGGATTACATCAACCCAGTCCAAAACATGCACCAAGGCTAATGTGCCTCTCCAAAAGGAGTCAAATGTGGCTGGCTAGGCCTCGCACCTTCTGCCCATCTGGCTGGAGGAAGAGTGGGAGATCTCTTTTCTCTCTGCATCTCAGAGACACAGAGAGTGGGAGAAGAGAGAGAGAGAGAGAGAGAGAGGGAAAGAAGGGGGGGGCGGAGAGCGAGCAAGCACGCAAGCAAAAGAGAGAGATTGAAGGAAATGCACAGGAGCATCTGGCATCATCTCCACAGCTCTCCCTCATTACCTAGACAGATTATTTCATTAAGATGCTGAAATATGCTAATGCTGATTTGGGGCTGCGAGATAAACGATGGTAATGCTGAACAATTATCGTTTCCCAATTCCCCCATATTCCACATGCACGCTCTGGAATGAGCCTTGTGGACACGAGGATGGAGGATAAAGAGGAAGGTTGAAAAGAGAGAGAGAGAGAGAAAGGGAGAAAAACGGTGGTGGCTAGAGAAAGAGAGTGGGGGTTGTGGGGCAGAGAGAGAGAGAGAGAGAGAGAGAGAGAGAGAGAGATGAGTGTGTCAGAGGGCGGATGAAAAGCGACGCGGTGAACAAATTGATTATAGGACAGAGCAGATGGCCCAGCAGGTGAGGCAGGAGAAAAACGGTGGTGGCTAGAGAAAGAGAGTGGGGTGTGGGGCAGAGAGAGAGAGAGAGAGAGAGAGAGAGAGAGAGAGAGATGAGTGTGTCAGAGGGCGGATGAAAAGCGACGCGGTGAACAAATTGATTATAGGACAGAGCAGATGGCCCAGCAGGTGAGGCAGGAGAGAAACCCTTTTCTTTCGCATTCCGCTCGTTTCTCGGCCTTTTTGCCCTGTGGGATTGTGGGAGGGTGCTGACCCTGACCTGCTGCTTCGAGTCTCTGTGGAGTCAGGAAGATGGGAGTGGGGTGTGTGGCGTGTCAGCCTGAGAGGTGCCCACTCAATCACACGCAAAGTCTCTCATGCACAGCCTGTCTCACACACTCACAAATCTCACAAACACGCTGCATCCCAGCACCTCGTGCACACTGACTGCCTCTCACACACACACACACCCCTCTCTCCACAGCCCCCTTTTGAGCCTCAGCGCCTCCGTTCCTGAGCCGTTCTCCCATGTTGCCCCAGCAACTGAGCTGGCCCTATCCGGCTCTAAGATCATTATGGAAATTGGAGCTCTGTTTGACCAGGGCAGGCAGCGAAATCATATTATGCACACAGTGGCGGGTCATTAAACCGGATTTTCAGCCTGTCCGTCAGATCAACTCAGCCAATTAATGCGGATAAACGGGTCGAAGGGAGGGCGGGAGGGAGGGGAACAACTGACGGCTCTTCAATAACGGGGTGTATGAACGAATAGGACAAGCTGGTAACACTAACAAGAGATGATTCCCCCCCCCCTTCATGATCTATAACACTGGAAGAACCCCCCCACACACACATATATATATATTAGTACTGCGCTATAGCTACATGACACACGTACAGGAACAAGACAGATTTTTTCTTTCCCCCTCCAACATGATCACTCATAGATCTGTAGCATTTGTGTGATCAACATGGTAATAAAGTAATCAATTAAGTTCCCTGCACTAAAGAAAAAACAAACAAAAGGGACTATATTTTAATACAAAGCTCACTTATAATAAAGACTTAATGGAAGCTAATTCAGGGCCTGTGTGAAAGTGCATTTCTAGAGAAATCTTCCAAAGAATGCTTAAAGACGCTTTTAAATTTCATTGTAAAACCTTTCAGACATGGAACTATTTTTTACAAGGAAGGATTTGTGGTTTTAGCTGTATTCTGACTCGGCACGGAGAGCATGTTTTATTTTGCAGTGTTCGAAACATGAATAAGACCTTTGGCAAGAGAATAAAAAGAACGATAATCGTTTAATAATTGTACATTTGTTTCATGTTAGTCACGTTCAGACTTCGACTAGAAGCAAGTTCTGAGTAAACAGGGTTTCTGCCCTTCACCACAGAGAAACACTGAAGTCCTTATCTATGCCAACTGCTCACCCACTACACACATGCTGAGATTAGGTTGGGGGGGAAAAAAAATGTTGGACTAGTTCTTTAAATGGAACCACTTTCCATAAAATTTGCATCATATCAGGGCGACTGACGCAAATGTGAAATATCAGTCACAAAAGCTGAAGGCATCACGCCACGGTCACGCTAAACGTTGCAGAACAGCTATAATAAGCTTCTGAAAATCGAGACAGTTGGGTCAATTTCCTCCACCGTTCACTATCATCACACGCAGCGAGATCTCAGCCGTCTCATGAGGAAACTGTAATAACCGTTCCCGCCTCGTGCGTTTCGTTCTGCGGTACATGAGCGGGCTGAGGAAGAAAGGGCTTATGGGTAGGTGACGAGTTCCTCGTTCGGTGGCCGTTTCCATCGAGGCGTGTTGAAAGCTTTTAGTGCCGCTCCGTCACGCAGCGCGATAAAAAATAGGGCTGTGAAAACAGAGCCCTTGAGCGCTGAGGAGGCTTTTTGCTCGGCTTCACAATTCCAGGTGCTCAGAGCTGTCTAGCACCCCGTGAAGAGCACTCTCGCTCACACACACACACACACACACGCACGCACATAAGCAGGGCTGTGTCAGGGCACACAGGGAGCCATTTGCTTGTTGCTACTGGCGTTAGCTGAGTGGATGGAGACACTGATGAGGATTAAATATGGGCCACAACAACAAGGGACTGAAGCAGCACCACTCAAATGAATCAGTAAAAACACAGACAGACAGACACACAAAATAAAGGTTTAAAAAACATTATTAACTGATTTGTCATAAGTGTATTTAACACCTGTAAGTAACTGTACAACTGTCACCCCACACACACAAGCACAACCCCACCCCCTGTGTCTCTAATCCTCTCTGGCCTGAGGCAGAATGGCTGTATTGAGCAGTGAAGCTGTGTGTGAGTGGGGAGGAGATCACTGCTCTTCTCGGCCCATTGTTAATGTGCAGCAAATCCCGCTCCAACAGTTTATTGACGTCTGTGTTTCCCTGAGCGCTCATCTCCTGGGAGTGAGGCCAAGGGTCACAACCCCACTGGACCAACTCAAGGAGCAAAGAAACCAGCCAGATGCTTCTCAAACCTCAGCCACACACACACACACCCAACAACAGCATAAAGAAATACATTACATTAAAGCAGAAACATCAGACTCATTTAAAACTCATTACATTCTCAGGCCAGAGCAACACACAGTTTACCATGAACTAAGTTACGGTTCATTAACACGCCAGAGACGAATTAAAAACACACCAGCAAACTGATGATTCTTTCGACTTTGTCTATAAAAACTCATTAAAAAAATGCATTAACCTGTTAAAGACTTAATTTAAGCCTTTATTAGTCACATGTACACATTAGTGTGCAGTGAAATACCTTTCTTCACATATCCCAGATTAGGAAGCTGGGGTCAGAGAGCAGGGTCAGACATGATACCTGGGTTAAGGGCCTTGCTTAAGGGCCCAACTGCAGCAACCTGGTGGAGATAGGGCTTGAACTGCCGACCTTCTAATCAGTAACCCAGAGTCTCAACCTGCTGAGTTAACAAGTCCCTAAACATTCAGCATTCTAAAGCTTTGACATATTAAATTACATAAGCCTGTATATTAGATCTGGTTTATACCGGACGTGTGATTGATGTGCGCAGAAACACTGGCAGCGACACATCCATGTCAGGTTTCCATATCAACCAGTAAAACATTTAGACTGAAGTTTGAAATTATATCAGAAACTACAATATTTGAGATTATAAATGTTCCAGAGCACTTTACATCATTAACACACCTTACTGTGCAGTTCTTAGAAGCCCACCTAACTGCACTACCATACACAGTGCATCATAGGTTTCATTCTTTTTGTTTGTTTGTTTGTTTGTTTTTGTTAATCCTTTTTACCCTTTTTCCTCTCTCTTTTCTTCTTCTTGAACCAAGCCTTTAATATTCTTCTACACCTCGTTTGCTTGTATCTTGTTGTATAATTCTAATCTTATAAAAGTACTGGCTACTGTAACATTACAATTTCCTGTTGGGATTATTAAGATACCCTATCTATTACGGATGGGAATCACCAGGAATCACCCGAACGGATATTATCCAGATACCTAGACTTGATTTGTATTGCAATTCTGTTAATATCATGCTTTTATAAAATATTCTGATTCAGTTATTATTTTTTTTGTTTCCTTATAAAATTGATTTGCTCCCCTCACACAGGATGCTGCAACCTTTTACCACCATATACAAATAAATTATTTTTTTTTCTAAAAAAAACAAATTTAGTCAACGAGTCAGTGTCACATGAACTGCCACACAAAAGAATTGCGATATGTACCTGAATCAATTTCTTTACCCCATCTCTCTCTGCATCCACACATAAAATAAGTATATATATATGAATTATTTATAATTTAAATACACTCCCAAATAGCAGGTCATATTTATTAAGGCCAAAGATTACCATCTTGCATTGTAAATATTTCAACACAGATGTTCTTTAACACCAGTTGAGTAGACTGATGAAGCTGCACTAGTCAGGAAGCATGTTTACACCATATCTTTGCACCACACTGTTTTGAAATCAGCGCAGGAAATAAGTGCACTTTCAATTAGGTAATAAACAAAGCAAAACATTGAATGCGGTCCCCTTGCTCTCCCTCTGGAGTGCTCACTTCAGGGTGTAAACCCATTTCCACTAATGCAACACTCTGTGCCACCCGCAATAACCAGCCACTTCCTCCAGTCTGCAAGCTGACATGCTGAGGAGCGTCTGCTTTAACTCTAAACAGCTCATAGTTGGTCTGTACACTGCATACATCAACCCATGATGCAACCAATGAAAGTGTGCACCCACACATAAACACATGCACTCACGCACAAAGAAGACTGCCATATTCTGAGGTAGTTTGCTTTGGCTCTAGGACAAATCAACCATCATCACCTTGGCAAACAATTCCCGGAAACTTCAATAAATTATTCATTTGAACAAGCCCTCTCTAACTCTCTCTCCCTCTCTCTATCTATCTATCCTCTTAAACCCATTCGCTTCACCTCTTTTAACACCGATCGAGATTCACTTAATGAAGCAGATGTTCTTTCTGAGCTCCTTAATTAGAAGCAAAAGCTTCTGCTCAAACTAAACAGATCCAAAACAGACAATGCCTCGGTCCTTGTGATGTCACAAGACAGACAAGGAGTTCACCTTCATTACTAGACGCCAGCATAGAATCTGGAAACTTTGAAAGAAATTCTTCAGAAAGAATTTGCTAATCTAGCCAGTTAGTGGCTTAAAAATATTGGTTGTTCTGCTGTACGCTGAACAGGTTCCTTGCTGTTAAATAGGCTGTTGAACTAGTTCCTAGCTAACAAGAGCTAGCTATTTAATATGGCAGAGATACAAAGGGAAACATTCATGCTTGCAGATCCTGCCATTTTTTAATAAGGGGAAAGGTGTAGAGGCCATTAATGAACACAATTTTAGTGGCTTCCTGAACATTAAAACAAACAATTTATCATTTTAGATTGCTTTCCATGATGTAAATTACAAGTTAGAAGTATTTTAGTGGGAATGAAAACAAGAAAACAGACAAGGAAAGCGAGGAGGCTTTGTAGCAAAAAGCAGCAGGGTGCCGCTGTAACGAGGCAGCCCAATGAGGCACGATAATTAAAGCTCCTCACTGACACTCAGACCAATACAATCCTCCTTAATGATGCCCCGCTACTCGCGCGGCCATTTTACCTTGCCCGAGGCTGTAACGAATAACCAGAGCAGACTGAAAAGATCATCCACATGCTCACAATCAACTTTAACAGACTATGAATGTCCATTTTCTGCTTTTTTTTCCTTTTCGTTAGATCATCAGCTAAACCGCACCGCTGCACACACAGGTGTCATTCTACTCGCTTTGGACTTTGATGACCCAACGGGAAGTCGCAAACGGGCCAGTGGATTAACCTGTTTACTTTCAGACCACTCAGCTGGACAGAGGAGCTTAACGGACACTCTTCATGCCATCCACTACACACACAGCGTGACGGATGACTAGTTGTTGGTGTTCCAAATCTTTAACTGAGAACATTAACCTTGTGCAGCCTTAGAGTGAGAGTGATGAGGCGTTTACTAACAACCGACTCTCTTCATCTCATTAATCAGCAGTGTGAGTGAGGAAAAAGAAAGCGGTCCCGTAAGATTTAATTCAGGTGTACGGCATATCTTGTATCCAAAACAATCACTCTGTCTGAAGAATCACTGCAGTTCAATCAGAACCACAAGTCTCGTTTCTGTAGCCTTTTCATGCCAAGCACAGATCATTCACGTCTCAAAGCTTGTGCAGCACACTATACACCTCTCAGTGTGGAAGGCTAAATACAGTCACCCATGATGGTCATTGATAATAAAAAATAAATTTATGAGAAATGCCCATGCAATTAGTTCAGTCTGTGGTTTCTCTCATTTGCTGAATTATAAAGCTGAAAAATAATACCGGTTTGGTTTTGTTTTTTAACCTGTAGAAAGTCCAGCGAGGCAGTGTACACAAGTTGGATTACTCAAAATATGTATTGTTTTGAAGTAAACTATCGTCATCATAGCCTTCTTCAGATTACTCACTCAGTTACAGTAATAGCCTGTACATTACTTATAAAATAGGAATTACAGCCTTTTTACCTCAGGTCACCCAATTAGCCTAATAGCCTTTGCATTATATATAAAATCGTATCATAGCCTTTTTATTTTTACCTCAGTTAGCTTCACAGTCTCTCGTTTTTCCTTAGGTCCCTCAACTAACACAATATGCTTTCCCTTTTTACCATAGTTCCCTCAAAAAACACAATAAGCTTTTTTATTTTATTTTATCTCAGTTAGCATCACACCCTTTTTCTTTTTATCTCAGGTACCTTAGTTAAGACAACAGCCTTTTTATTTTTACCCCAGTTCCCCCAATTAGCAACTTAGCATTTTTATTTTTACCTCAGTTGCCTCAGTTAGCATTATAGCCTCTCTTTTTACCTCAGGTCTCTGTTAGCATCACAGCCTTTTATTCTTACCTCAGGTCCCTCAATAAGCCAATAATGCTTTTTTTTTACCTCAAGACCCCCAATTAGCAACATAGCCTTTTCTTTTATCTAAAATTGATTAGTTACCACAACAGCACTCAGTAATTAAACCTTTATATAGCAAATAATCCTAAAACAAAAATTCGAGAAATAACTTGAGCCACTATGCACTCATTGGAGACAAGATGCCTTTCTATGCACACACACATGGGACACTTTAAACAAACGTCATACTTAACCCTAAGCTAAAGAAAATCTCTCCAAAGCAACACCTCACTTTCATTACCGAACATACCATCCTACACAAAGTGTACATTTATTACTGGTAATTCTTCCCATGCAGCACATAAATGTAGCCTAGCTAAACCACAGGGTCAGGCAGCACACCAACAGTTACACAACAGGCATTAAATAGGTTTTCAAAGGTGTTTGGGTGGGTCACATACCTGTTTGTGCATTTCGATGTTGAGTCCATAGGACATCTCGTAGTACTGCAAGAGAAAACACGGATGAGAATAAGCAAACAAACACTACACACACACCCCTTATCTAAATATAATAACTGAGACAGGAATGCAAAGAGGATTTGGAACACAAAAGACACAAATAGTTCAGCGGTGCATCGTATAACACCAGAGGTTGTTGCTGGATTGCACTGATGTATTCATGGCCTTAAGGAAGAATGGAAAAAATGTGCTTTCTTTTATTATTAACAGATGAATCACTGTGGCGTGTACACACACATTAACTGGAATAATTAAGGGGATGATCATGACGTGCAAGTTATTGCCCATTCTTGTTTTTGAAACGATTAACCAGACAGTTTTATAGAAAGATTTAATGCACCGCACAATAACACGAGTTTCTAACTGATAATTGTTCATGAAAGTCACCTAGAGCATCCGAAATGCTTCTGACTTTTTTTTTTGCATTTCAAATGGTGTAATTTGTTTACCTTTAGTGTGTTTATACTGAGGAACACACGGCAAGATGAAATTTACAATTAATTCCTGTATATACTAAAACCAATAAAAAATGAGGCATCCAAAGTGACGTTTAATTCCCTTTCTGTCCTACAGACATCGGGTACCCCACACATACACACTTCTACTATAATCAAGGGCTCTGTGTTAAATGCAACGACAGATCAGAACACACAGTACTGTTTACTGTTCAGATACAGTCACTCAATTTTGCTATGAGTCAGACTTCACACAAACTAATGGTTTCATTGACAAGTCACACGTTGTCCACACCTTCTCTCAAGGTGACCGCACTGCAATCTGATCTTGCCCCACGTGAGCCTTGCAAGCTCATCTGTTCTCAAGCGCAGCTACTTTGACCGACCAAGCGAGTGCTTTTCATCAGCCTACTGGAATTTGAACCCGAACAAGAACATTCCTCAGGATTTAGAGATACATATCGGCTCAGATCTCTCCCTCGTTCTATGCTTTTGTTAGTGCACATTCTTGGAATACAGAAACTACTTTTTTTGTTTTGCTCCCATCACATTTCCATGTCCTCATTTGGTAGATGTTCTTAACCAAAGTGACATACAAATGAGGTCAGAATAGAAGTTGATCATTTGGGATTTGACCTCATGACCATTAGGTTACCGGCACGCAACCTTAACCTTCAGCCTTCATATGTAAAAAGTCTCAGTCACTAAGTAAGAGTATGAGTGCTTTGGAAAAAAGGGAGTGCAACATTAATTTAATTTAATTGAGATTTGCCATCCTTTATTAATCATACACTTGATTGCGACATTGGTGAGCTTAGCTAAAGTTGGCTAATTAGTAGGTGTTTAAATTGCAAGCTTGCGGTGCAAGTCAATACAAAACAGTTTAAGTGTATGTAGTTGCACCAAGTCTGGTAATATAAATTTAATAGACTACACCATATTTTACCAAAGCTACACTATTATAAGAAATTGCAACTTAATCGCAAAAGGCTATTCGTTGCAGGTACTGTAATGTACGCAGTCAGGAATTTATATACTGTTTGTAAATAAATTAAGTTTTTTTAGTTAGTATTTTATAAATACTGTTAAGGTGATAAATAAATATTGGCAAAAATCCTATTAATGAGATCATTTGTCCAATGCTGTTAGCCTAGATCAATATAATTGGATACAAACTGGTACACTTAATATTGACATATCGGAGGTTAAATAGCAAAACATGTCTAAACAAACACACTGCAATTTTTTATCATCACATTGTGCAGCCTTAAAATAAATATGTTAACTGGGACTTAACTTGTATTAAAATATAACCTAGCCTCACTTGAACGTGTATGAATAAGGGCTTATTAAGTAAAGTATTCAAATATATGCTTTTCCTGAACACCTGGGATAAAATTCACATTGTATTTTTGATCAATAATCTTGAGGTTATACTCAAAGCAGGTTCGATACCTTTCAGAGACCAAGCTTATCTAGCACACAGTGTATACTGGTTCTCGAGTGTACATAAATAACTCCTGTCAGACAGACAATTTCTGTTCAAAAACAAACACAACCTCACTCTGACACTGATCCACTAACATTACATTGGTCCTATACAACAGCTTTTATTATAACTACTGACATGTCGTGCAACACGCAACCCTTCGAGTTGTAGATATCTAATCTGTCCTAGAGAAGGATGACCATCAACCCAACCGCTAACATCAGCTGATTCTCTGAACACCAGGAAACCCCCCCCCCCAACTACTGTCTGCTTGTTTATCTAATGTTGCCCTTTATCCCCTTTCATCCGGCATTCCTACGAAAAATAATATTTAACCAAAGTACTGGTATGTCAAGTCAATCCCTGCATGGCCAAATAAGATAACAGGGGCTGGTTAACGCTGTCCAACAGGGCGCCTGTTCTTACATCACTGACTGCAGGAACTGCTTTTCCTCTCGTCGCTCCCGAGTTTCCAGAAACACGAGATTCCAAACAAGGGTGAACGGTGAGCCATTAAAGTATTGATCAGGATGAAACAGCACTATGGGGCAGGTTCGTGTTTGCTGGTACTTTATTGCTCGTGTTATGTTCGAGAAACTTGTAATTGCGTGTCAGGTAAATTTTTTCAAGCAAGTCTAATTACAGAGGCAGTCTCAGAATAAAGATACATTTTAATCATGCTGTGCATCTTTTACACTTGAAATAGTAATTGCAGTGTAAATATAATTGGGTTTCACAGTACAGTTATATACCTTAGTGTTTTTTTCTAAGCAAGGTACGCAACGTGTCTGATTGGCAGCACCACCTTAAACGACAACCTAATGTGCGCTTTGTTACCTTCTTTCCCGCGAGCAAGTCCATCCCTTTCTTAACGCTGTTTTAAATACCTTTTGCATGAGTTAAACACTTGAGATGCCACCCATATTTCACCTGAGCCAGTCAAGCCACACGTACACAAACTACCTTAAATTGTAAAGAGATGAAATTTAAGCTTTGCTAGACTACACACTGGACTGTATGGGGCACAACGTATAATGGAAAATTACAGAGAGGCAAAAAGCAACATACAATCTAACCTGTTGTGTTTGCTATGCAGAAAACCATAAATTACACGAATTATGCTCCATCCCAAACACTGCCCCTAATTACCTTTATCGCACACCTCTAATCACAGCTAAGACTCTGATAAAGCATGCGCATGTGTACAGGTTTGGGAGTACACGCTGATAAAAAAGAAACACATCTGGCTCTCACCATGACATAGTGACGCTGCATCTCGGTCTTCTCGTTGGCCAGTTTGTCATACTCCACCTTCAAGCTGAAGCAAACGGAGAAAAAGAACAAGCATGTGAGATGTAAAGATGTGGAAGATGTGGATGTGCCTTTGATTGTCATTAATATTCAGGAGTGCTTTACCTGTGATACTGTGCTTGCAGGAACTGGAACTCGTCTTTGATCCGGTCGCACGATTCTGCCACTGTGAACTTGAACCCGGGTTGGCCGGGCTGATGAGGCGCCTGCGAAAACCAAGATCATTTTTGTTCATGCAATCTGTCACAGAGCCGAGCGATACTTCCAGGCTGCACCCTGCCACCGTTACCAAAACAATCACACCAATCTTTGCCATTAGGCTCCTGTGCAGTGGCTATGTTTCAGACACCCGGAGAGTAATGTGACTCATGGAAATAACTGCCGCTGGTGTCAATAACACATTTCATGCTTCCTGATTCTCGGGGAAATTATATTTCATCTACGGGCTGAGTCGCGGTCTGTCAAAGCCGCCCGTGCGTTCCCCTGGAGCTCGACCCGCTGGTCGTTTTCATGCTGGTGGGAATAGCTGCCATCACTCAACAGCGTTCTCTGTCACACAGACGGGTCACTGCGTCTAAATGGCCTCGGAGAAAAACTGTAACCTGACTTACCCCCACCCTTCTCCTCCTCCCTTCTCTCTCTCTCTCTCCTTCACACCCTCCCTGCCTGGTCTCTTGTCTCAAACCCTCACCAGCTCAACACAGAGAGACCATAACCTCTCATTGTGTGAGCTCAAACTGCACCAGGGTGCTGAAGTTGGGCTTTATATTTTATTTTAAGCAGATAATCGGGCAATTGGGGTGCACTCGGGCACAAATAAGAAGCGCCCCTTTGTTTATTCTGCCTGTGAAGAACAGATATAAAGAGGCACTTTGTGCTCGGAGGAGCCTTACGCAAACCCTGCACAACAAAGTACACATCACTGAGTTGTGGGAAAAAAAAAAAAACGAGTCAGAGACATTACTTACCGGATGCCGGCCCTGTGGATACATCCTGTGTGATCCGGTGATCCCTGTATGAGCAGGTGGACAAGGTCCCCCTCGGTATCAGAGGTGTGCTTCCACCTGAGGAGTCCTGCCCTCTGTGGTAGACTTGAAGATCACAAACAGTCGAAGAGAAAAGAAAACACACAATGTTGCAGCAGTGTGTTCATTAATATATGGATGAATTAGAATGCGAAGAAACGATCTCTAACAAGATCTCGCACGAGTTCTGCTCGGTTTTAGTCGCTTACTCGGTCCGTTTTCACTCGGACAATTTAGCGACAGTGTTACACGGATAAATCACTGATTTACAAGCGATCTCTAGTGAAAGCTGGTTATCTCCAGATGTCGAGCAATAACTGACAGCTCTGAAAAACATCAACAACAAGACAGGGATCCTGGTGTTACTGTATATCCGTTATACCTTTTTAGTCTCCACTAGATCCCCGCAGAATGAAGTCCCAGCACTGAGGAACGCGTCCAAACCCAACCGAGCACACTCACTCCGTGCCCTGCCTGTGTGTGTATCTATCTGTCTCAAGTCTTAGAGGAAATCACTCTCAGGCTGCTGCAACGCCTTTCCAGCCGCGCGCGCCGCTCCAACCGTCGAAGGCTCGTTTAAACTGTCGACTTTCTTGTTTCTTTCTTCTCGCGCCCTGGCAAACAAACAAATACGAGCTCAAATCCTAATCCCAGCCGTCGCTCAAAACTCCAAAGCCGACATTCGAATATTTAAACCGTTCGTGTGTTTTTTTTTTCCTTCTTTGTTCGACGAATCAAATAAAAACAAAGTGAACACCGGAACGCGTCGCACTTAGTCCTCGCGCACTAAAGCTCGCGCCCCGGTTCCACTCCGCACCGTACCACACACAGACTGCCCACTGACACAACGATTCAACTGCCGCGAGAAAGACGCGACACGGCCAATCAGAGCGCAGCAAGGAGTTTATCTACGCGCACCAATCAGAGCGCGGAGTCCCCACGTGGGGCCAAGCCGCCGCCTTGTGCACTGATTGGACTGTAAACATCTGACCTCATGTTCGCCATCTTGGATCTAAACGTGCTTCTTCTTCTATTTATTTATTTATTTTTTTATTTATTTCCTCCCCTTCCCCCTCCTTCAGACAAACAGCTTACAGGAGATAGGATTGTTCGAAATCGTAACCACGGAAGCTGAAATCTCGTGAAGAAATTCGTTCTGATGGAGAAACTAACAGCTAAAACGACACAAGTGATCAGGCAAATCGTACGCAAAGCAGGGTGTTTAAACAGCGCTAAAGCAAAGGCGCACACACAGACACACTGATAATTTTCAGTACGAGCTTGGTGAAAACGTATTAAACAGTTCTTCGACGGTTTACTTCAGAGAGCTCAAATTAACGGGGAAAAAAACGATCATCCGCGATCACTTGATTCATGCTGTCAGCTCAACAACAACCCAAACCCGACATGTCTGCGCGCGAGCAAATCAACCTATCACGAGTTGCTCGCGCTACTCCGCCCCACGTGGGCTCATCTCCGACGTCACTCTGCTCCACCGACGAATAACATCACGATCCATTTCCGTGCCCGCACCTGATTGGTGGAAAGCGGCAAAGCCTGTCAGACCGACCGCTGGGTTGTCAATCAAGCCCACGAGGGGTAGAGCGCTGACAAATGCCTGCGCCTCTCAGCCTCCCGCCTGCGAATAGCGCTCGGAATGGCTGCTTAATTAGCTTCGAATGGCTTTTCCTTCCAGCTCAAACAATCTGTCACTACCATGTGGTAAAAAAGAGAGCTTTGCGTAAAACAAAAGAGGGAAAAGCTAGCAGGGGCTAAATATCAGTTTGATTTTTTTTCTTTCTTTTTTTTTTTTAACCACGTCTGCATTTGTATTAAACAAAGCGTTTATTCCTCTCAAACACTGGCCCATTTCAGCCTTTACTAATCTGAGTAAAAAAAAAAAAAAACAGGCTCATTTAAAATGCATAAAGCCCCCATAAACGTGTCGTTTTTACACCATGGAATCAACATTTTGCAATCAACGAAGTTTAATTCTCAAGAATTAAAAATGCCTCATGAACATCTCTATACTAGAGTTTATGAATACACATCGTTCATTCACCTTCAGTAAGGTCTTTCTCCTGTTCTGGGTCACAGTGGATCTTTATGTGATCCAGAGACGCACTCTGCATGGGCTACCCATCCATCACAGGGTAGCATTCAGACACATATCCACACCTAAGAGCACCAAATTCGACCTACATGTTTGTCGGAAGGAAACAAGAGAACCAGGGAGAAACCAGAGTTCAGGCCCAAACCAGGGAGCTGTCAGGAGACCTTTTGTCATACATAAACATACGATTAAGTGACACCTGATGTCCTCCTTCCCTTTTAAATAGCCTTATCATTGGGATTAGCTAAATTAGATAGCAAGGTAGTTAAGTGCTAGTAAACTATAATTTGTGTGGCACATTGGTTAGTACGTTTGCTTTGCACCTCCATAGTTGTGTGTTTGAATCTCAGCTCCGTTTTTTTCCTAATTGGTCTTTCCAAATTGCTTGTAGTGTGTAAGTCTGTGGGTGCTATCCTGGATACGCCCTGTTCCCCGGGATTCCTGGGATTGGCTCAAAGCACCAAATGAATACAGTATAACTGCTTTGGAAAATAAAAACCTCACTCACTCACTCATCTTCTATACCGCCTTTTCCTGTATTCAGTATTGCAGGGAAAATTAATAAATGAGTCCTTAATTGCATTGTCATGTAATTGATTTATAAAACAGTAGTGAAATGTTGTAATAATAATAATAATAATAATAATAATTATTATTATTATTATTATTATTATTATTATTCATCTTCTATGCTGGTTATCATATATATAAAACTCAGGGCACAAGGCGGGGAACATACTGGACAAGGGGGCAATCACATCACAAGGCACACATGCACACACCACACACTCTAACACACTACGGGCAATTTGGGAACACCACTTTGCCTAATCTGCATGTCTTTGGAATATGGGAGCAAACCGGAGTACCCATACAGACACAGGCAGGAATCATATCATCAACCCTGGACGTGTGAGGCCACAGTGCTAACCACTACACTACCATGCTGCCTGTTATTATTATTATTATTATTATTCCTTTACTCTTTTTTTTTGTTCAGAATGAATTAAAATGTGACTTTTGTGCTGTGTTAATAAATGTGGACACCAAATTACATTATCAGAAGTCAACATATTTTTAAAAAGGCAGCTTTTTTCAAATATTCCATGGAATTATCTCAAACTGGACATTAAATGGCCAGATTCTACAGTTTAAACATTTTTTAGACACATTGGTGAGAAACAGAACTCCATGTGCAGATCTTCTGACCTACAACACCATATCAGTTGTGATATCTGTGATGGTTAAACACCGTAATCTACAGCTGGTCTGTTATTAATTCAACATCCTCTTGACAGACATGTGAAAACTAGTGTGGGTGAAATCTGGCAAATGAATAGCTTGTAGTATAACAGAAAAAGCGAATGATACGTCAAATGGAAACATGGACTTGGCTTTTGTTTAATCTTTGAACGCTCTCAGACCTTTAAATGTTTATGTAGCTGTAGGGTCGGTTGTCGGTGTAAGCCGAGTTCACAAGTTGATTAATCATAAACTGAGAGTGCGAAAGAGAAGAGAGAGAGATGGAAAGACTAGGGTTAAAGACTGTAGAAGGTTGGATGTTTTAGCCCAGACTGAGTGCAGGCCATAAGGCCTTTTTTTGTGTTTTATTTGCTCACATTCTCAATAGCTGCTCAATGTTGCTCCCAACTGGTGGTACACATGTGGTACCCTGATGCTGTATGTTGGAGGTACTAAGTGTATGTGCTTAACAGTACCACCTCAGAATCTTTTGTTGCTGATAAAGACAATAGAATTGCTGTACTGCTGTTTTGTAAAGACTGTATGGCTGACCGTTATTGTCTACCATGTCGTAACGTATAACACAATTCACACAAACATATTTAGAAGAACATTTCAGATAACTTTTCATGACTGCAAATAAAAGAAAATGGAACATTCAGATGTATTTAATGAGGCAAATGATATTAGGTGAAATTATATGTCTAGCTCTGGTATGAAGCTTAAACAATATTCTACATAAATCCTGATGTTAGTTATAGTGACACATAATAAAGTGATGTATAAAATGCTGTTTTTAACCCCAATTATAAATAGTTAGTGTTAATGGTGAATGGTTAATATCATTTTGTAGCAAATGTTTGTGGACAGGCAACATAGTGGCATCGCAACTCCATGGTCATGGGTTTGAACCCCACCTTGAAGTTTGCATGTCCTCCCACAGTCCGGAGACATGCAACGTTCATTCCGGAAATGCAAAAAGTGTTGTACTTGGTGTTCCAGTTCATCCCAAAAGTGTTCAGTGTGGTTGATGTCAGGGCTCTGTGAGCGGAAACCCATGTTCTTCGACTCCAACCTTGGAAAACCAATCACGTCTTTATGGTGTTCGCTTTGAATACAGAGACATTGTCATGCTGGAACAGGTTTGGTCTCTTAATTCCAGTGAATGGGAGTTACAGCATACAAAGACATTCAAGACAATTGTGTGTTTACAACTCTGTGGCAACAGTTTGAGGAGGATTCACGAATGGGTGTGATGGTCAGGTGTTCACACACCTTTGTGCCTGTAAACCATAACCATGGTATATATACTGTGTATATATACAAGCGGAGGAGTGGCAATCACAATTCACCATTATTAATGACATTGTAATGTCATCCTCTCTACTTCAACTGAACAACAATAAAGCCTGTAAATAATGTCAAGTTTCAACCCTTATGTTTTCAATCAGTAGGAAGGTCACTAATAGAACATTTTGTGGCTATTCTAAATATTAACATACAACGTTCATCAAATAAATATGTATTTAGGTGTCCCTTGAAATGTTTATTTCATGATTAATTAGGGGTTGCTACAGTTTGAGAAACTTTGCATCACAACATTACAGCAGTGTATATACTGTGTGTTAGACACCGTCATGGTCACGTCACTTCTCATGCATACAAATTCTCATGCGGATTGCGTAGACAGTAGGGTAATGATTTCAAGACTGAATATAAATAACTCGCATGTATGAAATGTCCATAAATGTTAGAACAGACTTTCATAGTTAATTGGAATTGAATCCTATGAGAAGCCTGTACAGCCTTTTACAGCAAAGTTTGTTGGAGGTCTTCTTTTCAGAAGAGGCCAGTAGAGACATCTGTCCCTACACAGCAACATGCAATGAATGGACATGTATTTCATTTGATTACCACTCACAGTAAATACTGCCCTTTGTGTGTGTGTGTGTGTGTGTGTGTGTGTGTGTGTGTATGTGTGTGTGTATGTGTGTGTGTGTGTGTGAGAGAGAGAGAGAAGTTGGCTTCCTAATCTCTTGTGGACAGCCCTTTATCCTGCTCTATAGAAAGTGCTATTAGTGAAAACAAATGGAAACCAGGACACTCTATGTGTGTGTGTGTGTGTGTGTGTGCGTGCATGCATATATAATTGCGACCCTAGTACTGTTTATTTACACAGTAATCCCAGATGCTGTGAAATTTCCACCATGTGGTCTTAAGCATGCACACACACACACACACACACACACACACACACACACACACACACACTATATTTGTATGGTATTTCCTTTGAGTTGTGTATTTTTCCTAGCTAAATACTTCTACCCTAAACCCAAACCATAACCTCAATAAACAAAAGGAAATCATTCTTTATTTGTGCAAATTAAAGCTTCATTTTTTATCATCATGTCGGCACGTGATTCCGAAAAAAAAATAGAGGTATTTCATTCCTCTGTGAAAAATGCTGTCTTGACAAACTTAAAACAAACCAGGGTTTTTAAAACAAACCCGGTTCTCAGCATGGCTGCCATTTGCCCGTCCTGCTTTTCTAATTACCCTCCATTTACACGAACCGTGGTGTAAAGCCAGAACACGAGCTCCATCACTTACAATAGGAGCCTGCGTGTCGATAGCTTGCTCTTCTCAAGTACAAAAATGACACTTCGTCAAAGGAATCCAGGCGATTTATGTGTGACGAGTGCGCGTCGGAAAGTGGCGATGCATACTGTGCATATCTAAGCATAATTTGACAGGATCTGTGTGGATGATTCACACCTCTGTAGCCTGTTGTAGCAAAAAAGCTCTCAGTGTGTTTGCATGGTAATGTGGTTCTAACTGATAGCTGGTAGGATTATCCTCACCATGGGGGGAATGCTCCTTTCTCTTCCTCCTCCCTCCCTCCCTCTTTCTCTCTCTCTCTCTCTCTCTCTCTCACATGCTCGCTCATCTTCGCCTGATTTGCCCGGTAGTGGAGCAGAAAAAAGGAGGCCTGACTCTGTGTGGCATGTCTGCATTGTGCCGTGCCGGTGTCTCGGGATTATTGACATGCTTTCATTCGTGGGCTCCGGCTCTGAAAAGAGACACATTCCTGTCCACAATAGCTCCAGTATGCCGCTCGGGGGCCCTGAATGGACCGTGGCGTATCAGGGCAACTCGTCAAGCAGCAATCAATGCAAACAGGATGAAAGGCCTTATCAAAGGAGACAAACGCAGACATGAGCACTGTCACCATGCAGGGGAGGGGGTGGTGGTGGTGGTGGAAAAAAAAACAAGGGACCGAGAGAAAGAAAAATTGAGGGCTTTGGCTGTAGGCCCTGTTGTCTTCTCTGAATACTAAGAGAGAAAGGGAGGGAGGGAAGTGAGCCAATGAGCACTCTGAAATTCTAATTCTCCGACATCAATAGCCTCGGCTATAGCTACATCTTGAGAACAGAAGCGGTGACAATGTCAGTGCTAACTTGCTCACTCCCGAACGATTTAGCATACATCAGCATACATCACTCGGATGGTATATCCATATAAAAGGGCTCCACGGTGGTGGATATGTGTCTGTTATTTCCACGCCACAATTGAGGAGCTGCCAGTGATGATGGGAAGAGAAAAGCCCGTCTCTTCAGGGAGTCGCCTCCCAATCCTGTCTGCTCTGATGGATTTGCTCTAATCCCTCAATAAAGGCCCAAAACTCTTCGCAGGAACCTGTGGCACATAAGCCTGTTGAGAACAGCACGGCCCATCGCAGGCATACGTCGCTGTATTCTGTGTGTTTGTCCATCGGGAAGGGCGTGTGTAGATTCGGAAAACAGCCGTCTATCAAAGCCAGAGGTGAAGCGCAGGCAGGAGAGGACGCTTGAGACGACTCAGGAAAACATGGCTATAATGAGCCAACGTTGTTCCTATTGTTGATTTCAGAATCAATAGTTGGATCAAACCTATGTTTACGAAGTCAAACATTCAATATTTTTTAATAAATGAGCTAGAAGGGCTAAGCCATTGATTTCTTTTGTTTGTTCAATTTTCGCCATGAAAGTTTGGACACAGCTTCTAATTCAATGGCCTTTCCAGATTTCTTTCTACATTGTGAAATAATACTAAAGGCGTCCAAAATATGCAATAATTAACTCCTTTGAACTGTTTATTTTGAGATGTGCCTGCTGCTTATACAGTACAGACCAAAAATTTGGACACACGTTCTCATTCAAAGTGTTTGAATTTGTATTATGGCAAAAAAGCAGCTAAGTAAAGAAAAACGAGCGGCCATCATTACTTTAAGAAATGAAGCTCAGTCAGTCCGAAAAATTAGGAAAACTTTGAAAAAGTGCAGTCACAAAAACCATCAAGTGCTACAATGAACCCGGCTCACATGCGGACCGCCCCAGGAAAGGAAGACCAAGAGTCACCTCTGCTGCGGAGGAGAAGTTCATCCGAGTCACCAGCCTCAGAAATCGGCGGTTAACAGCAGCTCAGATCAGAGAGCAGGTCAATGCCACACAGAGTTCTAGCAGCAGACACATCTCTAGAACAACTGTTAAGAGGAGACTGTGTGAATCAAGCCTTCATGCTAGAATATCTGCTAGGAAACCACTGCTAAGGACAGGCAACAAGCAGAAGAGACGCGTTTGGGCTAAAGAACACAATAAAGAAAACTCTTTGATGAGAAGTTGTGTCCGAACTTTTGGTCTGTACTTTC
Source organism: Clarias batrachus (assembly GCA_003987875.1). Classification (NCBI taxonomy): domain Eukaryota; kingdom Metazoa; phylum Chordata; class Actinopteri; order Siluriformes; family Clariidae; genus Clarias; species Clarias batrachus. Next base: position 964,401 of record QMIH01000043.1, read on the forward strand.
ATTACAACTCTAATCTGAGCTGCTCAATGGACGTCTCCTCTGCAGCAGAGGTAAGTTTTGGTCTTGCTCTCCTGGGAAGGTCTTCAAGAAGCCAGTTTCATCATGGTGTCTTAAAATCACAACTGACTGGTGTTGTTGTTAATTAATTATCTAATGCTATATGCTATATTCTTTCATCATTTTGAAATCTCCAGTATTGTTCTAGTCACAAAAAAGCTCTAAATTAGAAATGTATATTGATTTATGTTCATGCTAGCAAATGGCATGGATTAATTAATTACATTGGTGTGACTAAAATTACCAGCACTGCCAGCAGATGTAGGAAAAAAAAACCCACATGTCTGATTTCTTCCTCGACCAGACTGTAGATTTACGATGTCTGTTAACATGTCTCAAGTGAGTACTACTATTGCTTCAGTTCATTTCGTTGCGAAATCGGCTAAACCTTCTACTTAAGACTTTTATAATACATTCGATCCTATCTGGCACATTCTTCCACCATCTTATGCATTCTTATTCTGAGAGCGTGTGAAGGTTTTGGTTATCTTCACCTACACTTAGGCTTTCATTAAGTGAGATTCATGTAAAACTGGTTTTCGCTTCTGTCCTTACTTCCAGAAGAAATGTTGAAACTCTCGACTGGGTTAATTGTGAGGAATTTACAGATTGAGTGTGCAGGATTTTTTTTTGTTGCCCTAACATTGTGTCAATGCGAATTTTGCAAGGTTACAGAAGTTGGGACACTGCTGGTATTAGGTTGTTTTTGCAAGTTAGAATTGATGAAATGACATTTGGTTAATGTTGAAAACGTTGACTGAACAAACCTAACCCGATGTTGCAAACTCAAATCCAAAACAATATTTATTTCCAGCATTTATTAACTGAAATGCATTAATGTAATGGTCATCCTACTGATAGTATGCTTGTTTTTGTCATTTCTGCAACTAAGCCGAGAGGGACTCAAACCCCAGTTGGTGCAGTTCAAGCACTGGATGGATCACTAGGGAACATACTACTGAGGCTAGTAAATGCACATATATTGCTACAACATATTGCTATATTGCTAGATAATAGCATCTCCAAATCAAATAAAGGAATAAGTAAATAAATAATTCCGGATAACTGCACTAAAACATTATATCAGAAAACCCTATTAATGTCCGAGATCTGTTGAGTGAAACCGGACGATATGCAGTTTGGATATTGTGTAAACACCTTATTACACTACAGTAATTTGGGAGCTGATGCACTCCAAGAAAAAAGATGAAACAGCAATGCAGTGGTACAACACTACAATACATAAAGCGGTTGTTTTGGTCCCGATCTTCGATCAGAATCTTAGTGGAAGCACACTGGTATAGTGGTTAGCACTTTGGCCTTGCACCTCCAGGGGCTGGGTTCGATTCTTGCCTCAGTGTGTGTGTGAAGTTTGCATGTGCTCGTTAGGCCTAATGTGTTTTCTCCCACTGTCAAAACAAATGCAACTTAGGTTAAATGGAATTCCCAAAATTGCCCATAGTGTGTGTCCGGGTTGTACCCTGCCTTGTGCCCAATGTCTCCTAGAATATCCTCTAGGCTTTCCACGACCCTTTATAGGATAAGCGGTATAGATGAATGGACGAATGAATGCTGTTTTGCGGTTGTATTTCTAACATTGTCTTGGAGTCATTCATTCAATGTTATTTTCATTTTAGAATTTTCATTTTACGCAAATTGAAATGAAATCCAAAAATCATTTATTGTGATGTTTTGCCAAATACTAATGTAAGGTCAGCACAGCTTATGACGTATGTGATTTAAAAAAAAAAAAGTTATGTTAGTGACAACTTTGATAAAAAAATAAAAAAATAAAAATAAAAATGCTGTTTTACTCATTTTGCAGTGAAATCCTTCAAATATACTATATATATATTAGATAGATGAACTCTCTCATTTTCTATAGAATAACTGTTGTAATTTGTACATTACCTAGCTGAAGGCTCATGAGATCAAAGAATTGCAAGAAATATGAGCTTGTATTTTCCATCTCAACCAATTTTTTCCAGCATCTTTAAAACAGCAATGTCAAAATCAGAATGTTTGTAAATAACTGCTCAGACGTACGACTTTATTCTATCAGTGACAAGTCTGAAAGTCATTCTAAAGTCATTCTAACTTTCAACAACAACCTTGTATTTCTTTGCAACTTTAGAAATATTATTACTGTATGAAATATTGGTAGCAAGAAACCACTCTCTGTCAGTATGGGAACTAAATACAGTACATTTCTATCTATTTTGTATATTAAGTATATAGTACTATATTGTAATGCATGACTGTATAAAGGATATGCTGTAATATATATGCAGTACATTAGATTTTGTTATGAAAATATGAGGATGAGGTGACAAATTCACACAGCAGGTTTCCCAGACCATCGGCATAATTTAGCAATACTAACAACGGGGAAGAGGTGCTGTGGGAAACCGAATGCGTAACACTATCTACCTAGGAGAAACGCAGGATACCGGCTGAAAAACGATTACGGAACAAAAAAGATCTCATTTCCAAATCTATCTTCTTTAAAGGACTATCATATATCTGGTATTTGAGATGTAGTTGACCAAGCTCTGTTCATCAAGTGTGAGTGATTGAGAGCGAGACAGAGAGCGCGAGAGACCAGAGCTCTTTAGAAAGGTAGTGTTATTTTTGGTGATTGAGACACAAGTGGAAAGGCTTTAAAAGCAGGTCAACAAAGTGGTCCAGTGCTTCATGCTGAGTGTGAAAGCGTGGGGCCGGCCGAGTGGAGCACCTCTTCAGCACTCATGATGCCAACCAGCATTATCACCTGGCAGAGAGGAGGGAGCTCACACACTCTCTCAGTCCACACCTACACACCTACACACATACACTCATGCGTGCTTGTACTTCTGTATACTTTACAGCGGCCCTTACAATAGCACTCGTCTCCGCCTGTAAAATCTCTCTTTAAAAAGCTTTTCACAACTGCTTTCTCTACGAGTGGCTTCCACCACATGTGCTTCAGAGGTGCAAATTTTTTTTTTCTTTTTGCCTCTCCTTTTTCCTTTTGATTGGTCACACTCTTGCATTGTCTTCGTAGCTCACCTGATTTTGTCCCGTTCCTTCCCATTGTGAAAACTTCAAAGTGCTGGCCAAATTGTCCCCCCCCCCGCCGAAGACAATACTCAAATGTTAGGCAGACACAATAGGCTGTCTTGGTTAATGTGTGACTGCTGTCCTTTCGCGCGCACACACACACAGAGACACTTACCTAATGAATGTCATTGTGGACACTTTGGTCTTTTTATTACGTGTGAATGACAGATGACCCTGTCTTTCGGAGTCTCTCAAAGTTGTCACGGTAACCATATATCCAATAAGACTGAGGTATCACTTCCCCAAGTGTCACAAGAGACACACAGCAAGCAGGAGTCCCTTAGGCTTGTCCTAAGAGTCTCATTAACACACACTCGCCTTAGGGCCGAGCGGTTAGAGCGCTCCATCTCACATCCCTCACGGCACCACAGGCTTCTCAAAATGGAAATGATGACATCCGATGTAATAAATAAGCAGATATACCGGTTCTGACTGCTATGAAATGTCTGATTATTCTCCCCAGCTTAAAGTATTTTACAGAAGCCCAAAGAGAAAACAACTTTTCTTCTTCCACATTGTGGTTGCAACATGCCATGCTGAGACAAAACAAGAGCTGGGTTTTGGCTGCGGCTTTTTAGCGCTGGGGAAAAAAAGGTCAACGATCTTTTGTTGTTCAGGTCAGAACAGATCTACGGCCTCTCTGGCCCTCGGTACCGTTTCCAAGGGAACAAGAGAATGTGTTCTAGTCCCCAAAGGCCAATGGGTAAAATCAGCGCATCTCTCTAGGGACTTTAGAGTTTCTGTTAGGGGGGAAAAAATGGAAGTGCTTATTGTCATAGAGTGAAAAGCCAGAAAAGGAGGGCATTCGAAGAAGAAGCAACAATAACAAAGGTCAACAGCAAAGGGATGCAGAGCCTGAGATTGCATTTACAGCAGAAAATACTGAAAAGGGGAACAAAGCTAGTTTCTGGTTTAGTAACTGAGTATGCTTTATGATAACTCACATGTCTTCTTCCTTCCACTTTCTGTCCTCCTACATCAGTGTACCGCACATGAGAAAATACTGTAATCATGAAGTGAGTAGATATAGGTATATGAAACACACACACAATTTACACAAATTAGCCATACCTTTAACACGACCACCACCTGAACAATGCTGATCATCGACTATATTGCAGCAAACTGGTGAGCGGACCACAGGCACCTAAGGTTCCCCCATGCCCACTGGCACCATAGACCAGTCTGTCCATATCTGTCCATAGGAAAGTCAAGGCTGCCCATTATAGGAAGGCACCAGAACACCCAGTGCACCACCGTGGGTACCTGCACGGGACCCAGCAGGTAAAGAGTACAAGGTCGTGGACCGGCAACTAAATTCCCCAGATCCCAATCCAATCAATCACAGAGTTCGACCCCGCAACCCACAGCACCTAAAGAATCCACTGCCAACGTCCTGGTGCCAGACACCACAGCACACCCCCAGGGGTCTTGTAGGGTCACATCCCAAAGGTCCAGAACTGCCACAGGGGCACAACGGAAATTCTGAATGCGGGTGATTTTTAACTGTAATGTTCTTGATATTAATCCTTCACGGCCCCTAGTTGGACTACAGAGATTCCTAGATGGATATTATATTAATATAATATTAATAATATTATCATATACATCAATACATTTAGTACTAAACTATTTATACAAGTATACATTTTTTGTATCTGTAGCTACAAAATACCATATTTTAAAGCTTATTTATGAATTTAATTACTTACTTTTTGTGTTTGATATCTGTAGAGTGAACAGATATCATATCTATTTCCGCTACATACAGGAGAAATAATATGAAGGACAAAATTTTCATTCATCAACAACTGGATCCCAAGATCTAGTCTTATAGAGGTTGCAATGCATTTAAAAATGAATATGCAGCATATTTTTAAGAATGTGATTTTTTTCCTGTTTCATTTTGAACACTCCGCAAATATCTTAAATTTGTTGCAATACTAAGTGGAATAAATCCAGTAAGACAAGATCTACTCAGTGCTGCTTACTTCAGTACGGCCGGACTGTTGCTAACCCAAAAACAAAACACTCGTTAACTTGTCTCACCCAGTACAAGTAAGACAATCAGAAGTCCCAAAAGAGGGGGGGGGGGATCAGGAAAAAAGGAAGGATCTACCTCTTTCTGGGCTCTACTGATAAGCCTTATTAAAATGAAGAAGTGAGCAGAACGAGAACACCTCAGTGCCTGCAGCTGTCCTGAGGATTTAACACAACTAAAACCGAGATAGTTGACGGCCGCCTGCACAAAATGAATAACTCAATCATTAAAAGGGCGATAATGTGGTTTTGTGATTTGAGAGGATCTCAGGCGAATGTGTGTGTGTGGCTTATTCACGCCCCTGACCCTGTTCCAACCAGCAGCTCTCAGCACATTAGCATGTTAATGTGGCTCTAAATGGGAGCTGGTAGGATTATCCTAGGCTTGGGAGAATCCCCATCCCGCCTCGCTGTTGACTTCACTGAGTGCTGCCGCTACCCAGTTATCAGTCTCTAGTCCTCTTATCAAAAGCCTGGAAAACTGCCCAAGGTCCATCTCGTTCACTCAGAGGCTGCTGACTGCTACTGCCTTTATAATACACACACATACACACACTACAGCCATTTCATGCTACATCCACTTTCATTATATTCAAATATCCCCTTACACATCACTCCAAATACCATTATTGGCACTATATAAATTTCATTATAGCCAGACTGTAAAGTAAAACTCACTTTTGCTTAGCTAAAGATCCGAGAACTCCCACTGAGCTCAATCCTTATTTGTCCAACCTACAAATATGGTCTTATGCCCTATGGGTGAGTAGTTTATCAATGGAGGCCTGAAATGTTTGCAAGGCTTCCATTACACAGCAAGACTTACTTCCCAAAAGCTGACCACAAGAGGGGGACGCAGTAGGAGCACCGAGGTTAAGTGTTCAGTAAAAGGACACTCATTACCCACTTAAACTCTCATTTTATACGTTTAATGCATATCATTAAGGTGCTTCAGTGAAAGTAGGATGAAAATTATGTAGCTATGAGAGTGCGGAATGTTACTCTGGATGCAGTGATGGATCCTTAGAGAGTGTAAGTGATTAATTTTATTTATTAAGCATATTTAAAAAGTAAATGTTGATGATAGAAATTAAATACATTGACATTTATGACCTACTGTACATCAATATAGAAAAACAACCTGCAACACGGACACATGGCCTCTCTGCACCTTATTATAATAATGTAAACCCAAACATTTATTTTCTCTTTATTAAAAAGTGTTGCTCTTTCGGCTGCTCCCCTCCCATCCGATCTTCACAGTTGACTTGGCACAGGTTTTTACACCAGATGCCCTTCATGATACACCCCTCCCATTTTAACCTGGGCTTGGGACCAGCACTAAGCATGCCCTGCATCCAGTGGCTGGGTTTGCTGCATTGGTCGGGAATTGAACCCAGGCCTTCCTCATAGCAGGTGTGAAGCCAACCACTCCCCAAAAGTCATCCACGTTCACTAATTTCCCAAAACAATTTCTGGAATGACCCAGGGACCTCCATATACCTTCTTTCTGATACACATGCAAGGATATGTACGTACAACTATATAGTAGTATTAAATAGCCCAATATAATTAACACTATTTGACTGCTTAATAAACTAGCTAGCTGCTAATTATGCAGGTCACATGTTGACAAAAGAAAGAATTCAGGACCTAGGTATTACTAGCTAGCTAGGATCTATGGCTAAGCATTGCTGTGTACAATATAATCCTACCGTAGGACATAAAAGTCCTAGTCATCTTTACCTTATAACTCTTTATACATTACTTCGCAAAATTTGTTTGAAGACAAATAACAAAAAAGTCTCTGGGTTAAATAGAGGAATGTAGCCATTTTATGTTAGGCTAACAATATTGCCCAGTCTATGCTAGCATACATAGCTGTTCAGAATAAGTTATTAGTTCAAAATTTGACTAAAACCCAAAATTATTGCAAGTAAGACAAAGGAATGCTGGTCCTGTATTGGAGAACGTCAAACAGAATTTGAATTTAAACCAAAATCTAATCAAATCCAACAAAATTGATCTGGATCAAGCCAGTTTAAGACTGTTTGGTTTCTCAATGTACAAATAACCCCAATACAATTGGCAGAATTCCATGAACTGTGCAATAATAATTTTTCCATGCAATTATACAATGAATTATTGTACAATGAAGATTCTCTAATGCTATACACTTAACATTTCTAAAATTTAAGTAAAGGCCCTAAGGTTGTGAGTGAGTATCGTCAGTTCTCAACATTCCCAGAATCATATATGTCTTTAATGGCAGAGTCTAACTTAGACTGGTTGTGATCATGGGATAAATCTGGTGTTTAGTGCATTGGTGAGAATCAGGATGTGGTTGCAGGGAACAGTTTGCCAAAGGTAAACATAACTTAAAAAAAAAAAAAAAAAACCTCAGGACTTGGCCATGAATGTGTAATAGCAATTAGCATAGCATTAGCTCAGCCTTATTACAAATGACATTTGAGCTGACACAAAATAGCAATGACGCACAACACTGACATCTCAAAAAGTGGGTTCTTAAACGCTTATACTCGTGGTTGCCGAAAAACAAGACACACCTGAAGCCGATTAAAAACGCGAACAGGAAATAGCACAGGAAATGAACCATGACCTGAAACATGGTTCATTGAAACCATGAAGTGAAACATAGGATGCTGGGAAATGAATGCACTGTTATATATCCCACAGGTCATGCATACCAAAGAGACATGTGACACACGCTTAATGTAGCAGCCTGATCAATTTAATTATAGTAGTGTAGAATTAATATTATATATAAATTCTGCAGATGAGTGCATCCCCATGCACAGGATCGGTTTGAAATCATTGGAATAAACTAAACTAATAATGTGGCGGTAGCGTCATTCTATTGAACGTGGACTGTATTGTACTTTCCCTACAAAAATTGCTGTGTTTCTTTTGTATTACTTTTTGGTCTTAAGGCACTCTGTACCTAAAAAAAATCTTTTAAAAGCTTGTACTGAAACAGCTCTAAAAATGATGACTTACTCATAACCTGTTGCTGTTAGTGAGCTCCTGCCGCTTGCATTATTTATGCCAAAAAAATCTATTCAATTGCTTTTTAAAGCTTGCATTATGTTAACAAGGTGAAAAAGTCATGGCGGCCATGTTCATCAGGCACAATAAAGAATTGATCCGAGCAAGATGGGACGCTTTTAACCTTCGGTTTTAAAGCCTCCATTAATGGTCGGCGCAGCACTTTTCCTAGCATGCATGAAGCTCTAATGGCACAGTGATGGAGGCTCAAGCTGCAATGTATCACAGACAACACAAACGCTCTCTCTCACACACGGTTTAATCACAAATGGGGTATTAAATCGAGTTTAAAAGTAGCTCGGGGCCAGGAGATAACGGGAATTTCTGATCACTGGTGTGTTTACAGACTCACAGAGGTGAGAGGTGAAAAATCTGATTTCAGATCAGGTTCCTCGCCACAAGATTAATTCTCAGAAGCCCACTCGAGTTACCAGAAAAGAAGAGCCTGCACAGGACCGTGTCCTCGGCCATGAAATCTGATTTGCGCCTTACATAAGTGAAATTGCTCAAAAATTGTTAAGACAAAAAAAAGACAAAGTGAGTCAAATCAATGTCAGTGCATGTAACCTCGAGTGGGAAGTGAATGCCAATGGGCTACACAGAGGCTCTGTGTTTTAGAAAAATGGCAACCTGTGTCTTAAAAAGATGTAGAGGCAAACTTTGTACTCTGCACACTCCAGCATCCCATACTGAGGTAAATGCTTCTTCAGAAGTGCTTTTGAGAAGCACCCAAGACGAGCTCCTGAAAGTCGATGACGATTTTCAGAAAAGTAGGCAATTTTCATGCCAATAACCGAGTGGGATAGAAAACAGCATGTAGTAATAAGTGAAAGCACATTTCACTCTTATCTGTCTAAACCAAATAGTGGCACGCTTCAGCAGGGATGAGGATGTTGCAGTTTATATTGCAGTTTTCCGCTATTTCCCCAAGAAGATGATAGAAAATGACACAATCCCAGCAGTGTTTGTAGAATCTATTGTAACAATGTGCTTAGCCAAGTTATAAACTGCTCCGACAATTCGACTTGGGTACATTAAAGCTAGCTGTCAGAGAAATGTTGCCGGCGACATTACATGTACATTTACAGCATTTGGCAGACGCTCTTATCCAAAGCGACTTACATAAGTACTTTTAAGTCGCCATCAATACATATATCCTTACACTAGGTTACAGAATAGAAGTACCATCAATCAATCACTGGTGGGATTTTTTTTCTCTCTCCATTATCATATATGCTACATGGCAAAATTCTTTATAGATTTCATCCATCTTCAGTAACCTTGGAATCCCTGTGGATATTATCCCGTGAATACTGGACACAATGCAGGAATAAACTCTGGATGGGATGCGAGGGCAAAGGTTGTTCAAGTCAAACCGGGACTCATGATGATATTTACAGAAGACTTCAAAAGCGCAGTAAAGTGATGAGATTTTTAGCCACAGTACAAACAATTTGAACGGTGTAAATATTTTAAAGAAGGCTGTACCTTCGTGAATGACCATACCAGGTAAAGTGGCTCCGAACCCGTCATTCAAAAATATATATTAAGTAACGGTAACGAATGGTAACGATGACGAGTCTTCTAAGATGGCAAATTCCTCCAAGCATCCTCTGGATTGCTTTTCCCACTTTCCAAAGTATATATATCCAAAGGGTTGCTCAAAGTTCCAAAGTATACACAATGAATGTATGGAAATGTGGAACATTTTGCATAAATGAAATAATAAAAAAAGATTTAAAACATTTTTTATGTACTTTCTGGATTCTCTTCTCTTTTGCACCTTAAACTTCATATAAAATAAATTAAAATCCAACTGCATCATTCTTGCTTGTTCCATTTCATTCAAATTTCCCATGAGCTCAGGATGGATGAGATGAAGTGGTAATGGAGATAAAGAGATCTCCAAGGTCTGGTGATTGAGACAGAGTGAAAAATACAAGTCTAGCCTGCTATAAGATGATCTCTGCTGCCAACAATGTATAGAAAACACTTAAAAGTCACTTAAAAGGAAACAGCACGCAGAAACAATTCATTTCCTTTATGCGTATCCGCCTTTAGTGTTTCATGCGGCAACCCACACAGAGCGCCGAGAGAGGCCCGGGTCTGCGTGTCCGAGTCCATGTCTGTTAGACAAGCAGTTTCCAGGGGGATGGAGAAAAACAATTAAAGTACGTCTGTCGAAGTCAAGCACCTCCTCTCAGGCTTTTTGCTCATTAATTGGGATTTGGGGAGGCTGAGGGCATCAGGGTTCGAGTGGATCCCTATGAATGACAGAGACTCTCACAGGCCTCTTCAGAGCCTGGCCAGAGCAGATGAGTTTCAGACAAAACGTGATCAACAGCATGAGGTCACAGCCAAGAGCCTCTCTGTCTGGCTATCTCTCACACACATATATACACTTCAGCTGCGTGAAGGGGGTTTCGAGTAGGAGGGAGAGCTGGGAAATATCGACGGACACACACACAAGCATGCAATTCCTCAAAGCAATCTGTAGTGAGCCCTAATTTGCCGCGTATGTATCTGCATGGAGTGGAGAGCCAATCTGCCGCTGATGGGAGCGGAATGACGTTGCCATAGCGAAGCGGAGATTTGACGGTTTATATATAAATGCTTTACTAATATATTCATCTTATAGCACTGGCTGTAAGTGATAATTACAGGAAGGCAACTCCTAGTGTTGGGTTTTAACTAAGTGTTAAACATGTGAGTTCATTTGCCACCTGCTCTTTGCACCTTTCTCATAAACGGCCAAAGAAAGAAAAAAAACTAAGTGGTTAAGAATGGAAGTGTCTCTCCAATCATGTGCACTACATTCAATTTTGAAATAATTAGATGAAGGAAATGTCACAATCAAAATTTCTACCAACAAAGCGTACCTATGGATTGCCTGATTGTAACAGAATAGAAAAAATAGAGGAGATCATAATCATAATAGATTTCTCATGTGTACTCAAACCTTACTTACACAATCAGTCATAACCATAAAACTCAACATTACTCTTGATATTGTGTATGTTCCCCAGCTCTGGCCCCTAGAGGCATGACTCTACAAGACCTGTGCTGTTGTATCTGTCACCAGTATGTTAGCAGCAGATCCTTTAAGTGCTGGAGGTTGCAAGTTGGGGCCTCCTTGAATCAGGCTTGTTTGCAATGGATGCCCATGGATGCTCGATTGGATTGAGATCTGGTGAATTTGTAGGTCAAATCAACAACCTTGAACTTTTCCTGCTAAGCTCCATATGTGGTGGGGCAGAAGCTCTGACAGGATAGCTCATATTATGGATATATAGAGGAATGTATATTTCGTATCATTTCATAGTATGCACGAGAATCGTCTTATTGCAATTTTTTAATGTTTAGATCAAACACGTGCAGGTATGACTACTCAGGGAGTGAGTGAGCGAGCAAGAACAAAAGTTTTTAATTTTTTTTGCACTTTACCGATACAACACCACTATAAAACTTTGACTACTGCATGCGTTTCAAAGCCAGACTCGGTGTTGGCAGAATATGCTCTTGGCAGGAGCATTCTATTTTCAAAAGCTGAAAAAAATGTTCAGTTGTTTTCTTTTGCTAATTTCTAGACTATTAATTTGCCAAATAACATACAAGGTAAGCCAACTGTGAAGAAGATAGAAATGTTAATTGAAGCTATTGATAAGAAAAAACAACAATACCAGGTGCCCATAATCCTGTCACCAATTTACTGGTATATAATTCATAATCAATGGTATTCAATTGACCGGATGTTGGTGTTATTGTTATGGCTGATCACTGAATAATTGCATTCTAAGAGAAGTTGTTCAAATCTGTGAATAAGCTTTTATGAACACAATTTGATTTTTAGATCAGAAAGCTGAAGATCACTTTTTTTTATTATTGCAGTTGTTCGTTAATTCATTCATTATTGCTGTAACATAAACAGAAATCATCATATGTTATAGTAATATGTTGAATTTTTCTGTAAGCAGATGTTGATTGAAAACATTTGTATGGAAGGATCATCCAGTGTAACATCTTGATATAGTCATTTTGATAAAGTGCTTCATTGCCTTGACGTAGCTAATGACATTAGAGCATGTGGAAACCATGGCAAGCCATTCATTCGTTGATTCATCTTGATATACCGCTTATCCTGCGTACAGGGTCATTGGGACCTGGAGTCTATCCAAGGAGGATTAGGTCACAAGGTGGAGTACACCCTGGAGAGGGTGCCAATCCATCACAGGCTACACACACACACACACTACAGATAATTTGGGAATACCAATTAGCCTAATTTGCATGTTTTTGGAATGAGGGAGGAAACCAAAGGACCCGGAGGAAACCCACCAAGCAAACTTGACCCGAGGTAGAACTCGAATAAGGTGGAAACTTGCATTGAAGCAACCAAAAACAACTAGAACTGTATTAAGAGTATAACATTTGGTAGGGTTGTGTTATACTGTATAGCCGTATTTTTCAAATGGTTAATGAGACCTTTCTCAAGATAGGAAAGATGACTTCGTCTGTGGAGATCAGATATGTATGCTAAATGAGATAAAGGTGAAAAACATTGGAGTTTTTTCATCCTTTAAGCTGGAATTAGTCCAGTAACTCGTTATTATAGTGGATTTATTCCTTTATTGAATTTGAACTACCGCATTGTCTTGTGTGTCCCGCAGGCCATTTCTCAGGCTGGACGCTGTTTAGGAAGTATTAATGTGCATGAGCAGAGAGGAGACTGGAGCAGGCTGACATGGCAAGACAATCAAGCCCAGTGTATTTCACTCTCAGTACCAGGCAGCATGCTGCACATAAAGGCTATCTGTCCCTGCAGGGCTTCTGTCTGTCAGCCTTCCTAGGTTCTAATTTTGTGACTATACCAGAATAAAGAGAGAAAGAAAAGACGGAAAAAGACGTCTTTCAAGCCCCCCCCCGCTTCACTCTGTCTCATGCACACTGCCGTGCTGAGATCGAGAAGTTCCCCTCCAGGCGAAATTGACTTCACACGATCACTTCCACGTCTGGTGACTGACATGAGCTCTCTAAAAATATCTCCTTCACCAGCAATGGATTGCTTTCGAGCTGCACCTCCTGTCAGAACACACTCGAATACAGAATGAAATGTGTATGTGTGTGTGGCGGGGGAGGAGTGGCAAGAATGAGAGGAGGAACGAGAAAACTGACAGCAGTGGGAAAACAATGCGCCCTCTGAACATGGAGTTATCAAGCAGCACCAAGCAGGGGTTGAGACACAGGATCAGACAAGCCCGAGGCTGCCTCACAGAATACACACACACACACATACACACACGCGCACACAAAACAAAAACCTTCCACTTATGCTTCTCAAGCACATACTGAAGGAGGTGGGATTGATGGAAATGATGTGTGCATAGCAGAAGTCTGAGTGTGCTCCAAGTTCCCAAATGCAACATATTTGGCAGTTAGACAATGCGTAATTGTAGTTAATGTAGACTCTCGATTCTATGCTTGTGTCGAAGGAAATGACTCTCCGTACCAGGTGGTGGCAGTAGTCTGTATTTGATTTTTAAAAAAACATCCAGAGATTGTCCACCTGCCAGTATTGTTTTTGTTTACTGTGAGATAATTATGTGGGACATCATCATAGTTGTAGATGCTATCCTGGTTGTGAGTTATTTGGATAATCTGGGGCTATTGTCCGGATGGGACTATCACACTGGATTTGTAAATGGGTGCTAATGTCACTACAAGGCGGATGGCCACACACTTATTTGAAAATGACAGTGCTCCATTATAACTAAGGCTTGGAGGTGGGGGTGCTGGAGTGGGAGTGGGAGTGGATGAGGGGCCCAGTCTGGGAAATGTTGTCCCCTGTCCATAATGTCTATTGTGGCGAGCCATCACAAAGCACAAGCAGACATGCACACGCTACGGGTAATATGGAAACGCCACTCAAACTGACATGTCTTTGAACTGTGGGAGAAAAACCACCATGCACAGAGGAAACGTGCAAACTCCACCCAGGCACGGGCCCAGAAAGGCAAGATTTAAATTCTCCACCCTGCAGGTGTGAGGCCACAGTGCTAAGCCACCATGCCACCTTTTGTTGATCATCTGCACAAACAATCCAGAGGCCCTCTGAAGTCTTTACTGAGTTAGAAAATGTTTAGTTTGTGCGAACTCTGACACTGGAGACTACTTCCACAATTGTTCAATAATCAGAGATTCATCGTACATGTTTGCAAGAAACATTAATGTTAGAATTTGAACATTATAGAGAATGAATCAACACATTGTCAGATTAAAGTGTTTAACATAGATATGGTATAATTAATATACTATTTTGGGTAGCTACGGCTATTTATAGGTAAACAGCTAAGGGTCGGAGTAAAATTTGCTTTTATATATGACCACAGTTTTATATAAGAGTTTATATAACCAACCAGTTTATATTAGCCTGACTGTGCATGCAGTGAAAATGACAAAAATAATTCACAACCTGGTGTTGCACATAACAATTAGTGTCTAACAATTGGGGCATGACCTGGCAATCCTAGCTAACTTTACACCAGTTGCTCATTTCTCATGATAGGAGGAGCTTACCTGTTAAACGTGTCAGTCTCCCTGCATCCTTCCGAATCCATTTCCTGAGTTTTAACGTTTGGGGTGATGACCTTGTTTAAGGCATTGATCTACAACACTCTCCTCCAGGCTCTGGCAGGAAAAAAAAACTGCAGATCTGATGCTTCAGATATAACCATATTTTCCTGTAAGGCAGCACTATAATCATCATTCTATGGTCTTTATGTGAGAGACAGAACGCAATTAACCAAATCAACAGAGATTAATGCTTTGACTGTGTGTGTGAGGCAAAAACCATTAGTCTTCTTTACCAAAGGAGATTAAAAATGTGCTTTCTCTTAGTTCTCTAATTACAAGCCTGTGCATGTTAATGTCTCTCCAACTAGCCTGAGGTTTCTTGGCAATTAGCATAAGTAGCACTGATGGCAAGCTATAAACAAATAGAATACTCAGTTTGCTTTAATGGGATAAAGTCATGTAATATTCAGTTACTGCTCTGAAATATGTGAATTTAATGGCAGCTCTTTCATTCTCTGATGTATAAATGTTTTAGCCTGGCTTTGCCCTGGATATCCATTAAAGCCCCGTACACCATGATGGTGCAATAATCTTTTAATGGCTGTATGCCAATCTCATTTTACACACGCCTTGATAGAGTATGGTCTCACCTCAGTCTTTCAGATTAGCATGGGCAAAGTCTGTGGAATAGACCATCAGGACTATTTTCTACAAAGACTTATGATGCAGAATATATGATTTTGGAGGAAGGCCTATGTTTGGAAGAGTTTGCGCAGAAGCAGCAACCACTGATTTACAGGGTAATAAATGTCACTGTTTGTGACATATATCCTCGGTCCACGTGTTGAGCTGTGAGGCTTGGCAAGAAACGAGCGGTTCGGTTAGGTTTGGAGTCCAATTGTTGCTGTTATGATTGCATTCACAGCTAAACGATACCGAGCCAGGCAATGGATGTGACATCATGCTAGAGGTACGACTCTATTAATCATTGCTCTGAGCAGTGATATGTGTTGGGTTACGTCCCAAATGGCAGTTTGGTTTGGGACGCAGCCTTCTACTTCTTCTTTTTTTTGTCTCTACTGGAACAAATCGGCGCAGCCAAAACAACTTACTTGGGGAAATGAACCACAACCGCAAGCCGGGGTTCATATTAGGCCTGCTTTTGAATTGTACAGTTTTCAAGCAATTGATGGGGGATTTGAACAGAGTTGAGGCAAGGATTATAACTGAATCAAGCATGAATCCCCAGTTCAGCAATGCTGTCGATAATACTTTGGCCTTGAATAAATGCTTAACTGTTACCAAGGCTGCGGGACTCATACCCGCGGTGCGGTAATAAGCTGCATGCAGCTGTTGCCCTGGAAACACAACTGTCCGGACTGAGGAAAGAGAGAGCTCCTGGATCAGAGAGAACACATTGGTGTGGGCAGCTGATTACTGTATGATGACCTTTATTAGGATGTTTTACTGTAGGCCAGGTCAAAACATCACACGCACAAGATGCTAGGACATAATGTAGTCTTTCTTGAGTACCATTTGAGTGTCATGTTTCCAAAAGTCCTCACATGTGAGCAAATTTCCTTACGGCTGCAATAACAACATCTTAAAGATATTCCAGTAACATTATTTTTCTTATTCAGTGCATTTACATGCATTGCTAAGTCAAGCACACTTTATTTTATGTATAAATTAGATGCACACTGTCACCTCCAGGGTCAAGGGTTTGATTCCTGCATTGAGTCTTTGTGTATGAAGTTTGCATGTTTTCCAATTGCTTTTAGGCATTTGGCAGACACCCTCATCCAGAGCAACTTACATTTTTATCTCAATATACATCTGAGCAGTTAAGGCTTAAGGGCCTCGCTCAAGAGACCAACTTGGTGGTCATGGGATTTGAACCTGGGACCTGTCCAATACCTTAATCACTGAGCTACCCCTTCTCTTTGATTGGTGGGTTTCCTCCAGGTACTCCGGTTTCTTCCCACAGTTCAAAGCCATACAGACTATGCAAATTGTCATTAAATTGCCCATAGTGTGTGAGTAAGTGTGTGTCTATGTGTGTGCCCTGCAGTTGATTGCCGCCCCATTCAGGGTGTTCCCCACCCTAAGTGCTCTAAGTCACCTGGGATAGGCTTCAGGCTCTTTGCAACCTTGTATCCAGGATAAAATGGCATAAACAATGAGTGAGTGAATGAGTGAGTAAGATGCAGGGTATCCCTTGTGGTTATGGTGTTATCCAAACGACACCACCGTATTGTTAGCAGTGTCTGCTTCTTGTCCACATTTTGTTCGACGTCCGGGTCAAAGCCAGAGGCAGGAACTGTGACGCATGCGCAGACTGCCTAGTTGATTTCTGTGTCCCATTGAGGTTTACATACAAGAGTAGCTTATCCAGGCTTCAAAGCTTAGAGTCTGATTTTAGTTAGACTAACACAACATCCATATTCATGCCGTTCATGTGGTATATCTTGAAATGGTTTTAAAACTTGAGTCTGCCTTTATGGGGTTGTTGTAGCCTATAACATCTCCACTAGGTGACTGGTAAATTGTTTCCCAAGATCTAATATATCTAATATCAAGGGCTCATAAGCTTGTTAACCCTTAGGTTGCATCCAAACCATGGTCCAATACCTTCATCACTGAACTACTCCTTCTCTTTGATTGGTGGGTTCTATTACAAATATGTAATAATGTTTACTAAAGCCAAATTTTTCTATTTGGCTTTAGTAAACATTAAACATGCTAGTGCTAGCAGCTATTTGGTATCTATTCCAACAAGTCTGGACTGTGGAAGGCTCCACGGCTAGCATTCTGGATTGAACTGAGTGATAAATTCGAAAATATTGAAAGTCTTTCTGCACAAGGCCTCAGCTGCTTCAGGTATGGTGCGCAATATCTAACATTATATTCATTCTGAGAAGATATTAAAAAAAACAGGAGTTTTTTTTTCCTCCTCAAGGTAAAACATAGATAAGAAAGGTAAAACAAGGTAAGACAAGGTAAGAAATTGTAACTTACTAATCTAGTAGGTGGTTGCAAAGGATGAACGTGGCTGGGGAAGTGAGGATGATTCCTAAAGCCCTGAGTAGCAAGAGGGCTCAAGAGGACCCCATTCTGGAGAATTTAGGGAATCTGTAGTTATGATGTTTTTACCATCAGCAGTAGAAATGCCATAATATCTTTAAGCATAAACTTACAAAATAAGATATAAGATAAAAATTTGATGAAATCTGAAGCAAAAATAAAGTGTTTTTGTTTGTTTGTATTTTCTACTCTTGATCAATATTCTGTTCTATACAGAATTGAAATACTCCAAATGGTAACTTACACTACACTGGGTTTTTTGACACTGGCTCGTCAGTTGGCTGTCAGACCAGATTGCCAGCACACTGGAAAAACAACGGCATGATGGGTAAATTCTCCGCTTTATCCCGCTGCATGGCAATCACTGAAGTGTGGAGTGTCTCTGTCAGGTTGAGGGTTCTCAGTTTGACACTTTGCACTCACCACAACACACACACACACACACAC
>QMIH01000043.1:988097-1011291 GCA_003987875.1 Clarias batrachus
TGGATTTAGATCTGGTCAGTGAGGAGACCCTGGTCATCTGATGCAGCACTTTTTCACTGTGGCAAATAGCACTTACGTAACCTAGAGGTGTGTTTGGGGTCATTGTCATGTTAGAAATCAAATAGTCGTTCCACTAACCAGATATCCTCGTCCTACTTGATCTTAGTGCTGCATTCGATACTATAGATCATGATATACTCATAGATTGCCTACAAAATCACATTGGTATTCAGGGACAGGCGTTAAAATGGTTTAGATCCTACCTGTCTGATCGATTCCATTTTGTAGATCTGAATGGAGAACAGTCTGGTGTAATGCCAGTGAAATATGGGGTGCCACAAGGGTCAGTTTTAGGACCTCTGCTGTTCTCAATATACATGCTTCCCTTGGCTAACATCCTTAGAAGACATGGGATTAGTTTCCATTGTTATGCTGATGATACTCAGTTATACATTTCCACAAAACCAGATGAAATACCCAAATTGTCTAGACTAACTGAGTGTATTCAAGATATAAAAGATTGGATGACTGACCATTTTCTTTTACTAAATTCAGATAAGACAGAGATATTACTTATTGGCCCAAAAACCAGTACACACCAGCTCTCACAATTCAGCCTGCGTTTAGAAGGATGTACTGTTACCACCAGCTCGACAGTGAAAGACCTGGGTGTGATATTAGACAGTAACTTATCCTTTGAAAATCATATCTCCAACATCACAAAAACAGCCTTTTTCCACCTTAGAAATATTGCCAAGATTAGGAACATTTTATCTGTATCTGATGCAGAAAAGCTGGTTCATGCATTCATGACCTCCAGACTGGACTACTGTAATGCACTACTGGGTGGCTGTCCTGCATCCTCAATTAACAAGCTACAGTTAGTCCAAAATGCAGCCGCCAGGGTTCTCACTAGATCCGGAAAATATGATCATATAACCCCAATATTATCATCCCTGCACTGGCTACCTGTTCAGTTTAGAATTAATTACAAAATAGCATTACTTACGTACAAGGCTCTAAACGGTCTCGCTCCCACATACCTAACCAGTCTTCTGATACGTTACAATCCACCACGCTCCTTAAGATCAGAAAACTCTGGACTACTGGTAGTTCCCAGAATATCAAAATCTACAAAAGGAGGTAGGGCTTTTTCATATTTAGCTCCAAAATTTTGGAATAGCCTTCCTGACAGTGTTCGGGGCTCAGACACAGTTTCCCAATTTAAAAGTAGACTCAAGACGCATCTCTTTAATCTGGCGTACACATCATTAATTTCTTTACCTCATACTCCAGTACATCTATCCTGAATGGCAACCACGCTAATTCTGTTCACCTGCTCTTTATTTTTCCACCCATCCCGAGGCATCTGGAGATTGTACCAGCTTCAGTAGACCGAGGCCGACCCTGCGAGGTTCCTGAGGCATCCAGAGAAGGACCTGCTCCAGCTGGATTCTTCTTCATGTTGGTTTGGAGCTACACATGCTGCTCCTGAGCTCCCAGTAATCCAGAGTCCATGTGCCCTCTGC
The DNA here is from genome assembly GCA_003987875.1 of Clarias batrachus. NCBI lineage: Eukaryota > Metazoa > Chordata > Actinopteri > Siluriformes > Clariidae > Clarias > Clarias batrachus. The sequence continues at coordinate 989,627 of QMIH01000043.1, forward strand.
ACCTGCTGACTCATCCCTGAGCTGAACTGGACTTTGTGTTAATTTAAATTAACTTCTGTTATATCGAACTTTCATCTGCATAACACACATGATGTTATACAATTTCTGTTATCTGTTATCACCCAGATGAGGATGGGTTCCCTGTTGAGTCTGGTTCCTCTCAAGGTTTCTTCCTATTGCCATCTCAGGGAGTTTTTCCATCTTGCATTCTTTGTGTCTTACATTGTGTGGGATATGTTTTGCATTAGGACACTATGCAGTGTTGTATGTGTGGCAAGATGTGTGGCAAGATGGAGTTTTTCCATCTTGCCACTGTCGCCATCACCCTTGGCTTGCTCATCAGGGACAATCTCATTATCTAGACACATTTTTCTTACACATATATACATTTCCATAAGTCTTCTTTTCATTTTCTTTTCATTTCTGTGAAGCTGCTTTGAGACAATGACCATTGTTAAAAGTGCTATAGAAATAAAATTGAATTGAATAAGATGGCATGGCACTGCAAAATGCTGTGGTAGCCATGTTGCTTAAGAGTGCTGTCAAGTTTGACAAAGGCACCAAGAGTCTCACCAGAAAAACACCCCATACCATCACATCTCCTCCTGCATACTTCACAAGGGGAAACACAGATTCAGGAAATGTCTGTATACCCTCTCTAGGTCAAACAAAGACCTGCTTACAGATCCAGAAATCTCAAATTTGGACTCATCAGACTAAAGGACAGTCTTCCACTGATCTAATGTCCGTTCCTTGTGTTTCTTGGCACTAGCAAGTCTATGCCTGTTGTTCTTCTGAAGTAATGGTTTCTTTGCTGCAATTCGACCGGGAAAGCCTGACTCATGCAATCTCCTCTGAACAGTGGATGTTGAATCTCTGTCGACTTTATCTGGGCTCTAATCTGAGATGCTGTCAATTGGCGGTTTCTGAGGCTGGTCATTCTTATGAACTTATCGTCTGCAGCAGAGGTAGCTCCTGGTCTTCCTTCCCTAGGATGAGACAATTTCATCATAGCATTTGATGGTTTTGATGATTGCACTTGGTGATATATTCAAAGTTCTTGAGATTTTCCAGATTCATTGATCTTCATTTATTAAAGCAATAATGGACTGTCTGTTCTTTTTGCTAAACTGAGTGTTTCTTGGCATAATAACTATATAATAACTTGGTATGTAACTTAAAATTACATATGAAAAAGAAAATCATAAAATATGTTTACAGAATCAGATCTGCGAGCAAAGCCGAAATATGAGATATAGCTTATTTAGAATATCATTGGATATTTTTCATTTCATGTGTTTTAAAAAAAAAATCATTTTATGTTTTATTTTGTTTTGTATTTTTATTGCAATCTTATTGCCATTTTATTGTATTTATTTATATTTATTTATTAGATATTTTTTAAAAGTGGTGTGAACCACTTTGCTTTAACTTGGGATGCTGTATGATGCTATATAAATAAATGTTGATTGATTGAATTGTTGCTAGTTGTGGGGCTCACCTACATCATGACTCGGCATCCTTCGCTCCTTAATCATAATCACTATATCTTGAATTAATAACCATGTCAACCAGTCACAGACACTGCATCATGTACAGTATTAAGAGAAACTGTGAAACACAGAATAACACAAATTGCATCATATAATAACAAAAACACAAATGTCATACAACACTGCATCTTGTAATTACACACATACAACACTGCATAGTGTCCTAATGCAAAACATATCCCACACAATGTAAGACACAAAGAATGCAAGACATAATAAAGATATTATATACTGCATCGCCTAATAACAATAACAATAACTCACTCATATGATTCTCATATCACTCATATAACTCACTCATATAAAATGTGTAATTGCACATTTATAAATATATATATATATATATATATATATATATTAAATATCAAATACTATGGAATATGGAATCACAAACAGCAACAGGCAATAATAACCAAGAGAACAGTAACAAACATGTAAAAACAGACAGTGCATCATATAACAACACAAACTCTGAATTAGATAATGAGACAAACACTACAACATGTAATAACACACTCTACAGTGGACCGTATAATAACATATATAATAACAGGGTGCAATGTAATAACTGACCAAACAAACTGTAATAGAAGAATCTGTAGTTTGTAATAAACAGTGCATCATGTAATAAAGTACTCAATCATGTAGTAACAATAACTACAAGGTGTAATAGCACGCTCACTAATAACACAGTAACAAACACTGCAACGTGTATTAACACAGTGGTTAAAAATATCATGCAATAAAACCAAACACTGCATCTCATAATAACACTACTATTGAATCTTATTATAGACACTGAAACATTCAATTACTCAAATACCGAAAAATTGAAATAACAGACACTGCATCATTTAACAACAAAAACACGGTCATTAAACAACTGACTCTGCGTCATGTAAACAACACATACACTGTGCTTTAACAACACAGACAGTGCATCACATAACACAGATACTTAGTTATGTGAAAACACAGACACTGCAGCATGTAAAACACAGGGGCTATGTCATGTAAAAACTCAGACACTATCAAATAATACAGACACTGCATCACGGAAAACACAGACAGTGTGTTATGTTAAACTTGGGCTCTGCATCACAAAAACACAGACACTTTCATGTAAAAACACTGTCATGTAACAACACTGACACTGTGTCATGCAACCAAACAGACGCCGTTTTATGTAACAACACAGACACTGCATCATGTGAAAACACAGACACCACATCATGTATTAATACAGACACAATGTCATGTAAAAGCACAGACACCTGTTCATGTAACAACACAGCCACTGCATCATGTAAAAACACAAACACGGTCATGGAACAACACAGATGCTCCATCATGAGAAAACACTGGCACTGTGTCATGTAACCACACAGACACTGCCACGTGTAACAACACAGACACTGCATCATATAATAATACAGACACTCTGTCATGTAACCACAGACGCTGCATCATGTAATAATACAGACGTCACGTCATGTAACAACACAAACACTGTTTCATGTAACGCCACAGACACTGCTTCATGTGAAAACACAGACGCCACATTATGTAAAAACATGAACACAGTCGTTATGTATTAATACAGACACCTCATCATGTAAAACCACATGTAAAAACACAAACACAAACACGGTCACGTAACAACACAGATCCGGCATCATGAGAAAACATGGACACTGTCACATGTAACACAGCCATTGTGTCATGTTATAACAGACATGCATTGTATAAAACTACAAATACAATAGACACTGCTTCATGTAATAATGCAAACACTACATAATGTAATAACACAGGCACTGCACCATGTAACAACAAATAATGTAACATAACACAGACTTTGTATGATGTAATAAACACTGCAAAATGTAATAACTCAGACATTCCATCATCCAATACCAGACAGCGCATCATGTAATAACACAAACCTGCATCATGTAATAACAGATCCTGGAATGTATGACGACACAGATACTGAAATGTAAAAAACAACCTGTAATTACAATAAAATGACCCTTAAAATATAAATAATGACACTCCGAACCTCATTGACAGATAGTAAAATGAGACAGGTGTGCAGACTGAACTATCTATCTATGACCATCTATGACATCTACCCGTCTGTCACTCTTGTCTCTGTTCCTCATCATGTTTAATGTGACAGTCAAAAAAACATGGCTTCCTGCATATCTGACAAAAAAAAAAAAATCAATACATTTTCTGCTTGTTCCCACAAAAAAGCAAAACCTGAGCCAGAGCTTGGGTTCCCTTTCACCTTTAACACCCCAGAGCAGTGCCACTGTGTAAGAGAAAACATCTGGATAATCATTGCAGTGCTTTGTTTAGGCCTGTCTCACAGGAATTGTGCTGGAGAACTCAACCACTCATCAGGTTAAAACCCCAAACAATCCCTCAGAATCCACATTCAGACTCTGGCAGGACCTCAAAGGACCTCCACTATGCTATCCTGTTATCCTCTCCTGTGTGTCTCGCTCCACTCCCATACACAGCCGCCGGAGACTCAAGAAGATGGAGATCGCCCTTGTGGAGACGCTACTTTGGGAGAAATTACAGTCTGAAATTGTCCGGGTTGTCAGATAATGATACACTTGGTGGGAGTGGTGGTAGAGGAAGCCAGCTCAGTGTGATGTGTGCGGGAGTGTGTTGTGTGTTATTTTGGTTGTTTTTTTTTTTCGGGTGCTGAGAAACATGGACGTAAACAAAGTTCATACCAGAAAAGACACAACAGAGAAGCCACACCCTCGATTCAAAATTAAGTTAGCCTGCGGCCACCCGAGTGACGGTATATCGCCGTGTGTGTGTGTGATTGTGAGAGAGAGAGAGACATTGCTGTCATCCTGTGCACCAGTGAGACAGGCGGAGAGGACAGACAGGGTGTGTATGGGAGGTCACATGCATGCAATCTGGCCCACATTTGACCTTACTGTTATTAACTTCTATGCCACAGTGTTGAACTACCAATGTGTATATATTATTTTTATATTATTTATTACCAGCAATTGTGTTATTAGTTCTAGTTTTAATTCACAGCTATTACTATTATTATGTGGATGATCAACATAATCTAAACCTTGCAATTGATGGATATTTAAAGACATATTGCTATTTAACAAAGAAATAACATTCAGAATGCTTACTTTTCTTTTATGACATCAAATTAGATAATAAGTCACATTTTGGGTGATTTGAATTATTAATATTTTCAGATTCCTGGTGGAATAAGCTCTATGAGAAGGCAATGTATAAAGGCATTTAGAATGGGAAGTCACTGTTCAGGGAAGGAAGCATTTAAAGTTAAGGAAGACTGGACTGGAGAGTCGGTTTTAAGGGACCATGAAGTTGAGGGAGAGTGAGATCTATAGGTGGCGGTAATACAACTTACAGGACGCCAGGCAAAGGCACAGAGTTATAGGGGGTGAATTACCATTATTAAACAACAAAGAAGAGGAAAAAGCTCCTTCTAATACCATGTTTATTACAGTATCATGCTGGGTTACTGAGATATAGCCAGTTTTGTATGGTGAGTTTGTGTACAAAAAGGACCTGCATTTAAAAAAATCTATTTTTGGAATATGTAAATGAAGATTCACAAAAAGATGAAACCATCTGCATCACTCTGACACCGGGATTTTCCTTGTTACCCCTAAAAGGTATGTCACTGGCAGCATGGATTTATAGCAACAAAAAAAAATCCAGGTATTTCTATTACAACTGGAGGACCCAACATTCCAGGGTGTACACCGACTCGTCTTCCTGGGATATGATCCAGACCCCCTGCGACCCTAATGATAAGAAAACTAACCTGTGCGACTTAACACCTGTGTTGTGATAAAACACAAATGTCACATTGTTTATCCACAACATATAGAAGGAGACTCTGGTGTCAAAGTTTGGAACGGTCTTCCATTTAGTCCTTTGGTGACATAAGCTAGCTCTTGCATTTTATTTTCAAGCGAATGCGAGTCTTGATGAGGGAACGACTATTTATTGTATATCAGCTATAATATAAGTGATAACAGGACGTAACTTGCTTTGCAGAATTAAATGCTATATAAGAACAGTTACAAAGCACCAGTAAATCCACCGCACATCAAGTCGGACTGCATCACACCACTCGACCAATTGTACATGATTTTCCTAACAGCACTCAAACCATCGTGTTTAATTCCCTACATATCTGCCATTTATTTAAAACCCAAATAGAACCGTATAATACTAAGGTCATGGCATGTTTACAAACACAGCAACCGCCAATTCTAAGTCATTACACACAGTGACAAAGGAGAGACTCATAATGAGTAGACAACTCTATGCTAATTACTGTTCCCACACAGTGATGTCACTATAATTCTCTTGGTTTCTGTGAAGTGCAGGCTCAAAGTACTTTACACGAGCTCATAATGGTTCAGTGAAGTTCACAAGACTTATGATAATAGCCTAGTTTTAGCTGCAATCAGTGCAGTCAGGTGGAACGCTGCACAATAGGCTCAGTACAGAACGAGGAGGGGTTCTGTCTGACTCACCAAAGTCTTGTATAACTGCCACATAAGAGCTTTCATGCCATCAGAGTTAAGAAAGTCGGGGTGTAAAGTAATGCACTTTCGATGTCTCTAATTCCTGAATGATTCGAGCATTCGTATTTGAATTCGGAAACCATGCGTAACCTTGAAGTGGGTGTGGCCCAAACCAAAAAGGTTTCTTTCTTTCTCCGTCTCTTTCGAATTAAATATGAATCTCACCACCGCACCCACACTTGAAAACAGTGGGGAAAAACCAGAAGTACTGTCAGTATGGTGTGTGTGAACTCTGTCACTGACAGCCTCCTCAGCCTCCTCTACATCACTGAAGGTCAAACAAGATCTCAACTAACGATGTTTGTAGGATTTTCTTTAAAATTACATTTTTAACTACAGGCAGTGTCATCATCATCAACTTTTATGCGTCAGTTACAGGCGTTAATCACTGAATCTAACAGTAAAGCGGTGCATACGACAGGCAGAACTAAGGGCTGCTGTAATATTGGCGCAGCGTGAGGAGCGGCAGCGTGTTGACCACACACTCCATTCACTAGTAATCGTAGGTCAGGATCTGCATGGAGGGGGCGGAGCCGTGGGTCCCCTCTATTCTTATCGAAAACACTAAGACCCTGACCAGGCACTACCTGAGGTCTTTTAATCCTCTGATTATTGGTTAAAACCTACCACTCGCATAACATTTGCCACAGGATCCACGTCCCGTTGTACACTTCAAGTCTCAACCAGATGCCTCATGAACCTTTCAGGTAACTAAAGAATCGATTTAAAACAATGACTGACCATTCCAAATCATCTATTCCTATTCAGGAAGGAAAAGTACACCAAAAGGCCACATTTACATTTACATTTGGACTACATGTAGAATAAAAGGAGACTATGACTATGCTTAAGGTTAACCTGTGATGCCAGGGACTTGCCTTGTTATCAAGGTTTTTTTTTTCATGACTGCCCTTTTGAAATACTTTTGTTTGATGAATTAAATGGCACATTAAATGGCATGACGAAACAGATCCACCTTGCTAATACTACTAACGCTAGGTAAATGATATTTGGGGAGTGACACTCTCAGAGTCAACAGCTCAAAGCAATGAAATAATGTAGCTGACAATCATTTATTGTTGGCTTTTTCAGTTCAGTATGAACCTAGCTCTTAACAGGTATGTATGCAATAATTACATATAATTATTATAATTATTATAAAGTACTGCCAAACTGCTTCTGTAAATACACACACTGAAAGAAGTGGGTAAGCACGGATAAATGGTGTGTAACCAACGTACTGTTGATCTTATCGCCAAAACATCGTTAGTGGATATTATATTATTTACATTACATTTACATTATATTGGCTGGTGTGTAGCTCTGTGCACGCCCGCGGGGTGGGGTGGGGTGGGGTTCAAAACTATACATGAAAAGCAGAGGACTCAAATGACGTCTTTGTGTCCATGTTGCTGCATGTTACTCAGCAATAAATATATTATATACAGTATATAATATATAGGATGTTGTCAACCATCCTGCTTTTTCTTGTTGTTGTTCAAATTCCAGATGTTGTTTTTAATATAAAAAACATTTGTATGTCTAAAATAAGTGTTTATAAACTATAACACTATTTTTTGCCCTCACTTACTGTACATGTCTGCCATAACAAGTGTTATGGTGTTACAGAAATTAATTCAGGCCAAGTTGGTGTGATACATCCTGATGCAAAGCAAAGTGGCCTGGTTTAGACTCTGGCAGATGATTTTGCATGTGGTGCAGAAACAGAGGCAATGCAAGCAACAGCGTTGACATGAAATGTTACAGCAGTGTGTCAACGTTCAGCCATAACATTGCAACATAAAACATCGCCCAGTAATTTTTAGGTTCGCCTTTGTTAGCTCGGACACCGCGGGACACGACTCCACAAAACCTCAGGGGTGTTCTGGCACCATGATTTGGCCAGTGATTGTTTGGGTTGCGGGTTGGGGTCTCTATGGATTGAACTTGTTGAACTTTGGTGCGTCCTATGGGAGCGCTCGATCAGATTGGGATCTGATGAGTTTGGAGGTCTGGTTGGCAGTCTTGGGCTATGTGGGGGCACTGGGTGTTCTGGTGCTTTTTTCATCATAGCCAGAATTGACTCTTCTATGAACTCGGCCAAGATGGGCCGGGTTGTCTATGGGTATTGATGAGCCTTGGGTGCCCCATGATCCTCTTATCAATATACTGGAATATTATTTATAATCAATGTTAATGTGTAAATGTAATGTTGGGTTAATATTTTGGCTGGGGAAATATATAGTTGTATAGGGAATATAATACAACCATGCATGCTCTTATAGGAAGCAACACTGAGGTGGTATGATGTGGCCTGTTTTTTTTTTTTTTCTTTCTTTCAGAAATCAAAATTCACATGCCATATAACGGCATGCAAGTTATTGATATTGAAATAACATTATAATAGGTACATAATTATAAATCTGTGACTTGCAGATGTACTACTGTCAGAGCGGAGGATCTGTTACGGAAAACTAATCCACAAGCAATGTCTCCCGTCGTATTCTGACAGCGCCGGATAAATGTGTGCGTGTGCTTTCCTACCGGTGCTGATGAAACCCGTCACATGCTGATGATGTCACTGGAGCTATTATCAGTGCACAAGATTTATGATCTCATGGGATTTCATTTCCCCTCAATACCCTTCCTCATTCTCTCTCTCTATCTCTCTCCCTCCCTCCCTCCCTCTGTCTATCTTCCCTAGGGCCCTTAATGGGATGAGAATAGTGTGTGTGGGCAGTACAACAGGCCCCTCTGACCCCCACCCCACACACAAATATAAACTCTCTCACCTCCAGCAGCCTGATCCATCCATCTCCATGAGTACAGATTGAGTAGAGAGCCATAATAACTCTAAACAGCTACTTAAAAGTGTGTAGCGGGAAATAAGGGTGTAAACACGTTCGCTCTTTCCTTTCTCTCAGTCTCCCAGGCACATACACAGTATATAAACTCTGGTACCGCACTGATATTAAAAAATAAACTGTAAATTGTATTTGTGTGCATTTTTTTTTCTATCTTAATCTCTATATGTGTGATTATCATGGGAAGGAATTTCATTTATTTCTTTGAAGAGAAGCTTATTATATGGTAATTCACATATAATGGAAGTTTAAGAGTTGAATTTTGCTGATACATGTTTAAAATATGCAGCTATAATAAAATGCAAGCAAAATGACAAATTGGAATTGCGACATTAAATGAAGTCTTGCCAAAGCTGATGCCATTAACAGCTTATCTTATTTATACATAACTTTTGTTGCTACATAACAGAGTTTCCATCCATTCAAGCTGATATCACTATGCATTCCTTCGCTGCAATGATCTATGACCAATCTTGCTTTCCTAAAACTTTCAAGTTACTAACTTCAGCCGTTTTGGAGAGATGATTTTACATATTAACAATTTAGCATTTTAGAATAATACATAATACACTTCTTCAGGATTATGTCTTTTCATGTGGGAATCTGAATTGGCCAAGTTTCATCTTGATGATAATTAAGTCCCTTGAAAGATTTGAATTAAAAAAAGTTACAGACACTACTAAAAAAGCATGAAATTGTACTAAGCAAACGTTTTTCTTTTTATCTGTTAAAGATACAAATGTGTATGCATATTCACAAAAAAATAATACTTTTTTGGGATCGGGAGATAAGAAGCATTAAGTAATAAGGGAACACGCTGTTATATGATCCTATCTGAAAATTCACTTTTTCACCTGGGTGAGACAATTTTGAGCATGTTTTGGCTGAATAAATCCACTTCAACTTAATTACATTTTATTTGTATAGTGCTTGCCATTGCAATGGTCATTGTTACAAAGCAGCTTGACAGAATAAAAACAATATCTATTAATAATTTAGCAATGTATGGAAATAAATATAGACTATAATTATCAGTTTGCCCTGATGAGCAAGCCAGGTGACATTGACAAGAAGCCTTCAAAACAGGATACCCAACTTCATTTGTGTGATATCAGATAGTACAACCAGTAATCAGTCCCTGGTATGTCTGTGTGCTATGTGGTTGAGATAGACACCTGGCACCTAGACATGATTTCCATATAAAGAATATTTTGTCAGTACAGTGAAATGTCTCTGTATTAGCCTGATTAGGTCAAGAAAAAAAAAAAAGTTTGATCGTTCCTTTAAATATACATAAGTAGCCACCAACAAAAACTCGGCAAGCCTGATGCCATGGGATGTACAGAAAGCTGTACGCTGTTACGCTCTTTCATTTCCCACAATCCCTCTCTTACAGCTGGGAGAAAGATCTCAGCAGCAGCCTGTCTGTTATTCCATCGCATTATTCACTGACCACACAGCGCAGAATAAAAGCAGCAGGACTCCGACACAGTCGGCTACAGCTAATGGATGGAAAGATGAATAGATGTTAGAAAGAGAAAAGGGGAGAGAGAGACAGAGAGAGAGAGAGAGAGAGAGGGACGGGGGATTCACACTGCGGCCTTCTAAATCACCAGATTATTGCCTTTTAGAGCGCGTCCTGCCTGAAAATAATTGCTAATGTTCGAAGTGTAACCAATGGAAGTCGAGGTAATAGAGCAATTTATAAATTCTGATTGCAATACATGGAAAAGTTACAGCCCATCCCCTCTGTTATTTTACAGCCCATAATAATAAGGAAAAAAACTTTAGACGCACCAATGATTGCTCGGCTATTAAAATCAATAGTGGAGCTAGTGAGGCTAGGGGTACAGAGGGGAGGAAGAAAATGTGTGCGTGTGTGCTTGTTTCACAGTTCTGAAATAAAACAGATAAATAGAGGATGCACCAGCGACTGCACTTTATTGTGGAGACAGGCAAGAGGGTGGAAATGGTGAGGGAAGAGAAAGAAGGACATTGAGCGAGCAAAGTCGTGAGAAGACGGCAAGGAGGAGGGAGAACGCAGTCGAGCTTTTGTATTACACTTTGTACTCCATAACGTGATTAGGAAATTATTTGGCAAGGCGGAAGGCAAATCTGAGGTTAAACGTATTATTGTAAGCAGGAGGCATGAGCGACTGTGTGTGCGTGTGTGTATGCGTGTGCACACACAGTCATAGTTATATGGCATAGTCATTATAAAAAAAAAAAAACAGAAAACATATAGAGGTCTGTGATACTGTGGGTGTTTGGAGATTCTTTAAACAGCCTTTAATCATTACAGGCTCTAGATGGAAAGCCACAGATCTCAATGGTGCTCCAGATATGACTCGGACTTCACATTTCCCTAATTCACCTGAAAACTCCCCCTTTCTAGCTCATTTTTGTTCAACCTTTGCACAGTTCTGTTTTTTTTTCCTACTAAACAAACTACCGAGAATTTCTCATGATTGTTTGTCTGCACTTTTCTACTTGATTATGATTCTGTGATATCTGCCTATATTGCTCTGAATTACCTTTGCGTATCCAACGATTACCATACTTGACAATAAAGATCTTACATATATGAAATTCTCGAGGATCTAGAATAACATAGTAAGAGCTGTTTTTCTACCTCAAACTGTGTTATTTTACTCCTCTTCTGAATGTGCGGTTTCAGTGCCTATGTAAACGAGTTCCTGCTGAGCCACGCCCCACCAACAGCAGAGCAGAGGAACAAGCTGGGGAAGGGGCGCTCCCTCATACGCAGTCACAATAGGCAAAAAGTCAAAGGTTTTTTTTAATTTTTTTTTTTTATACACGTGTTTTTGCATACATGCAGGAGACCCATCTGAACATTTTAAATGAATAAAAAGTGAGTTATAACACTAGTAATAAACCACAAAAATTATATCTTAGAACATTAAAATATGAAAAGTGTTATGAAAGTCAAACCAAGATTGTACAGAATAATATGGGAGAAAAAACTACCTCTGTTTCTCTATACAATCCCCTGTTACACTAATCTCAGTGTTTCACTAGTGCTTGGATTCCATCAAGGTAGAAGGATTTCTCAGTACACCAGAGCCATGATTGGACTGCCTTGAATGGGCCAAACATGTGGAAATGGTTTGGAGCGAGGTCAGGACTGTACGGCGGATGTGGAAATATCGCCCAGCCGAATTCCTGCAATGTACAGCACAAGTGGTGAGACGGTCAGTGTGAAGTTGTGCTTTGTCCTGCAAAACAGAATGTCTTTGGAAACCAAACCAGGCCATTTTGCATTATCGCAAAGGGCCATTAAAGGAGTTCCAGAGAGGCCAGTTTTTCAGACGTGAAGCATGGCTCCGGGGTACTGAGAAAACTTTCTATTTTGATGGTAGCATTAGTGAAACGCTGGGATAGGTGCATTAGTGTAGCAGGTGAATATATAGAAAAATTGAGGTAGTTTGTTTTTACTTTTATGATTATGTGCTATTGTTCTGAATTATTGTTCCTGGTTTGACTTAAACACCAGTTGTATCATCGATACAGGTTCTCACTCTTGAAGCATATCCAGTCCAACTTCTGGTACGATTATTTGTTGGGGGGGATGGAAAGGGAACTGGAAAACCCAGAGGAAACTCGCATACACTGAGAAAAATTCCACACAGATCAATTGTTTTGAAAAAAAAAGCCACTTGCCTTTAAAGTCATTAGACAATAAAGCGTCACCATTTTTTCCGATCCCCATTGTAAAATCAAGCAGTATGCAAAGATTCTAATAACGGTTCCATCAATGCAACCCTAATTCAACCGCAAAGGAAGAACAAAGTTAAAAAGAGGGTCACAGGAACTAAAAGTGCATACACGTACAAAACAGCAAGCCACGCATGGGTGTAATTAGGAACATTCCAGAACTGCAGCGAGACCAATTCTGCGTAATGGCTTCAGATATGTTCCCGCGAATAACACAAATCTGGGGGTTTTCCTCTGCAAGGGATATACAGAGGTGTATCTGCAGATCTATGCATCCATATGCAGATAAGAGGTTGTGTTCATTCTACCTACTGTGAATGTGACTTTTGTAGGTTGATGACACACACACACACAGACACCTCCATACTACAGAGTAAATCTCGCACAACACTTTCATCACCAATACATACTTTCCATTTCCTCTCCATTTCACACTAGACGAGTTGCTCACGTGATGACTTGTGGCTGTGACCTATCTTTGTTCTCAGTCGTCTCATGGGGCTATTGCGTGCTAACTTTCCCCAAGACAAGGCACATACGAGCGTCTTATTCTACTCCTTCTCTAACCCGCACATTAGGGCTGTATGAAAGTGTGAGATACAGCGTGTTTGTTAGAGAGAGATAGCGAGAGAGAGAAACCTAACATTGTCATATCTGATGGACCCTACATGTGGTTATCATGCAACAAATCAGAGGCAGCACTACAGTAAGTCAGGTTACGGTGTGAATGCGTGTTCTTGTTTCACTATGAGTGAGTGACACACAAACACTTCATGCATGAGAGAGGTGACGGGGTGTAAGGTGCGAAATCCAATTTGACACCTAGAAGTGCACGGAGAGGCAAAGAGCTGCGTTCGAGAGATGCCATGATAAAAGAGCGCCGTGTTTCTTCTGAACTCGCTGCGACGACCTGAGAGAGAGAGAAAGACCGACCGAAGATATACAGTTAGAACTTCAAACGTAAAACATTTTTTCTTTTCTTTTTAAAGGTTTGTGAAATCAAAATAAAATCTGCTGTTACTTTTTTTTTTCTTCACCAAATACGACTGATGGTGAAGAAGAAGTCGAAGAAGAGGAAAGCAGACGCCAGGGTGATAATATAATGATTGCACGACGCAGTGGAAGAAGCAGGAGAAGAAAAGTCATTTGGTGTGAACATCCTCTCAGTTGCCATGACAACGCAGGCCAGCAGATCATCCACACTGAAATTTACGAGAACGCGTCAGGGGGGGAACAAAAAAAAAAAAAGAGGGAAAAGGACGGGGAAAAAACAGTATGATGATAAACAGAGAACTGAAAGCAGACCACAACAACGAAGCTAACATGTGAGGAAACATTCTCGCAACTCAGAAGACCGACCTTTCAACGTCAGTGATTAAGCAAACAGTCAGGTGGGGGGGGGGGTTTGGTGTTAAAGAAAAAAAAACCACATTTCCAATAATGCCTGAGAAAGGCGCTCACGGTAACCCGCTAGGTCGGAGATGAGTACAAGATCGAACACAAAAGGGGGTGAGAGTGCGACGATGTGAAGATCGTTTTTCTATTTTCTAGAGACATAAAAGTTAGAGAGAGAGAGAGAGAGAAAGAGAGGGAGGTGTGGTAAGGGAGAGGCTTCGCTTCTGAAGAAATAGCATGTGGTTTTTGGTCAGTGAGGTTTCACAAGAGCAAACGTTTCTCTCACTCACTCAGCACATATAATGCAGTGCAGCAAGCCACAGCTGAACCTTTGAGATAACACTCTCGTACACATACACACACACAAATACAGATACACTCGTGCTCTCACACATGCATCTGCACGTGTGTACATAAACACCCCACCGCAGTCAAGCACAAGGGGGGAAAACAACCCTAAAAATAGGGACGGCTAAACTGTCACACGAAAAAAAGACAAAAGATGAAGATGACAATGTAGAGCGAGACACAAGTGTGTGTGTGTAATGAGGGTGAGACTGTTCTGAATAAAAAAGGAAATGGTTTTGTTAGCCTCATTATTTCTGCTGGCTACATGACTTTCACACCACTTCTCCTTTCTAAGGGGACTTCTATTAGTGTATCTGACTATCTAGCGGTCTAGACAGAGCTGGACTGAAACACTTTAAAAGAGCAGGAAAGTGAAAAGGAGAACAATGGAGCTGGTCATGACCATGCTAGCACACATGCTAGCACAAAAAAAAAAAAAACAACTCTAGGTATTAGCAGTCATTATGTGTAGATCTTTTTTTTTACTGTGTATCGGTTTAAATCAGGACAAACTCTGAAGGAAAATCCGTCCTGTACGAGAAATGATTTAACGTTCACTAGCATTTAAAGTTTAATTAGCCTGTTTTTGAGTCCGTTCGCTCTGTGGTTAACAGTTTCTCCACAATGCCACTCGAGTGTTAGATAATTTAGCCTTTGCTTCATCGCTACCTTATTCCTTTAGTCTCTCTCACTTCTTCATCTTTTCACTATTCCCAACTTCCAAGTGTTTAGCTTCACCTTTCACGTGCTAATACCTCCATCGTTGTTTGCTAGCGCTAGCTGAACGAGTCACTGCTGTAACTCCACAGCTTTAGAAGGCTGGAACTCCGAGTCCAACAGGAACCAGGGGTGTTCAAGTCAAACTTGGACTTGTGGTGAACGTTTGCTGGCGCATGAGGGCGTGAAACTGATGAAGACCTCAAGCACAGCACAGTGATAAACACTCTTATCCTCAGTTAAATAATTGAATGGTGCATATGTTTTAAAGAAGGCCGTCCGTTCGTGAATGAAGATTCCGGCTGAAATATCTCAGAGCCTACCGCAGTTGTTCCTAGAAGAATTCCTGGAGTGGAACACCTGATCATTGAAAATTGATGGATCAACTTGAAGTTACACCACTTGCACGATACAGAAACTCGTCTGGGAGTTCGGTATAGTGCTGACCTCGCTCCAAGCCATTTCCACATCTTTGGTCCATTAATGGAGCTCCTGGGAGGCCAGCGTTTCATGGCTCCGGAGTAGTGAGAAAGCTTTCTCCCTAGTTAGTATCCAAGCACTACTGAACACTGAGATAAGTGTATTAGTGTAGCAGGGGATTATATAGAGAAATAAAAGGAGTTTTTACTCTTATAACTGTCTTCTGTTATTCTGCGCACTCAGAAGTCCCGGTTTGACTGGACAGTCCCTTGTAATTAGGACCAGAGTTGCTAAAACATCACAAATATAAACATATTTTATGATGTTGCTGTCCTTTTTAGGTTTACTTGAAACCTGACCTGATCAGGGGACATCTGTGGATTTTTCTTCCAGACAGAGTCAAACCAAAGAACCCATACAGTTTGTAAGCATGAGATAGGACCATGTGATCTACAGAACAAGAGGGCAAATTTCTTATTCAAAGTTCAAATGCATACATTTCCGGACACATTTTGCTTTATATGTTTGTCAATCATCTCGCAGTCAGTCTGAGAGCCATGCCATGACGAAAGAAAGCCTCCATCAACAAAGCAACTTCTCCGTGACCTTGATGGACTTCACCCACACAAACACACCTCATTGCTAGCTAATGGAAGGTTAAAAGGCGCGTTTACACTCCGTCTTTATTCGTGCCTGGAAAATCCGGGTGTCTTTTTGGGCTGAAATAGCATTTCTTCTGCATCTGTTAGTTTGTCTTCATGCTCCGGGAGAATGTTGCCTCCATCAACAGAGTCGAAAGCCTGTAACGTTGACAAAACACTCGAATTGTGTTTTGCCCACACAGCTGCATCTTCCTGATAGCTTCCTGAGAGCTACTGAAAGAGGTCAGAGATCATGTTTACACACACTTACGCACGCACACACACGCGCGCACACACACATACACACACACAAGAAAACTCCCATATCACACAGAACATCACTGCATTCCTAATAATACAAAAATAGTAAGCTGTAAACTGGCCTTTCAAATGTGTAGAGAGGGAGTTTATTGTTTGAGTAAGTGTTCATTTCATAATCGGCGTGTTTCCTTACTGCATTAACGGCATCCTAATTATGGTATACATTCCTTGTACAGTTACCAATTCAAGCTGTTGAAAACTGTTGCTGTTGGGTTAAATGGCACTAACTAGAGACTAGTCAGTAGATCACTACTACATCACCATAGCAACTATAGCACAACCACTGAGCATAAACATGGTTTCTTTTTGGATACTCAAACACTCATCATCTATACAACTTTATTCTGTATACAGGGTCATGTGTGGGGGAATAGAGCCTATGCCAGGAGACTTGGGGCATGAGGTGGGTACATCCTGGATGTGGTGCCAATCCATTGTAGAACACACACATACACACTCTCTCACACATTCATTTACACACTTCGGGCAATATGGGAATGCCAATGAGACTATTCTGCATGTCTTTAGATTGTGTACCCAGAAGAAACGCATCAAGCACGAGGAGAACATGCAAACTTCATGCACACAGACCCTAAAGCAGGAATCAAACCCGGACCCTTGAGGTTCAAGGCAAAAGTGCCAACCACTCAGCCACCAAGCCGTCCTTTTTTTGTATACATATTCTGATAAATATACTTGTTTTCTTTGCTACTTATTTGATATTTTTTGGAGGAAGCAGGAATTGTTATAACCAAAAAAAGATGGAATTCACTGGTAAGTCACTGCTCATCTTATCAAAGTTTGCTCAGAGATGTCGGATTCAAATATTAGGCCGCAATTCATGAGTAGGAACCATCTAGTTAGTCATTCAGTCAGACCGGAAAAATAGATTTTATACATTAATAAAAGGTTAAAGTCAAAACTCTTACAGGCTAACTGATTCATTCATGCACTTTCATGAAGATTAAATATCAAGAGGAAAAAAAGAACTTTAACGAATGCTTTTCATTCGACAGACATCAAGACAATAAATGAGAGAAAACTAAAAAAAAAAAAAGGTTTCTCCTGCACACTGATGCATAAAAAGGAAGAAAGTGGAGCTCAAGACACGCAGGGATAAAGAGGAGCACAAAGTGCAGAGCGCCTGATGGCCTGGAGTCGGAGTTCACACCTGTAGAAGTCTCAACTGTCAGCTCTAGTTTGCCGTTCTAACATAATCTCTCTAATCCAGAATCATCCAAGCAGCCCAGCACTCACTCCATCACTCTGTAATCCTTGTTAATCCCACTGAGTCCACACTCGCTCAGGCCGCTGTCGAACATACCACAAACCCTATCGACCAGTGCACACCATATGCATCTGATCATCTGGTGCATTATATACTGTTTCTAGAAAATGAAAAAAGATAAAGAAAATACACCGCCTGTCCAAGAAAAAGTCATGCATGCATGATTCCGTATGTTCCAAGAACCAGTCTTTTACAGTTTGAATCCTGGAATAGTCCTGTCCCATCAGGGACGAAGCCCTCCATAGATGTAATAACCTGGTCATTTAGTACATTCAGGTCCTGAGCCCAACCCCAAACCCCAGATCGTAACACTGCCTCCGGAGGCTTGTACAGTGGACACTATGCATGACTGCTTCATGCGTTTCTTATCCTGATGCATTCATTACTTTGGAATAAGGTCAGCATGGACTCATCAAACAACATGACCTTTTTCCATCTCTCCAAAGTCCAATCTTTATGCTCCCAGCAAATTCAAGGCTTTTTTCTGATTAGTCTCACTAACAAGTGTTTTATTATGGCCACACAGGCCACTCATCCCAATCCTGTGAGTTCTCACCGCAATGTGTGTATAGAAATGCTCATACTTGCACTATTAAACATACTGTAGTTATGTTAATTTTTTTCTGTTGATGATATTCTAGCATGGAAATTCACCAAGTGTTTAAGTGATCTCTATTCATTTTTTTTTCCGACCACAGTTTTGCATGGAGTTGACGGTTCAGCACCTTCATTCAGGGTTTTTATAATGTGTCGCAGGGTTCTTAACTCAGTTCCAGCAATTTCAAATCTACTCAATTTCTTTGCTTGATGCAGCGCAATAATTTGCCCCGTCTTAAATTGCATAGGCATGTGATATGTAGATGTGGCTAAAATATTTGGTCTAACAATTTGGATTTTGGTTTTTAATTTACCTTAAAGGAATAGCCCGGATTTTTCCACTTCTGGCTTAAATCAAAATTGAGTTGCATAGACGTACATTGCAATAGTACAATATTAGTGGGACTGCGGAAGCTTCATACAAGATGAACTTTGGAAGGCATTGTGGAATCTAGCCTTGATTACTTACATTGTACTTGCATTTCAGGTGATAAACGTCACAGTCAGTGTGCAGAGCAGGACAATTTATAAAAATAATAATAATTAAAAAAAAAAACTATTGTAATGCACTTTCATGCACTTCAACTTTGATTTAAGACAGACTTGAAAATTCCGAACTATACCTTTAACTCCTTAACCCACTTCATCATCCACATAATCAATGCATTCATAAACGTAGCTGAAAGGGAGAAAGGTAGAGAGAGCGAGACAGAGAGAGAGAGAGAGAGAGAAAGAGCAACACACAGCGAGAACAGTTTGTATTTTGCATAATAGATATAAAGATAGAGAGAAAGAACTAGAGAGAGAGAGCACATAAAAAGAACAAGCTAAGAAAAAAACCCTATTGATTACTTTGCATAAGATCATGGGAGAGATTATCTTGCACAGAGTGTGTTTTTCTCTGGTCGGAGAAAAGGCGATGACCTTGTTTATCTCCATGGTATTTCACAGCACTCATGACCTTTGACACCTGAGCATCATCCTTATACTGCTACGATTTTACACTGATCACAAACGCTGGAGTTTTTTTTCCATCTGATGTCATGTCCTTATGAAAGAGAACCACATCAATTTCCTTGCTCTCATTTTTCCCCCACATCTTTCTCACCCTTTTCTTTTTTTGCTTTTGTGTCTGTTTAGCTCGAAAATGCGAGAGGATGAAAGGACAGAAGGTACTCTCTCTCTCTCTCTCTCTAGCAGCAGCATCCCTCTTTCTGGGGAGGTGGCCAAGTGGAGTGTGACAAATCTCCATTTCCTGCAAGCGTACAAACTCATAGGGGCCCCTGTAAAATTAGAACTCCACGACCATGCCGCCTAACGCTAATTTCATTTCTTGCAAATTAATAAGTGTTTTTTCCCCCCTTCCTCCTCCTTCTCCTCCTTCTTTTGCCTAACTCATTGCATTCTTTTATTTCCTCGACAAAAAAGCATTATTGAGGAGGGAAAAAAAAAAAAAATCAGCTCATGCACCCGTAATGAGCCATTGTTAGGCTAATCCCATGCTGGTTGCCTTATTGTTTATGGAATAAATGCTTGATTATCAGCGTGGGAACAAAAAACTCTGTTTCGCTGCAGGCCAATTGCCGACTCGCTCCCCCTCCTATCCGTGTTGTTGTTGTTGTTGTTTTTTTTAACAATGCCATTATATCCTCTCTGCTCCACTGTTTATTGTCATCATCATTATTGCGTCCTGCTTGACGAGAAAACCACTCTCAGTAATTAGGTGATTAATTACTAAAGTAACCCAGTGTGGGTTAAAGTACCTCAGGTGCATTAAGTAGCAAATGCTGCATATTCATAAACAGCCGTAATACATATCAGTGGGAATGGGGCTGCACTGAGAGTACTCAAAGTCATTATCAGTAAACATTTAGTAGAAATGTTAACAATGTTAACACAGCAATATTAAACACTATAACACCTAGAAGAGATGGAAGACATGGTCAAGCTCATGACCATTGTAGACAAGGTATCCACCCTTTACATGCCAGTTGTAGAATAACACTGCGTTTGACATAGGAATGACCATCCATGCATTTAATCTATATAAGTAGTCAAAACCTATCAATACCATCATGTTGTTATAGACAGTAGAATAACTATTATGATTGAGGTACCAGGGGCGTTCATGTCAAACCGGGACTTTTGATTGTGTAGAATAACAGAATACATTTGAGACCATTAAGGATCAGGCGCTCCACTTCGGGACAACTCGGCCAGGATCGTCATTCACAAACGTACTGCTTGTTTAAAATGTTTGCACCATTCAAAATGTTTTTCTTGCGGCTACGAGTCTCAACACTGTACTGTTCTTTAAATCTACTGTAAATGTCAATCAGCTTTAATTCATGGTTTGACTTGCCCTCAAGAAGCAATCTGTATAGCCAGTGTTATAGTTTAAACAAACCGATATTTATTCATCTAAAGCAAATACTTGTACGTACAATACAGTAAGTCATTTAAAGTTGAGAAGTGCTACTTTGTTTACTGATGATGCTGTGCAAGGCCTTGTTGATTCAACATAACTTACGGAACTCGTTGAGTTGGGTAAACCTTTCCAAGCAGGAATTCTGAGTTGAAGCGATTGTTGGAATTGGGAAACACATTCTTTCTAGTCATATGGAACAGTTTCCAGGGGTCTTAGAGTGCAGTCTAGAAATAGAGTATTTTACCAGACTGAACTAAAATACTTTACATTGTAGTTCAGATAGTTCAGAGCATATAACAATGTTTAGGGTTCCATCATTATCAGAAAGCACAGAGTTTTTGTAGACTTTCACTGACTTAGCTTTTTTTTTTTTAACACTCTCTCTGGTCTGACACCATAATCAAGCTAAGTCAACGTATTTATGGACATAAGTCAATTTCAAATGGTTAAGCATTGACAGGTGAAGTTTTTCTTTATTTCTCTAGTCACATGGATGGATGGATGGATGGATGGATGGATGGATGGATAGCAGCAAACAACAATTGCAAGAACTGCAATAAAGAGTGGGAAAAAACAAGTTACAAAGGTGCATTAATGAACACTGTTAACAATTTAAGATGCATTAAAGTGGTAATAATTGTGTCAAGTTTAAGGTGCATTAAAGAGGTAGAAAAATGCTATCAAATAATATATGAATATGAAAAATACTGCTTCTATGTACATGTGCATGGTGATTATATATATA
>QMIH01000043.1:1011457-1032046 GCA_003987875.1 Clarias batrachus
TAATATATATTATATTATATTATATTATATTATAATCACTTATAGTTACCTTAGTACAGAAAGACATTAATCAAACTGGACCTTTTCAAATTTTAGCTATAATTGTGCACCAAGGACATTGTATATCACGTCAAACAGAAATGACGTGTTTCAAAATAATCAAATAAACTGCATGCCTTTAATCTACATTGAAAGTATTGTATGATGTTATACCATCCTGTGATACCAAATACCTCTAAAATTATTGACATGCTAAAAACGTACAAACAACAGCAAAGCATGTTTTCCCCGCACTGCAAAACACTGGTTCAAATATTACTGGCACCTTATAATGGTGAAACCTTCCCTGGAGTGAATCACAGCACTGCGCCTCTTCCTGTAATGACTAACAAGATTAGAAAACACTTGTAGAGGATCTTGGACCACTCCATCATGCAGAACATTTCAAGCTACTTGGCATTCTTAGAGGTTGGGTCAATTTCTTCAAGTGGTTGAATGGAAAATCACTGTGTAATCCATATACTGTATATTTAATTTATAGAATCATTTCCTTGAAATAATATTACTAATACTACTCTTACTACCAATACCACTACTACTACTAATAATAATAATAATAATAAAACAGGTTGCAATAAACTACATACAGTATTAAATGCAAGTCAAGTGTTTAAATGCAAAATTTACATTCTGAATAATTGTCAGCAGTCAGCTGCATTTAAAAAGCTCCTTAAATCTCACAAATAGCTTGAAATTACTCAATGTAGCTTTAAGATAAATTCTTCATGATCAGTGTCATGGTGCATCTAACGCCTATCCTTTGGAACACTGGGCATGAGGTGAGAATAAATCATGGATAGGTCTCTAGTTCATCACATGCACAGTGGGACACTCACTCACACCTAAGGATAATTTGGAATAGCCAAACTACCTACTGGCCTGGTTTTGGGAAATGTGAGGAAACCTAATAACCTGGGGCAGTGGGGGGGACACATATATAGGGTGAACAGAAAAAAAAAACAGTTTGGTGTAGAGATGTTTGTTAGAACATGAATCAGCATCCATTCCTTGTGTGTGCTGCATTTGGAATAATGCTCAGAGACCTTCACATGCATGTTCAAGCCATCACCTCGAATTAAACTGTTTCGGCGATGGCTTGTTCCTTTGTAGCTGTATGTAATGGGCTTGTCTTTTACACCTCTTCAGACAGCTAATCAGGAGGGCCTCTTGTCCTGCTCTCAGAACCTGTGAGACTTTAACGATGGTCATCTCTGTGATCATTAATGGCAGTACCAGGGAGGAGGGGGTGGGAGGTGTGATGGCCTTTGCTTCTCAGATGCACTAGAGATAAGACAGCTTTCAATGCAACCAAGGCAACACGGATCAATAGACCAGGACCAAGAGGAGGACGAGACAACAACAACATCTCTCTCAAGATCATTTCCCTCTACAGCTAGCTACATCATTAGTACCTGCCATCATTAAGCATGCATTACCAGGCTGTCAGAGAAGCAAAGTGTGAGAGCTTTGTGTTTAATGAATATGGATGCTCTCTCTCTCTCTCTCCTTTCACTCGGCACACTTTCATTTCCCTCCTTTCTACCTCGCTGACTCCAGAAAGATTAGACTGAATGAAATGAACTGAGCTCTCAATCCACTGGAAACGGTGAGCATACTTAAGTGAAAAATTTGTGATTGAGTAGTGTGCTTCAGGATTATGGACACAGAGGCACATTTCTCAAATTGCTTGCTCATGAATTAGTAATATAGTATTGCGAATCTTATACAAATGTCTAAATGCAATTAGTATTATATTGTATCGTTGTACTACAGTGGCTTTTATGGCATATTATAAATGTGTTATCTGCTTTTAAGTTTGCTAATATGATGCATTTAGGGCAGTTTAATCCTACTTACCTTGTATAATAACTGCATCAGCAACATCCATTTCAGGACATTAATATTAAATCAGCACTTAAAGGAACTGTCCAGGATTTAAAAAGCTAATTTCTATGTACAACATTTGTAGTGTATGTAGAACATTCAGAAGAAAGCGCCATCTGCCCTCTTCCACATACATAACCACACAGACACACCTGATTGGTTGTGACTGACAAATGGAGGGAGTAATGCCAACTCAGAAAACAGGGCCAATTTTGCTTTCATGGACCCTAGCCGCAATATCTCTGGATGATAGGGAGAGGGAGAATTTTAAATAACACTCAGAGACGATACACCAAGTTTTAACGGACGGATTTTTATAACTGAAAACCAAAATTTATACAATAAATATAAACTTTGACTTTGAGAATTTATGAAATTTGATACAAGTACTTTTTTTTTTATCTGCACAAGACCTCTGAACTACAACATATGAAATAACAAATTTGGGTGATTGTGGTGCTATATATCTTTTGTAACCTTCACCACCGAAGCTAAGGAAACCGGTACACATTACTATTTAAAAATGTATTCAGTTTACAACTTCCAAGATTACAGTTTATAAAATTCTGTTGCTATAAGTGGATGCACTGGTCTTAAATGATTAAGTTGAGAAAATAATGGTTGAGATTAATGGTTGTTTTGGACTGAATTAGCATATAGATAACATGCTAATTGCATGATGACATTAATTAAGGACGTTATAACAACAATTTAGTTCTTTTTTTGAATGTATTCCTTCTCTTTATCTATAATTTGAGCGAAAGGGTCATGGTTTTAAAGTGATCTCAACATCATGGTGGTACTGTTTTAGGTTTCTTGCCTGCCATGCGCAAGACCCGGGTTAGATTTCCAGCCAATATCCAAAATCCCCAGTCACTAGATGCAGTGCCAGTCCCACACCTGAATAAACTGGGAAGGTTGCATCAGGAACAACATTAAAAACAACGAAAAAAAGAAGAAGAGAATTTATTTATCTATTTAAAGGCATCTTCAGATAAATTGGATGATGAAACCTAATGTCATGGAAATGTCCAAATAATTCTTAGGGGTGAATTTGTTCAGGTAGCAGCATTGAAGGAATGTTGGAAAACATTAATAATCTATATTAGAAGGTATCTAGTATGTTTAAAGAATACAACAAGACACAGTTTCACACATTAATTCATAAATAATACTATTGTGAAGCATTTCAACAATTGTATTTCTATGCAGTGATAGTGGGCTAGGACAGGCAAAAGTGTTGATAGTGTACCTCAGTGTTGTAAACTTGATGAAGAGATTTTATCCATGTTTAATATGCTTGTAAGGAACATGCATATAGTGCATTATTGTGAATGCTATATTATATTATATTATATATGTTTCAGATCTGTTTTAACTTTACATTATGTACATAGTTGTGAATTCAGTACCAAAACTGTGGAATCACCCTTTTTTCAAATCAGCCGTGCTACACAAATGGATTCCTAAAAGCTCTCTCACATGAGAACCTCAACCAGGAGGCCTGTGCCGAATTATCAGCTACCTGGAAACTGGAATAGTGAAGTCAGATGTCAGAGAAGATGCTTTAATTATTTAACAGGAATTTTATGCACAAATATCACAGCTTGCCAAGCCATTTACCATGGATTCCCCAGGGGATCGCCTGTCATCAAAGATGGAAATTATATATTTATAACACAGGATATTGCAGCAAGTTTGTTTATAGCTTTATCCATTTTCTAGGGGTATTTTATCAAAAAACATCCAAGCTGTCTACCTTTTATGCCCAGGGCAGAGAAACACACACAAACACACACACTAGGTAAACTGAAAGAGCAAGTTTTCCATTATTTTCCAGGTTTCAGCCATAGTCGTTCTATTTCCCTCAATGTGTGTGATTGGATTACAGAATGAGAAATCATTTTCTAAAGAATGTGTTCATCCACTCATCATGCATGTGTCCGAGTATACAGGTTAGGCCCTTGCCGAAAATCCACACTACCAGTTGAGAGCTATGTATTATAAGGTACTATCCTGGTTGAGAAAGAATCAGAGATAAAACCCATATAAATCTAGTGCAGTCAGACAGTATGATGATGATGATGATGATTATTATGATGAAGATGATGCAGATTCTTTAAATGAATATTCTACACTCTTAATTCAATTTAGGCCCCAACTAGGATTAATCATTAGCAGGTCAACTAGACCTTAGATTACAGGCACACTTTCACATCACATGCATTATCTTTTATCCTATTTCTCATCATCCCGAACATCTCACTCTGAAAGGTAATTGAAACGCTGGCAGAATTACTATAACCAATGAGGCAGATCCTATCAGGCAGTAAAGCCAAATGACAGTGACACAGAAATTTCAGCCTTCAAGAGAGACATTAACCTCTAAATATCACACCTAATGATGCCTTAAACTGAGTTTTGACACTGAAAAACTCACTGAAAAACTGTAGTTCCACTACATTCACCGAAGCAAAAAGACATCTAATGGGCCGGCTGAAGTTTCCTGCTTCCTGATCTTAGACTGGATTTTATATATAGGTCCACCCGAAGGAACAGAACAATCACTCTGACTATCCAGAGACACCTTTCGAGATTTAAGAGACAAAAAAGGTTATGCTTTAATACTTTATGGAAAAATGGCTGCTCTCCAAAAATATTTCTCACCATTTCCACGAACAATGCAGTATCTTACCTTTGATGGGACAGCAATAAAAATCAGCCAGTAGAATTCTGACAGATGAATCAGTCCAGGTCAGACAAAGAGGCCAGACATTAAGATGAAGGCTAACGCATCTCTGTCTGTAAAGGACGCTTTTAGATGGAAAGAAAGAACAGGAAAAAAAAAAAACCTATACACTGCAACAGGACCATATTAGAATTAGCTCCAAAAGCACACAGAGCAAGTCTGGTCTATTTATCTTTTATGGTAGGTTAAGATCAGTTCTCAGGTACCTCAGGCAGGTCTTAAGAGAATCCTGAAGTTATGAAGATGGCATTTCATCAAAGGGTGACCTTTGATATTCCTAAAATATGGAGGAAAGCATACATGAAAATTAATTTGAAACATGAAAGAAGAAGATGTATGTACGAGACTACAAAGAGGAACAGTAAAAATGTAGCAACCCAATATATCTATACATATTAATACATTTTTCTTAAAACAATCAAAAGATGCAAATCCCGGTAGTACTTACACCTTTCCAGTATCATTATACGTATTTAAATGGTATGAAAGTAATTTTTATTATTAATCAAAAGAGCCTCAGTTAGAACAAGACCAAAACGCATACTGAACAACACCACCAAAGACAAGCAATGTTGCTGCTAGTTTAGTGACTTAGCCATGTTAGCGCTATTAGCGCTATTTATCATTTCTGTTTCTCTGAAACAGAAATGTCATTTAGATAAGCTAATAGTTAACTAAACACCTTTAAATGTTATGTTAGTATATACATACACCAACTCTGAATAAGAGAAAAAAAGTAAACTGGTTTAAATATGGTATGGATATTTTTGGATAGACCCAGTAACAAACGCAGCCAATTAGCTAGCTAGCAATAAGACTAAGACAAACATGTAGCTCAACCACTTATCGGCATTATCCTGTATACAGGGTAATCTCAGGAGACATGGGGCACAAGGTGGGGTACACCCTGGACAGAGTAACCCATCCATCACAGGGCACACACACACATACACACAAACACACTTACATGCTCATTCACACACAACAGGCAATTTAGCAACACCTTCCTATCTAGCTAACTATTTATTTAAGTTCCTGTATTGTCTACAATAATATACTAACTTGGCATTTAAAGGTGTTTAGATAACTTTTAGCTTATCTAACTGTTATCTAATTGACATTTTTGTTTCAGAGAATGTAACTTTGATAAATAGCACTAATATGGCTAATCACTAAGATAGCAATATTGCTTGTCTTGGTCTTGTAACTGAGGCTGTTTTGAGTAATAATAAAAATGACTTTCCTACCATGTAAATCCATACAGTGATACTGGAAAGGTGTAACTACTACCAGGATATAAAATAGCTGTGTAAAACTAACTAGAAAAACTGCATAGCTACTCATTCATTAAAATCTAGAACATATGACAAAATAATCCAGCTCTATGGCCTTCCTTGTCTTGTCTTTGCTGTGGTGGCCTCTCCTATTCTGATTGACACAGTACATACAAGGTCAGGGGCACAGGCAGAGTGCTGAATCGAAGTAATGGATGCTTGGCGACATCTTGGCCGTCCTGAAACTAATCTGAGCTAGAGATGTAATTGTCCTCTGTCACCACTCGGCCTAGGTTGAGTGCCTAGCACACACTATTATCTGCTATAAATTGTTTGTGGTTCGATGAGCATCCCAGAGACATGATGACACTTCACTGACCTGATTTTTATTTTTTATTTTTTTCTCTCAAGAGGAACGTGTAGAAATCACACACATGTTTGCTGACCTTTTTCATGATTCCTATGCACTTTAGTTGTTAATTCAGCTAAGAAATAAAGTATGCTCAGTTTTGCTTTGCTGGTAATATTGATGGCTGAAAACGATGATTCCATTCTCTGTAAAGTACAGCTTTGAGATCAGCCCATGATCACCCAGATTAGCTCCGTGGTTACAGCGATTTGATCCTGGTACAGCACATTCCCATCCTACCCTGCAGCCAGAAGCAGTTTAGTCAGATTGATCTGTAATTACTGCAGAGAGCCAAAGACCACTCATCCTCCCAGTAATTAAGATTGAAAATGTTACCAATCAGTTCGGCTTAAGGCCATCAGCCAGTGCCAGGGCCAAGTGCTTTCAGCTCAGTGTTGTTATCTCTGTCTCAGATACAGCGAGTCTTTACTAATCACTACAGATAGGCTCCTCATCTATGCCGCTTTCAGTCTACAGCCAGCTGTCGTTAATTCGGAACGGAAAACTGACACCTTACGTTACATTACATAAGCATGGCTGCCAAGCAGAAGCAAACATGAGTGGAGTTGCACAGTTATATGACTTGCAGTAACGCTTGCACAATTTAGCATCGCCACGTTTCGTGTCATGATAGCACAGGAGTTGTTCATTAAAATGAATTTATAAAAAAAAAAAAAAAAAGAACGAGTATTCGCTTCACAAAGCAGCGTCTCCCGCTTAAAAGGTCATCCTTCTGTGTTTCGGCGAAGCTTCACGGATGAGTTTGTTTTATGAGGCTCCTCAGAGTGCGCCAGGGTATTACTGACTTGTACACGCAGCACATTTGAGCAGAGCCAGTTTGATTAAGAAGGTGATTTTGCTGCTCCCTAATGAAGGCTAATGAGAATTACAACACTCTAGCTCAAGGGGCATTGAGCTCATTAAGCAATCAAAGAGAATCTCTCTCTCAACTCTCTCGCTCTCTTTCTCACACACACATACACACCAGCATTAAAGGAAATAAATATGGCTTGAACAGGAAAGACTAGATTGCCTATTCATTACCTATCATAGAACTGAATCCCTGTATGCAGATTTGTGCTGATGCAAGGCCAGGCAAGGACATCAATTTGGGAAGGAGGACACATTTCTCATGGCACCCAAGTCATCCTATGATTCAATTATCTATAATGTATTAAAGATAGGTCATTTTCATATTACTCCAGACTAGTGGTTCTGAGCTCCATCCCCCCCCACCCCCCACCCCCCCACACACATTTTGGGTTTTGTCATCAGCTGCCAGTACACCTGATTAATGGATGCAGTTCAAATTTGTTCTCTGTTTAAAGTGATTCGTAAATGTTACTCGGTCTGACCTAATAAGATTACCGTCACAACGCCTACAGAAACGCAGGCAGGGTGCTCATTCAGAGACATGAAGCTGACAGGTTAAGATGCCGTCAGATTAATGGAAAGGAGTGCATGTCTGAAGGGGGTTTAAGAATGCGCTAATAATTCAATAAGCGAAATATTCTTACTGTGAACACTGTACTGTAATTCCGCTTTAATGTTATTGTGTGTATATCTTGCTCATGAAAGCTAGTGACTGCTAGTGGTTGAAAACTGATCAGGAACAAATTGGTGATTGCTTCATGATAGCATACTAGACTTATTAAGTTAAAACAATAAAGTGCTTTTTTCTAAAGCACTCTACATAATCTATTGCTGTAAGTTAATGCAATTAAATGCAGCTGAAATGGAAGTAAAGGCAGCAGAGAAATGCAAATTTAGTTTCAAGTCAAACCGGAACTTGATGAATGAAGGCGTAAAATTGATCGACATTTACAGTAGACTTTATGCACAGTCCGGTGATGAGACTTTTAGCTGCAGTAAAACATCTGAATGGTGTAAACGTTTTAAAGAATGACGATCCCGGCCGAGGTGGCTCGAAGCCCAATGCAGTCATTCCAATGAACACTCGGTGAAAAACAACTTGTCAAATATATCTAGAACATTTTTCTTCAGACGTGATCACAATCATTCATCAGTACTAATCGTGAGTTACTTGAATTTGTCTGGGAGTTATTGTCCCATCCCCCAATCATGGCTCCAATGTACTAAGAAAACTTCCTACCTTGATGGTATCCAAGCACTAGTGAAACACTGGGATAAGTGCATTAGTGTAGGAGGTGATTATATAGAAAAATAAATGGAGTTTTTCCTCTCAAAACTGTGTTCCATTATTCTGCACACTCAAAAGTCCCGGTTTGACTAGAACGGCCCTTGAAAATCAATTTATAATGCATTATGACAACAGCGTTCACAGGATGTGTTAGTGAACACGCTAGACACTAACACAAACCCATCAGTCATCTTATGTTCTAATCTCCTCAAGCACAGATACGAACACAACATCCACAGCAGTTGGAAAGGGTGAAATGATGCAAGAGGACAGAAGCTCTGCGCCTACACACTTCCACAAAGGCTCTTTACAAACTGGCTGGCATGCCCTCTGGGTTAAATTTAGAGACGCAACACTTCTTCTGCATCGCATTACACACTCAGCGCAGTCGAACAGCGTTCAAATGCACTCGCTGTCTCCTAAAGAGCGGTTTGGGAGATATGACAGGCGTAAGCTGTTGGTTGAATAAATAGATGAATAAAATAGCAGCTAGCTGTGCAAACAAAGATGGATACACGCTCCTCCTGGCTGCGTTGGTGCTGTTGTACACATTAAACCTTCATGGACGCGTGTATGTGTGAAAGTCGGCGTGCATATGCTCAGACAGCATAGATAAATTTAATACGACATTTCCATTGCAGATGGAGTGGAGCTTCTTATGTAAAATATGTGCTGCATCCAAGGCTGGGTTTTTATTACGCATATGGAAGCAGGAACACAGTCTGCTCATATCCAGTTAAATAAACTGTAAATTTTTCACACCAGCTTGTTTTTAAAACCGGCCCTAAGTTATATTATACGGTTGTAAAAATCCTTGATGATTCGTGAAGGTAATTTTTAACATTTTATAGACTTTGGCGAGCTCCAGAATTAATGAATTAGGACATGAATCCAAACACTCATTAACAGCAGTTACTGTCAGCAACACATTAGGTAGAGGCTGCATCAGCAACATACTGCCAAATTACACAAGCCCAGAGCTCTGTGTTTGTGTGTATATATACAGTATATATATACGTGTGTGTGTGTGTGTGTGTGTGTGTGTGTGTGTGTGTGTGTTGGGTGGTGTGGTATAAGGAGTAGGTACTTTCAAATTCTCCCCTCAAAATCAAATGTTGGTAGAAATAAATTTTTTTTTTTTTTTATCGGCTCCATATTTCACTGTTTGATCACTAGATTACACAACACATCGTATGTTACATATTAATACGGCAATCATTAGAACACTAGGAAATCCTCTAGTCACATCCCACCCCTAACCACAGTAATATTTCCCATGGTTCGAGTCCAGTGAATCGTTATGAAAACTATTGATATACTGTACTGTATGTATATAAATCCTTATGCTCTATAACTAAACATAGTGAAAAGTCCAATTCTAAAATAGCTGCAAAATGGACAACCCATGCTATGCAAACACTCATCGCACATCATGTTTTGTGTCTTGGGTTGTTCTAAGACTAAGCAATATTGGTTTGTATTGTGTGGTATGATCCCCCACTCACCCCCATGCCCCCCATGCCCCCCACCCCACACACGTACATACATACCCCTTCTAGCCAGGAATCACAATTGTTATTATTGTCCTGTACCCGAGTACACTGGTGTATTTACACTCTTCCACACAGCAGGTGGCAGTATGCACCTAGTAGGGTCTGACAGTAGACACAAAGAGAAGAAGAAAAAAGAGAAGAAAGAAAAAAAACAAAGAGAAGAAGAAAAAAAAACCCGTCAACCTTCGTGCTGTGCCTAATATTATTGCCATTTCAGAAAAGAAATTCAAGAAGAACCTTTCTTACAGTACCATATCAGCTACGGTTATGTAGGCCAGAGGATGAGACTGGTGGATGGTGCATGCAAAGGAAGATTTCAGAGAAGACAAGCGACACTGATGACATTGTGTTCTCACCATCTGAGTGCCTGAATACACCATCCCATGCTTGAGACTGCCTTTTCAGGTGAACCTGTGTACATTATGCTGATCCGGCCACGAAGTGTAACAGCGGGGGTCAGTTGCGCAGACCGGAGGTCCATAGTGTAAAAGCACCGTTAGGGAGTTCCTTACATGCTCTTGTTGGCTTCATCCCTGTTCAAGATGCACAAAGTAAATTTATTATATTGTTACACTAGCTAGGCAAGCACATGTCCAATGAATCACAGACAAGTTTTAGCAAGAACTCTTGCTTGCTATCACCCAAGTCTATACTTTGCTGGTCGAATCACGAGTAAACAGACGACATTCCTGGAAAATGATCAACAATTTTAAAAATCTGTGTTTTTTAGTCAGTAGAGTGAAACGACACACTTTTCCCTCAGCATTATGAATGTAAAGAATTACGCAGACAAAAACAAAATTGGGATATAACCCACGAACAGTCTTGTATTCCTACAAGCTACTGCAAGTGTCAACACTTCAGCTTCATTAGCTCTTAAAGATTGAATTGAACTTCCCATTCCTTGATATTTGATGGTTGCTTGAGAGCAGATGCAACAAGTACATAATTATCTTCGTAATTAAGCTGCCAAAACAAGCGCACCACCAGAGCACCTTTGAAACACTGAGTATTCCATTCATTAGCATCTCTGTAAGCTTATTAATCATCTAACAGGCAATTAGCCAGCTGTTACCGTTCGCGCCTGGTATGTAAATATATTCCTGGGTTAATTTCTCCCTCTGATAATAAAGAAAACATTATGAAAATTAGCTCTGTGTCTATGTAAATGATCCGTGCTGTTAAACGTGGAGCAGGGGTATCACTCAGCAGCACTCAGCCGTGAAAAAGGACAAAATATGGCTTAGAAGGAGAGAATTCCTGTAGAGTCTCTTAACCCTTCGCTCAGCAAGAGCCAAAGACCTCCACCAGGCAGACGTATGACCTTGCGGTGGGTCACGTCTACAAGGTTGCTACTGCAAGCAAGAGGCCAACCTGTGATGTCTTTGAAGGGATCTTACTTTTAACAGCTTTTTAAAGGGAAGCTTTAGACAAACCAAACAATGCTAAGTGCCCAGTAGCAAATTAGCTTTCTGTCAGGCTGCACACTGACACTTGCATAATCTTGTGTCTGAGCAGGGTGTCTAACATAAATGGGATTTTCTGCTCAGCTCATGCCAAAAACCAGCAAAGACCACAAATGACACAAGAGTTCTCATGCTCCTACGGCCAAATCGTTTCTCCCACTGGACCAGCAGTTAATGCAGCCACTGAGAGGGTTGAAGCCTAATGTTTAGACAAGCTTCCTTTATTTTGAATGCTCTTCCTGAGGGAAGATTAGAGACTCAAATACTGAGAATCTGCTAATCTCATTAAATGTATTTAAAAAGCAACATACCGAACTAGAAGGGGATTTGAATAATTGTGTACTAATACGCTGCTGTATGTGGACTAAATAAGCAGTTTACTAGAGCAACAGTTTGTGATCATTTATTCATTCATCATTCGACCTGGAGCCTATCAAAAGAGACTTGGGGCACAAGAAGGGGTACGCCCTGGACAAAGTGCCAATCCATCACAGGACACAAACACACTCAACACTCATCATCTATACCACTTTATCCAGTATACTGGGTCACGGGGGGCCTCGAGCTTATCCCAGGTAATGGGGTACACCCTGGATAGGGTGCCAATCCATCGCAGGGCACACAGACACATACACACACACACTCAGACTCCATCAATTTGGGAACACCAATTAGCCTAATCTGCATGTCTTTGGCCTGGTTGAGGAAACTGGAGCACCTGAAGGAAACCCAACAAGCATGGGGAGAAAATGATAGCGTCATGCACACCGACCCTGAGGCAGAACTCAAACCCAGCCCCGCGAAGTGTGAGGCCACAGTTACTTTTAGGCAAATAACAGTTATGATGCAAACACTGACAAATTGGCCTCCCAGTTAGTTGAAACTATTATGCTTATTGAATTGCCTTTTACTGGAAAAGGCACGGAGCTCATTACTGGGCTAGAAAATGTAAACAGAAACCTGAAATGAGAAATCTTATGGCTTAAAAATGGCCAATTGTGAACCACTGAATCTAGGGTATGATTTAAATGAAAGGTCTAGGACAACATTAACACAAATTGCATCCTTAAGTGTTTTATGCCTAACTCATAGCATTTTTTTTACTGTTAAAAATTCTTCAACAAGAGAATTCAGCAGTGCTGTGATATAATGCAAACAAAATAAAATAAAATAATGCTGCACATGTAAACTGGCGACACAGGACACTGACACTGCTGGTTACTTCTGAAACCTTGTATGTGAAAGAGTTAAATAGTACCAAGAGCTGAAAGTTGCACACCCTATCAGATTCACACACACGCACACACACGCTCACACACTGCCAGATGGATACAAGCATGAAGGATTAGCAATCACTTTCTTTCCTAATGGCAGGAATATCAAATCTCTACATCTCTTTGGTCTCTCCTCCCAATATCTGACATCTGAATGGTTACCATGCATCCCCTCATCAACAGCAATACAAGAAGCTTGAATATCCAAACATGCGTGACTACAGCATCCTTTATGGGCCCCAGATGTGCACTCTCCCTCTGTGTGAGGTGATTTATTGGTGTTTGGCAGGACGAAGATTCAGAGGAGATGATGTGAAAAGCAGTGAAGTCACAGTGCTCTTACGCTTAATCAAATACATCTTGAAAATCTTTCTTTGTGAACCCTCGAGTGCTCAAAATACACGGTTGTTACACAGGAAAACAAACGCACACTGCACACACACACTGTGCGCACACGCACATAAAGATTGAGCCAAATCCTGTCATTTTAATGGGATTTTGCACCTTTTAATTGCTGTGAAGTAACCAGTCCTTTAGTACCCTCCTCCCCATCTCCTCTTGTTTCTTCAAATTGAGGCTTTTTCAATTAAAGCTAGTTTCTCTCGCCTCTAATTACTGCCACTTGTGTTGATTCGCTCTCAGAAGGGCCGTAATTTTTCCTCTCCTCGGCCTTCCACTGTCACCCAGTCAATTAACATGAATAATATCCAGCCTATTAGAGCTCCGGCCACTGCCTTGGGAAGACGCTTTGTCATCAGCGGGACGAATGATTGCTTAATATAGCAGGCAGGCTCCGAGGAGAGCTTTCCACCAAAATCAATAGGAACAGTCAGCCTATATCGTTTCAAATGAGGAGAGTGCAAGCTACAATAAACACGCTCGATAGTGGTGTCTAGCTCAGCAAGACGCTGAGTGGGCATTAAGTGTACTGGGCTACAGGGAAGCATTACTCTCAGATGGGCTGATTCTCAGCATTCTGTCCAATAGCACTCTGTCTTTACTATTGGACACATCCACCCCTGATCCTTTAACAGCATGGACCTGCAGCCCTTAATGAGCTTCCAGGGAGTTTCTACTGCATGCGCTGTTGTTGGGAATTTCCACAGATGCCGAGTTGCTGACTTGTTAACAGCTTGCAGTACTCTCTGGTTTTGGATCACCTCCCAGACTTAGTCCACTTTAGTGATATGAGCTGTTTTGTTGTCTCGTGGATGTGTCCTGGTTTTCATCACCATGAAAAAAATCCTGTGAGGCACTTTTAAACAAACAGTTTGGACAATTTCTCCCGTACCAAGTAAATTGTTTCCACATATGTCTGTCTGCATTTCATAGCCCACTGAAAGTGTCTCTTTAAATACATCTAGCAGTCAGGAGAAAGGACGTTCTTGGCATTCATATGTGGAGATGTATTTTATAATAGCTCGATAGCATGAGCTAATCTGACTGCCATTCTAAGAGAGATTTGAACTCATTGTCCACTTTTATTTAGCAAGCTAACATATGCTAACCCTAAAATGATTTTTGATAAGATTTGTGAAACATTTACAAGTGTTTATATTCACTGATGACTCATTAATACAAAATAACCTGACAGGAATTTAGCATCCTTACTGTTAGCCAGCATGCTAACTTGTTAAACAGAACATTTAACAGGGTTGTAGTTATCGTTAATTACTCTCATAGCTATGTCTGTTCAGCTGCTTAGCATAAAACATGTACACAGATTACTGAGGGGATACAAGTCATATTTATAGCTTATATAAACAATATTCAAGACTATAGCCAGATAGCTAGCTTAACAATTTCAGATTATTTTTTATAAGATAATTAAGTCAGACTAATTAATGTTGTTAATCCTTACTGTAGTTATTCTTGCTAGGCTAGCATACGCTAACTTTACACTGTATTTCGGCAAATCTTTAGCATTTAATGTCTAATTATAAATCTTTAAAGGACGTCTATTAAAGCACATAGCAGTCTCCATGAAGAAAGGATCTACATTTAATTATATTCTTCCAAATTTATTTATATGCCATGTTAGCGTTTATTCAGCTGTTTTACGAAACGATTTATGTAACAATGATATTATTGAGCCAAAACATGCATTCTGAGAAGATTGTGATGATTTATACATATTTTGCACAGTGCTAAGCTGCTAGCTACTTGACAACATTTGAAGTATGTGTGGAGGAATGATTTGTGCATATATATAGTTCTTCCAGAGTGCCTTATGTCCTTGTGGTTAATTATTCCATCTAAACATTTTGCATGCTAATGCTCTGTGCTACCATCTGCTGCACGCATATGGCTGTTGTTACAGCACAATATATTTTTTTTAACAATTCTTTAGCAGCTTAGGGAACACTAGAAGAAAACAGTGATGAATGTCAGCAAGTTTCATTCAAGGCTAGTGACATATTTATCACAATTGTTACAAAAATAGATCCTTTTACAAATGTCAAAGCTGAATGAGGCTGGGCAGATGTACAGTCCTTTGAGCTCTGCTTTCATTCTCCATCACATCCATCTTATTTTATGCACAACACAAAGGGGAAAGCATTACACCGAACAGCCGTAGACACCCTTATGAAGTGATATTTTTGTACCGTTGTACTTAGTATGCCATAGCTACAATACAGCTGTAAACTGTGCATACTAAAATAATAGATTTTTATTTTTACATACGGAAAAAAAAACCAATACAAGAAATCCTAACTATTTTAGAGGAATCCTCTAAATATAACCAGATAGCCTGGAAAATGTAATCCTGATGGAGTTGGACATTTTTATTTCGTGCTAATGATCAACTATGCTTCCTGGTTCATGGCAAAATCACATGATCTAAAACTCACCTAAATGAGCTGCGGATTCGTGATTAAAAGGAAGATAAACGTAGAGACTGGATTTAATCATTGCACTCATCATCCCTTGCTAATTTTCTTCAAGCTCCTCTCACATTCACACAGAAGCTGCATTAAGATTCAGAGAGCATCCCTGGATCCCAGCGCTCCTTGTAGGGTCAGAGAAATCAAAGCGGCCCACATCAGAGGAATATCAGAGTAGGACTCATAGATTAGTGCCCACAGGGTCCTAGCACTAATTAAAGAAAAAGAGAAGGAAAATGGTTCTGGGCTGCTCCCAGTGGAAGAGGTGTGGAATGATTAGCTGCAAGTGATCGATACAAGCCATCAGCCTAGCGCACGTCTCTCCAGGAGACGGAGGGGAGTGTTAGCGGACAAGACGTCTCTGAATTTTAAATAAAAACAAATATACTTGGTGCAGACGAAAGATGAATTATTGAATGTTGGGGAACGGATGGGTGGGGGGGGATGAAAGCAGAGTTGCAGATTTGAAGGAAAAGGACGACTGATGGTTCTGATGTGAGGCGCTACAATGGCGAGAGGAGCAACTAAACAGGCTTGATGAAGTCTGACAGTTTGCAAGCCTCAGCAGATACCTGAGGAGAAGTATAGCTCAGATCCAAACCGCTTCCTGGGACACGTTGACATGTCTGACATTTCTTTGATGGGATAAACGTTAAGGAGCTGAAATAAGATGCCCCCTCTATACCCCATCCACCCCTACCTTCTCATCCAAGACAAGTATACGCTATACTGTCTGAATCAATAAGTTTAGACGCTTCCTTAAAGACAACATGTTTTTCATCTCTAATGTTGGATTTTGCAGTAAATGAGAGACTGAAAAGGAGTAGGGGTAGGGTGGGGAATTGGAGAAAGTGTAAACAATGCTTACATTAATTCACCCCTTAAAATTTCAGCTTAATATTAATCTATTAAATATGCAGCCTGTAATTTAGCCAGTACTATTAATTAATTTGCAGATACTTATTCCCTAATGATACAAGAAAGGTATACAAGTCCCGCAACATAACCACTGCTAATACTTGAGGGATAATTAGATTTTTTTCTGCCTTGTAACAGTGAAAAGCAGGAAGCACTAAAAAGCCAGAGCGATCTGAAGGACATTTTGAATTTTGTCTTTATAAGAGATTATTCCTTTTATATAAATCATTTAAACGATAAATGTTCTCTTAGCATGTGGAGAGTGTAGACTTAATTCTAACACAAATTTATTCATTATTATAGCAATGCTGTTGTAAATATCATAAACCTGAGCCAGTGTCTGGATAACTGATAGCTACAGTTGGATATAAGCATTTTTCATAATGCATACTTCATTCTTAGGGTTGACAGGTTTGTGGGGTTAACACTGGTTGGAAGTTTTGAATGCAAATTATAATTAATTACTCATACATCTGTGGGCTGTGGTTATGGATAAAATGTGATAAATGAACCGGTACATTCAGAACAAACAGGTATTGTGACTAGTGAGAACATACTGTATGAAATAAAAATAACTATTAATGTGTTTATCATGGTCACTAAATGAGACATTGATGGCTCAGTGGGAGGTTTCTCATCTACCATATGGAAGGCTTGTGTTTGATTCCCAGTCAATGCCCAAACCCCAGCCACCAACATGAATGTTTACATTAAGTTTAGGCATTTTGGCAGATGTCCTTATCCAGAGCGACTTACATTTTTATCTCATTATACATCTGAGCAGTTTAGGGTTAAGGGCCTTGCTCAAGGGCCCAACAGTGGCAACTTGTGGCAAGTTGTAGGGTTTAAACCTGGGACCTTCTGAACCATAGGCCAATGTCTTAACCACTGAGCTACCCCTGACCACTGGACGTAGTGCTGGTCCCATGGCTGGATAAAATGGAAGGGTTACGTCAGGAAAGGCATCTGGCGTAAAACTTGTGCCAAGTTGTGTGCGGATCGAATGGTCTGCTGTGGCGACCCCTTGACAGAAGCAGCCAAAAGACTAACAACAACATCGTGGTCACTAAACGAGGTTATTTATTCTCCGGGATATTCTAGAAAATAGTTTTATGATCTCGGTTTTCATACTGCTTCATGTGTAGTAAAATGTTACAAGGTTTGGGAGAGTTTGGATTTGGATTTAATGAACCATTAAACTATGATGATATTTACTTTTATGATCATTGACCATCTTTTTTTTTTTTTTTCGAGGATGGCTCGATCTCATTTCCAATGCATTTACAATCCATCACTACAATCACATTACCTCAGAGCGTATGTACAGTAAATCTGCATCGCGAAACAATCAATATAGGTGGGCAATATGTTGCAGTGTGATTTTTTTCCCCTCAGTGTTCCAGAAAGCTTTACAAAGCGCTCAGTGTGGGTGTGTGCTGGAACTGAACTCATGGTGAGAATTCAGAGCAGAGAGCATGGTGAATGTGCTCTTTAGCGTGGAACAGGCGTGGAGTTCGCAGCGCTAATATGTCGGGGAATGCACGCGGCCCCATGCTGTTAACAGCAGGTCTGTTCATAGAGCAGACAACAACAACAAGCAGCCAGGTAATTTCCCCAAGTCCCCCGGCGCGCCAATCATCTCAGCGCACAGCCTGCTGCACCACTCAATACACCAGTGTTCCTACACACACACACCTCTTCTATATGTCTTTATACATCGCTGGTCTCTACACAAAGGACTCGTTAGTATTTAAACACCACCTACACTTCACTGAAAGGGATAAATTTAGTCACTGAATAACAAATTTGCATGTTTACATGAAGTAAAAGCAAGGGCTGTTATTCTTATTTAGCATATTAGCCTCATATGCTTGAGCTGTTTCTGTATTTATTCCTCCTACATTTACAACGGCATTAATTAACCAACATGTACATTACAGTATAACACGTGTAAGATGTAATATATCTATATCTATATATATCTATATCTATATCTATCTATATCTATATCTATATCTATATATTATTATATATTATATATTATTATTATTATTATTATAAAATAAAAAAAGGATTCCAAAAGTACGGGCTTTAATTGGAGATTAAGGAATATCTATACATTTTTAAAAATGTTTTAATTGAACCTTTCAAGTAAAGTCCTCATTTCACAATGTAACACAAATTTCGTTCCTAGATAGTATGTTATGTCTTAATTGCTTAAGTTAAAACGTGTACTTAATGCCCATTATTCTCTTAAAACTTTGACCTGCAGAATAAATTTTAGAAATGAATTCATTTTTTGTGTAAAAACTGGCAAATATCTGCATAAAACAACAGATGATCAGTAATCAATATTTACATGTATTTAAGTTTGACAAATAATGAAGAAAAAAGTTTAGAGAGGAGTAGTTTTTTTGGAATTTGCAACCATAACATAAATTACTTTCACGTATCAGTCTCGATCACGATCATGGCAGCAGTTCAAAGTTCACAATCTAGTAAACCGCCATAAGCTTTGTAGCCATCAGGGTGAGCCTGTGTGTGTTTGTGTGTGGACTTATTTTCTACATTAGAGAACAATATTAGATTTTTTTTCGAAACTATAAAATAACACATACTGTATGTTGCTGTTGCTACTTAATTACCTAATGACAATCAGTTGTTTTTTAAGACATGAAGGTCAGCTATTCTGGAATAGTTCTTGCAAGAACAGTATTGTCAAGTGCATTAATTTATAATTCATAATTTATAATGTTTAGTCACTAAATGTTTACTGTTGTTTTATAATCACACACAAACGTTATTATTAGTTTTAAACGCTGTCTATGACAACACATGGAACTATAAAGTGCACTCTAACAAGTTAATGAGTTTGCAGGTTATTGCTTATAGCACATTGTTAGACATTGAGTCATCATTAGAGTTTATACAAATGCTTAAAAATGAACTAATTTACGCACTGATTTATAATTACCATGTTTGTAGAACGTGAGAACGGTTTTACTGTTTTGCTGTATCAGGTATTTTATTCATAGAAATCAGAGTTCTACACCTGAAATCAAATCTACACCTGAAATATGTTTTTTCCAGCAGATCTATCTCCAATATGATTTCCTTGTATCTGTAATCAATTTCTCATCCATGGGAGCGCAAACAAGGAGCAAAATCTTTATGAAAATCAACAAAAAAGAGAGAAATTAGTTCTGTTCCATCAGTAAAATGCTCTGTAGCGATCAGTCACATCAGGAGTGTGAGAGATGATGGATATGTTGTCATCACCTGCAAACAAGGTCAGATATTGAGGGTTTTTTTGTAATGACTGATAAAACTTTGTCATACAGTCGTTATTAATGCAAAACTAAATTAGTGGTAAATAAAACAAACAAGCAGGAGTAAATCCCCCAAAAATGTTTAGAACATCTACAGAACTGCTATTCTGGTTACAAGCTCTCCACGGTGCATTGGGAATACACTGCGTCTCATTAAATAATGGTCCGGCTATGAAAACAGTGGGAATGTGACTCTTCTTAAATTCTGTAGCTCCACCACAAGCACCTCATTAGTGACAAAAATGCTACTTGATCAATTTTTTTCAACCTGCCTCCTAGAGAAAAAATATTGTTTTTGTGCTGGTTTTGGATAATACAAGAAAATATCTACTCTGTAGCTACGAATTGATTTTCCGTTTGTTTTTCTCTCTTTAAACCAATGGATATCTGTGAAAGCTTGCAATTTAAAGTGTAAGTGGAATAATTCTAAACAAAATGTACGACAGGGTGTTTTTTTATGGTGTGGGAACAGTCCTACAAAATTGCTGCAGAGTGCGTTGTCTTGTCGGAATGCAAACACTAATGGTTCACGAAATTATAATGGGAATGAGAACTCCTTAAAATAAATTCCATTTTTTTAGTGAGTGAGTATTTCTCTTTATTAGCAGCAACACAGCATCATATATA
>QMIH01000043.1:1033266-1054105 GCA_003987875.1 Clarias batrachus
TTTTTTAATGAAGCCCACATCTGTATTTCATTCCTAATATCCAGATGGAACAGAGTGTGTGTCAGCATTATGACGAACCCAAAGACAAATATGACAAATTGTCATATCATTCTGTTCAGTTAGGTGTGGGAGTGTTACAGAGAGAGAGAGAGAGAGAGAGAGAGAGAGAGAGAGAGAGAGAGACGACAGCACAGACACAGTTACGACTTATGAGCCAAACCCCCATGAAGAGAATCCACCTGACAATGATATAAAGGAGTGCAGGGTGTGGATACCCACAATGAAAAAGAAGAGCTAGGAAGTGTTGCTCCCAAAGAGACTCATTAAAATACATTCTTTCTATCCACCCAGATTCTCTCATTCTCCTCAAATGCTGTGCGCCGGGTCACGCCACCCATGATTACACTATTAATTGCAAACTGAATAAAGTCTGCCAATTTTTTAATGACAGTAATGAGTAAATCTCCACTTGCTAAATTTCCATGTAATTTTTTTTTGACACCATTCATCTAGCTTCATAATCCATTTTGACCTCAACGTTTTCAAAGACTATTTGATTTTATTTTATTTTTACATCCTAGTCCTTCATTATTTCATCAAATCGTTACACAAATTTATTTTCACATAACTTACTTTTATATGATGACATTACTCATATCACATATGTAATTTCAATGCATAAACAGATTCCTGCTTTGCTGATTTATTACTCATATAACTCACTTGAATAAGAAAAACCTGTGATGGGAAGATGTGAAGGCAGTATCATATGTTCTGTAAAGATATTACAAGGAAAGGAAAGGTATTAAAATGCAATCCTTTCTCGTGAGACGCTGGTTTGAGTTTGGGTTACAGTGCTGAACCAGCTTCTATAAGTACATCTGTGTCCACTAATGAGCATCATGCAACTTGTATTCAGCTATGACCATTCCCTGTCTGCTTTTTTATTATCCTTTTTTTTTAAAGAGAAAATAAGAAAAATAAGCAGAGTTGGGACAAAACAGGCTCCCCATAGGTTTTTTACTTTATTTTATTTTAAGCATGCAATGCTATTTATAATGTCATACAGTTAAAAAATATAGTGTCAGGACAAACAGTTTGAAGCAATGGTGGTAATTGTGGTGTTAATTTAATGAGTATAAGTATGTATTAGTTGATCGTTGATTTGACCAATCAGATAAAGAATTCAAACAAGGCAGTGGTATGGGCAT
The DNA here is from genome assembly GCA_003987875.1 of Clarias batrachus. Classification (NCBI taxonomy): domain Eukaryota; kingdom Metazoa; phylum Chordata; class Actinopteri; order Siluriformes; family Clariidae; genus Clarias; species Clarias batrachus. Next base: position 1,034,478 of record QMIH01000043.1, read on the forward strand.
CATCATTATACAACAGTTTGTTCTGAGCTGCTAATTTCAGTTGTTGCCCAGGTTCCATAAAGTGACAATATTTCTTATAACAGCACTGGTATGTTTTACAGTATATATTACCTCACCTCATTTGTGCTTGACATGTAAAATCCCCCTCCGTAGTTTGAAAAGGTCACTGGAGTAAAGTGAGTGACATCATCAGCGGACATGGCAGATGAGAGTTTCCAGGAAGATATCAGGGGTGTTCAAGTCTAACCAGGAATTGAGATGAAATAAAACTCATTTAAATTCATCAAACACAGTACTGTGATGAGACTGCAGTAAAATATCTGAATGGTGCAAGCATTAAAAAAAAAAAGAAAAGCTGTATGTCCATTATTGACGATCCTGGTCAAGTTGACTTAGACCACATTGCTATCATTCCTCTAAATATTCAACACCTGATTCTTGTCGAAAACCTGAAACAGAGATGCTTCTTGTCTATGGAAACTGTGTACACAATCATTCACCATCACAACTCAGCTGGGAATTATTGCCACACCCCCGTATAGTCCTGACCTCATTTCAAGCCTTTTCACATACTTGGGCCATTAAAGGAGTTCCTGGGAGGCAAGCGTTTCCAGTGCGATGCAGGCTGTTACTTCATGACTAGCATTTTACTAGTGCTTAGATACCATCAAGGTAGAGAGATTTCCCAGTACACTGCAGTGTATGTAAGTGCATTAGTGCAGCACGGGATTATATAGAGAAATAAAGGAAGTTTTATTCTTTTAAATGTATTTCTTATATCAGAATGATCATGACATTTCCCTTGCTTTTCCGTAAGATGCCAAACTCATATCCTAAAATGAGATGCATCCCCTAATTACTGCAGTTTTGACTGAATTCCAACATGAAACCAATATACAGTGTTGATTTACTGTCACAAACATGAAGCGCTGATGATGAGTCAGCGGAGATCACGCTGCTTCCTGCCCAGTGGACTAACTCTGGAGTCCTATTCGCCTCATTAGCAGGTATCGGCTTGCGCTAGTCTCTAGTATGGTTGTTATCTGCTCTCTAAACGAGGAAAAGAATAATAGCAGCTTCTGCTGAATCTCTCCCTAATGTGTGCTGTGCAGTTAGAGAGATGAAGCCTTATTAAACACAAACACACTTAGGGAATAAAACTAATGATGCACCTCCAGCATATTAAAAAAAAAAAAAAAAAAAGTCCTGTAATAATCCAAATAACTGGCTCTCAGTTTCACCATTTCCCACTGCAAACAGGCCGACTTCACAAGTGTACACATTCCTTTCTAAAAGAAAAGCACAAATAATTATATTAAAGAAAAGTAAATATCATTAAGATGTATCGTGGGTAATTAATTATGATGAATGTGGGCTGCTGAGTGAAGGAGGAGGCAGAGAGGCTCATTTGAGTGGGTGCAGTTACGGCTCCCCGCTACGAGAGAGTTATAATAACCTCACTCAGGCGTTTTCTCTTAATAATAACACCATTTCTCTCTCTAATTATGCAAATTGGCCCGCACATTAGCATAGCTAGCGTGCGGTGTCACTACAAAGGGTGGAATGGTGGAATGCAGTGCGGGATTTAAGAGAAAAAGATATGTCCGCTTGTGTGGTTGTTTGTCAGTAAGGAGATAATGAAGATGTTTACGAGTTTCTAAAGATGTTAGGGAAAATGGCACAGAAATAGGGAGAACACGGGGACACAAACACACAAAGTTATACAGTCACATGGAAAATTGTGCGGCACCTCTTTTAGTTTCTATGTGCCAAAATATAAAATCTAGTGTTAAACAGTTTATTCATAAATTTCTCATGTCTCACTCATCATCTATAACGCTTTATCCTGTATACAGAGTCGCGGGGGGCCTGGAGCCTATCCCAGGAGGCTTAGGGCATGAGGCGGGGTACACCCTGAGCAGGGTGCCAATCCGTCACAGGGCACACACACTACGGACAATTTGGGAACATCAATTAGCCTAATCTGCATGTCTTTGGACTGTGGGAGGAAACTGGAGAACCCAGAGTAAACCCACCAAACATGGGGAGAACATGCAAACTCCATGCACACAGAGACGGAATCAAACCTGGCCAGGAATCGAACCTCAACCCTGGAGGTGCAAGGCGACAGTGCTAAACACTACTTCACCGTGCCGACTCTCATGGTTTAGTATTAACCATGAGTTAACTATTAGTATAGTTTTATAATAGTTACAAAAGTTCTATATTTCCTAACATATCCTAAATACGATTCAACTGAGTCAAAGCAAGCTCGAAAGTTTGCATCACCATCTAAGCGATTTAATCGGTGTATAAATAACATACATACAGAGTTAGCCAAAACTCTGAGCTGACTCTGTATATTTATACACTAAAAGGTACTAACGTTTTTTTTTTTTTTTTTTAATGGAATGCAATTAACAACAGTGAAAAACAGATTTCAGAAACTGAAGAAACAAATTTAATTACATAAAGAAAATGTTTGATAGTGGGACACCCTGCCTTAAGAATATTACCTTAACTGTAGTATTATTGTATTACTTTTTTCATTTTGTGCAAGGAAGTTCCCAAAAAATGTCGACCAGCACTCTAGTCATTTTTGTTGCATTGCTTCATGCAAAGGGAGCCCCGACCAACTATTTAGTGCTGTACATGTTCATACTTTTCATTAATTTGTGTGTTAGATTTTTTTTTTTTTAATTATTGGTCTTGAGTAATATTCAAATTTTCTGAGATACTGAATTTGGGGTTTTCATTAGCTGTAAGTTATCAAACTTAAAAAAAGAAACACTTACTATATCATTCTGTGTGTAATGAATCTATGCGAGTTTTATTTTTTAAACTGAATTACTAAAATAAATCAACTTCTAATTCATTGAGAAGCACCTGTACATGCTGTATCAAAAGCAAAGGATTGACTGAGAGTCAGCACATTGCAGTATAAGTAAATAACATGAAGTGTAAAGAGATAAAACAAAGATTCACAAAAAAGAAGGCTGAGAGCAAACTCCCACTGCATCCTGAACAAACAACAGTCCATTGAGATGCTCCCTACTCGCTCTCTCACCACCTGTCTGTCTGTCTGTCTGTCTGTCCCGATTTTTCTGGTTGACTCCGGACGCACCTGGCATGAAGAGCACAACCCCCTGTTTGATATTCAGTTCTCTGTGAAGTTGCTGAGGAAGACTTGCTCTCCCTGTTCAAACACTCCCAACCCCCCTTGCCAGTCCCTCTTTCTCGATCCTGCCTCACTCCATCCTTCTGAAAGCACCGCTCCTGATTCCTTACAGTCAGCTTCTGAATCAACAACTGAAGAAGCCAGAAAAGCAATCTATACGTACTTACACATACGTGTGCATTGAGCTGAACTGATGGAAATGGAGGAAAGGTCCAGCCAACTATGCACAGTCTAATAATACACATTAAACCCCTGAACCATCACCATAGCTCCATTCCTCCATTCCTCCACCCTATCCCCCTTTCATTAAAGGTGAAGTAGTGTGCTTTGAGAAATTCATTCCTCTCTCTCTCCCTCTCTGTGTAGCTGCAGGCAGTCAGAGAGGGTTAGCATTTCACGAATCTGTTCATAATTTAAATGGCGATGCTGTCTGTTGGCAGAGCGCGGTATGAATTATTCAGCGAAACGCCTCAGTCTTCAAACAGACAAATAGAGCAGGTTCATGCCTCAGCAAAAGCAAACAGCATCGAGTGCAATCAGAATGGCACAATTAATTAGGTAATTAAGGAGCTTAAATTAACATTAGCTTATTAGGAAAACGGAAACGACACTGCCAGGCTTCTATTGAAAGAGTGTAATTTGAAAACAATAGGCTGTGTTCATTTACTAGACAATTAATTTACAGCTTTTACTTGCCAAAAGGGCACTACTTATATTTCGCATGAAGAGGACGACATATCTTCTGACGAGATCCTAAACAGAGCAAAAGACAACAGATCATAACATGAAACACAGACATCTGTGTGTACAGATATACTCATGCACATTAAAAAACACACACACACACACACACACACACACACACACATACGTATATATATGTATGTGTGTGCGCGTGTGTGTGTGTGTGTGTGTGTGTGTATATATATATATATATATATATATATATAGAGAGAGAGAGAGAGAGAGAGAGAGAGATAGATAGATAGATAGATAGATAGATAGATAGATAGATAGATAGATATGTGTGTGTGTGTGTGTGTGTGTGTGTGTGTGTGTATATATACACACACACACACACAGTGGAACCTCGGATTGCGAGTAACGTGGTTTACGAGTGTTCCGCAAACCGAGCAAAGATGTTTAATAATTTTTTATTCGGAAACCGAGCAAGTATTAGTTTACGAGCGCTGAGTATCATGCTTCACACATGCAACTCTTATTTTGACACCGAGCGTCACTCACCTTCCCCCCCTCCCCCCCTCGGCTTCGCAAACACACAGAAACTCTGCTCGTGCGCGTGCACTTTGACACTGACACACACACGCACAGACGCTCTCTCCCCTTTTCACCCCTTCCAGCTTCACAAACACACAGAAACTCTGCTCTGTCTTTTCAAAGGTAAGGTGCTGGTTCATTTGTTTGTTTGTTTTTTGTTTTTTTACTTTACAGTAGTGATTCCCTTAGTATGCGCTCACGCCAGGTCAGAGAGATTTCTTTTTTTTCCTGTTAAAACGGTGTTTCCGTTGTGTGTGTATGTGTGTTTTAAAAAGCAAGGTGGGGAGTGGGAGGAGGAGTGTTACTGTGTAAAACGAGGCGAGATAGATTGTATTAATTATTTTTATTTATTTATTTTTAGGGCTGTGGAATGAATAATTTGAGTTTTCATTATTTCTTATGGGAAATGATTATTTGGTTTATGAGTGTTTTGGAATACGAGCCCACTTCCGTAACGAGTTGTGCTCGTAATCCAAGGTTCCACTGTAATATATATATATACACACACACACACACGCACAGACACACACACGCACAGACACACACACGCACAGACACACACACGCACAGACACACACAAAGTAAAACAGAGAGCATTTGTTATGAAGAAGCTCTGATTTAGATTCTAAAGCACTAGTGTCAGAGTCAGACTGGGAATAAAAAACGAATCATTATTAATAAATGAACACGAGATAAAAAGAAAAGCTCAAATCCTTCTGTTTTATGCGAGTCTTTAATGCAAATGGAATTTGAAATGAGCTGGAGCTATCTTCAGAGACAGTCAGTGTTTTTCACCAACCTGTTATTAAAATTTATACCACCAATGATTTATACACTTTATTAATAGCCACACACACAGAGAGGAAAGGAAGTAGAGATAAGCTGGCTCCATCTCTCCCTTTCTCTCGCTCTATCTATCCATCTATACTTTGTTTCCTCTCCATAGATTCCCAGTCTCACATCCTCTCGAACCCTAAACTGAATTTACAAGTACTGCTCATCTACCATTCTCTTTACCATTCTCTCTATCACTCACTCTGTGTTTGTGCGCGTGTGTGTGCGTGTGTGTGTGTGTGTGTGTGTGTCGGAGTGATTTCATAATTGGACTCATTGTTATTCAAAGCCCTGTAGAACCAATTAGTGCCAACCCCTCTGACCCAGGCCTCCTCTCCAGACATGCTAACTAAAGACTTTAAGTGAAGGAGCCGGAACAGAGGTCTGATCTTTCCTCTCGTCTGATTAATAATCCTGTCAGACCCATCTCACACTTTTAAAAGGAAAAGTCTGGTTAAGGCATGTTTTTTTTCTTCTCTTTTTTATCCCGCTGTCCCTTTTTTTATGCCTTTCTATTAATCTTTAATGGTGGTTGGGTCACCCGCTCACTTTTGTCTTGTCAGATAAATGTAGTGTTAACAGGATAATGAGCTTCCTGGGGATGGAGTGAAGGGAGAGAGAGAGTAGACAAGGAGGGTGACAACGCTATCTTGCACAAGGCTAAGCGGAGAGTAGAGATGAAAGGTCAGCGAAAAGGGTCACGCTGGATAAATTCTACGTCATAGTAATCACTACTCAACTTTATTGTTCCTGTCAAGAGGTGGAACAGGATGGCAGTTTAATAAGGTGTGTGAGGAGCCTATGGGAGGAACCCAACTGTTTCAATAAGTAGATCTTGAAGGTTGTACTGACACTTCATTTCTTCCTCAATTACGCAATAATCAAACGCTGAGGGATTTCCGTATCGGTAATGTACACATGTCTACCATCATTAACCGCATCAGGTTTTGATAAGATTACAAATGGTTCATGCAAAAAGCAAAAGCCTGTTCAAAGGTGCAATTAGGAAACGGATTGGAGTGAACATTGCAATGCAATGAAATATACCTTTTTATTAAGAATCGAATATTATTTAAGCACACTTCTAATAATATTCTAATATCTGACAATAGTCATAGGTTACTGTGAGGGCGGCGGAAACTGGAGAGAACCCAGGGAAAACCCATACAGACAACATTTTGAACATGGGAAACTAATACGCACTGACTCTCTCACTCACTCATTATCTGTACTGCTTATCCTGTACAGGGTCACAGGAAGCCTGGAGCCTCTCCCAGGGGACTCAGGGTACGAGGTGGGGTACACACTGGAGAGGGTGCCAATCCATCACAGAGACCCAAGGCAGGAATTGAACCCTTGACTCCGGACAGTGCTAACACCTACGCCACCATGACGCTGGAAACTAATGCTAACGTGGGATAATGTGCAATGAGTGAAATATATTGATGTATGAACAAATGTTGGTCCAAATCAGCATGTGTAATACGAGCCAGTCATTATTTCTGGAACAGGATCTAATAGGGAGGTCTTTGAATTTGAAGTAAACATTCAAAATCTATAAGGATTACTTTATCGAAAGCTGCTAAATTGGTAGGCCATAGGTCTTAAATGGAAATACACTCCGATTGTCTTTGGGATGCCAGTCCATTCCAGGGCATCACACAGGCAATTTGCATGTTTCTTCACACCTAGTGACAACCTCCAGCCACCAGTCGTAGGTTACAGGGAGGTGGGCGGAAACTGGAGAGAACCCAGGGAAAACCCACACAGAGTCAGTGAGAACATGGGAAACTCCTGACAGTAATCTGAGCTCAAGATTAAACCAGGAACACATCTGCTTCCTGAACATAACAGTATCTTGAAACTTAATATCAAAACAATCACATACTATAACTAACGCATTTCAGCATGATCAAACTGGCCGTACTAATCCTCAGTTCATAATCCCCGGAAGATGAAGATGAAGTCCATTCGTATGTGCACCTTTGTAAGCCCTGTGTGATGTAAAGTTCTACCAAAACATTTTTGAATCATAACATAAAAAATTCTGTAATGTTGTAAAGATAAATTTGCCTAAACTAGACAAGTGCTAAGAACCAACACCTGATCCCTGAGGTACTTTTTTTATGTAGATGTCGGTAGAAAGCCATAGACGACCACATGACCACCACAAGATACAATAACTAAAGCTTTAGAGGTAGGCATGGAAGCTGTTTGTAAACATGGGACCATTTGCAATAATGTGCAATGAGTGAAAAATATTGTTAAATAATATGTGAAAAAAATGATTTTCAAATCAGTGTCTGTAATACAAGCCAGTGATTATTTCAGTAATAGTCTGTAATAGGGTGGATGGTCTATTCATACTTTCACACTGACAAATTCCCTTTTCATACAATATAGTTTTTCCCCCCGCGCTCACCGTGGAGAGCCATTTTTTTTCTCTGAAAACGTCCAATATTCACATTTATTACAGTGACAAATCTGTTTCATTAAATGCGGTCTGAGACAGATAGGATCTCGGTGCAACCTCAAGTCTTGGCCTAAGACCAGGGAAAATTGTTTCTTGATAATTCCTCTGTGTTGACATCAAAAGCATAGCCACTGGTCCTGTTTTTATTGCTCTCCCGTCTCTCATCACACGGAGACATGCACATCAAAGCAGTCCTTTCCATATTGTAATATTGCGACGGGATTCACCCTAAGGCTACATGTTTGTGTGGTTCGTACAGTCTAACGCATAAGTCCTGTTTCATCTCCATTCAAAGCCATGGGAAAAAGAAGCAATCTGTTAGGAGGAATGGGAAATGAAGGACCTGAGCCTCTCCCCCCCACTGAGGCTCTTATGACGGGAGGGTTGAAGCTTGTGGACTGGGGGCCATATTTAAAGAAGATCTCCCACATAAACCAAAAGCCTCTGTGGCTTACTTATAGACAACATTCTCTCTCTCTTTCTCTCTCTCTCACTTACTCATACACACAGACACAGTTTCTCTTCAAACACACATTTCCTGTCAGTGTTAGCTGCCCTCAGGGAACCAGACAGAGATGGGGGTCAGTCTAATCGCCCACGCAAGCCACTGCATTAAATCAGGCAGCTTGGGCCACAGGGGCCATCTTTAATTGTCTCTGCCATTTCAACACACACACACACACACGCACACACACACACACACACACACACACACGTACACCACAGCTACTTACAAACCACACCATAAACAAGGCCTAGCTGCCCAAAGCTGCTCGCCTCACAATCACACAGGTCTACTGATAGTTGATTACTTTCTAGCGCATCGATTCCAGGAAACACTTACAGCACAAAATAAGACTCGTGTGGTTTAGCGCCTAGCATCGACTTAGCAGCTATGGTAAGTGTAACAGATAGCAAGATTGAGTGCGGTTTTGTAAAGCAGAAATAACACTACTGCAATTAGGGTGGTTACCACAGCCTTCACTCACACGGCTGCTGAAAAAAATAAGGAAGTCGGTTCCTATAGACCGAAAGAAATGAGAACAAGAGAGCTCTGTAACTGTAACTTTCCTCACATTCACCATTTAAAAAAAAAAAAAAAAGATGTTAGGTAAAGAAAGAAAAAGAAGTTGCACTGTGGTCACAGTATGCCTCATGTAAAGGTGTGGTTGTGAAATTCTCGGTGATCGTGGAGTTAATATGCAACTGAAAGTGACTCACTAGATCAAATCCTCGCAGAAATAGTGACTTAGTGACAAGTAAGGGACATTACCCCATGCATGTCTGTCGTCTTTGATCACAAAGCAAAAGCAGAAGCACACTTCCTAGGCAAAATACTAGGAAAAACATATGGCATGATGGTATAAAAATCCCTTTCACTCCATCAGAAACACCCTGACCTCAATCCCCTGTCAAAATGCCTTCTCACATCACTGGAAAAAAAAAAAGTCTTCCCTAAATTCTCAATTTAGCGTCTTAACTCCTCTATAATCAACCTCCCTTTCCAGACTCATCATTCCACAGTCACAGAGAAAAAGGGGCCGTCCAGACACTCACTCAGGTCCCGGACGCGACAACAGAACACTTCTGTGCCTGTAAATCTTTAAAAAAAAAAAAAAAAAAAAGTTGTGGTATTTATGGATGGCAGCTAAACCGGAGTGTGTTGTTCAGCACATGTAGTGCTTTTTGAGGGACTCAAGCCATCACTGTTCTTCTTCTGGTAATCCTCCAGGCGTGATCTTGACAGCCCACCTTGGGCCATAGTCGTCTGGTGGTTGACCCCAAGAAAACGGCCCTGGAAAGAGGATCTACTGAATCTGGAGCATAGGACCCAAGTTGATGACGTGAGGAAATGATTGAAAGCTTTACAGAGAATTGTGGAGGGTAGCTAAATCGAAACATATTTACAGCATTTGCAGTTAAACAACAACAACAATAACAACAAAAGAAAAAGATTCACAGAACATTCCAAGGAGCGGAATTATGATGCACTGCATCTGATGATCTCAGTCTGCTCGTAATGAATTTAGCATGCTCCAAATTAGTCCGACAGCACTCGGCCTGTCTTCATCAAAGTGGTCTGTGTTAGTCTTATGCAACAATCTGAAACGCCAATTGATCGAAATTATTAACAAATGTACGGTTTTGCTTCGCCTCTGTTTACTATTATTTACCACAAAATAGAAAAAACAACTCTCTCTCTCTCTCTCTCTCTCTCTCTCTCTCTCTCTCTTTATATTAGAAAAAATGGTTCTTTGGTTTGTTTTTTGGAGGGAAGGGTTTGATGGACAACCTTGAACAATAGTGTCGCTTTGCACCGCCAGCGTCCAGGTTCGATTCCTGCTTCAGGTCTGTCTGTATGGAGTTTGCATGTTCTCCCCGTGCTTGGAGGGTTTCCTCCCACAGTCCAAAGACATGCAAATTAGGCAAACTAGAGTTCCAAAATTGCCCGTAGTGTGTGAATGCGAATGTGAAGGTGTTTAATTTCTATGTAAAAATAGAAATGAATACAATGGTCACCATTGGCCTCCACGGTCCCTAGTGGGGACGGTAACCTACAGAGGTTCCTAGACAGATGGATAGACATTTATTTTATATATGTATATTGATTTGTCAGGTATAGTCATCTCAAGTGACTTTTCAATAGAGGTGAGTGTTAAGGGTGTGGTTCCAGGGTTCAACAGTGTGTTAACAGAAACTGAAGTGACATCCTAACTGTCAAACTACAACTGGTAACCATCCAAAGAACCCATAAGGAACCTGTTTTTTTTCCCCCCCCAACACATTCTACAAATGTCTTCCTAAATTGAGTCCAACATCAACATCATTACTAAAGACCCTTAACGGGAATCCCTATCCGTATGTTACAAACAACCTAGTGTACAGCAGGGAGAAGAGGAAAGCAGCATAAGCCAAAACCCTATCACGAACCTCCAGGCCACCAAGCTTGTCATGGTCTCGTCACCCAACTATTGTGCACATCAAAACCACCACCATTACCACACGTGATGCCTTGTACATCCATTTCCGTGACTGTTACAATAAAATCTGAACAGTAAAGCTCTTTCAGTCTTCTCCAGAATGCTAATCACTCCTACTTTTTTTTTTTTTTTAATGTGTAATTCCCCACCACACAAAACCACTTACTGAGTCATGTGCAACTTCCCTTAGGGAAGGAACGAGACTCCCGAAAGAAAGAAAGGAAGAAAGAAAGAAGGGGAACTGTCAGCAGTGTGTGAGAGAAAAGAGTTGCAATCATTCTCTGGGGGGCTGTAGTGGATCGTGTATACTCAGGCTGTGAGAAAACTCTGGCTTTGTGGTTTGTAAGAACAAATCATCCATCGGATCGCTGTAATAAACCCTACTCCGAGGGTCAGAATCGCAACTTCATATAATATCACCCGCAACACAATGACGAGCCCTGAAACCACCACTCGAGTCATTCGTTGTTATTCTACGAAGATATTCAGTTTAACAAACAGCCCTTCACAGTTCTGTAGCAATGCTTAAGAACGAAAAAAGGAAATGAAAAGGGTAAGGAATGGAGTACAGTGCTGTGCAATGCTCGTACGGTCACTGTTGGGAAATTGACAGTGCTACAGTATTTTCTTGGTTATTCGAGTCATGAAAGGAAACCGCAAGCTGACTGAGCTGTCCTTTATCTCTCACTCATCACCACAAAGGCAGTTTATAGAGAACTACTCATATCTCCTTCTTTAAAAAAAAGAAAAAAAAAAGACTGTTTAATGTAGTATACACTTAATCAGTGTAATCAAATGTTAATTAATGGGAACCTTAATAATTTCATCATTTTAAAAGTGCATAAGTAAAGCCTTTGGCTAACGAAGCAAATGAGTCAGTTCTTGAAAAGCGCCGCTACACACCGCTATTAAAAGGGAAACAAATGAGCTCTGAAACCCTCAACATTTGACACTCGAGCATTGCAAAGTCAGGTGGGTTCGGATCTAACAACCACGTGGGATCCATTTCATGCTCCATTATGGTTGGGGGTTTCTGTTCCTTTCCCAGCTCTTTAAGTTGCGCAAAGTGTGAGAGAAAAGAGTGCCGAGATCACATTGCTGCCAAGGTTGTTAACCTGCAGGCATTTGTAAAGCTGAGCCGGGGTTGCTTTATTAGTGGAGTGAAATAATCTCTACCAAAGTGGCTGAGATGACGACAGGCGCTGATTTACAATCGCTGTAAATCTGCCAAGATCTGAGCCGCTCCAGCATGCATCATGAAAACTAATAAGTTGTGGGACACACTGCCAATGGCTCGCGATTCATGCAGATTTCGATCGCAGAACATCTGCCAGAGCCAAATAATTTATGTCTCGAGCTCCACAAAGGGGCCTAGATGCCGTTTGATACTCGCGCTCGTTCTGCTCGGGAGGAAGAAAGGCACGGCCTCGAGTGTACCTCCGTCATGGGAGCTCTACCTGTCAGAGTGGAGTCCAAAGCCACAGGAAGTGGGACTCAGATGGAGCCCGATCGGAGCCAAATGGAGGCCTCTGGCTTGGTCTTCATCTCTAAATGACTGCTTTCTCCCAGCCCACATCTAACTACACTCTCGAGTGTCGTGATCAGATAGAGTAAGAGCTCAGGCAGGATGTGTGACTAGAAACACACAGACATTATGGATGAGATTAAATCAGTATTGCAAATCTTTTTCTTTTTTTTTATCACGTTAAAAAAAATCATTAAAGATTTAAGTTTAGCATTTATATAGTCTGTGCAGAACAGTAAGATCTTTGGAGTTGAAATGTGTTCTGGGAAAGCCGAGTTTGATTTGTAAGGGAGAACATTTTGTAACAGTGCAGAGATCAAACATCTGGCAGGAGAATCAGTACTCTCAGTGTTAACACTACTCCATAATAGACAGCTTCTGAATCTTTAAATGAAGAAATCCACCCTGAAGGACTTGAATATCATTATCATCATCAATATCAGTTCTAACAGTGCAACGAAACAAAAAAAGTTCAAATTTGGTCTGTCTATCTCATATATATATATATATATATATATATATATATTAGTTAAACTCCCCCCCCCCTAATGTTCTGCTTTATCAAGTTGATAGAGTGATGCAGCAGATCTTTAGTTCTTGAGCCAGACCAGATCTTTCATCTGCTTAATTGTTTAAAACTGGTTTTAAAAGAACTCAATGCAAATCATTGGCTAATGCTAATACTACAATACTTAATCACATCTGACATCTTGTAGGTTGCTTACCAGCTGAACATGGTATGCCGTAGCCGTAATGCATTGACTTGAATCGGACACTGAATTCTGAACATTAGCACTCATTACATGTCATGTCAAATGTTATGAACAACTAAAATACCTAAAGTATTCACCTAAAGACAACACAAAATTTTTCCATAAAAACAAATTCATTGTGCGTCAGGGTGTGATTTTTCTTTTAATAACGACTAATTTCCTTTTAGCCACGTTCACACCACTCCCTGTTGCAATAACATGATTTTTTTTTTCTTTTAAATACACACTTACACACTGTCTTTTCTCAACTGCAAAAAAAAAAAAAAACTCAAACCCTCAGTGTTGTTGCTCTCATTGGAGCAGTTTTGCTCAGGTAGAGTAATTGAACAATGATTAGTTCTGACATCTAAGGGCAACTCCACCCAGCAGGCACAGTCATATCTAGCCATGTTTACTTTTATAATCAGGACTGGCAGTCTGCCGCCGATGGAAACATCAGCCCAGGAACTGCCACGACCATTCCAGCAGACGTCACGGCTGCAGCGGCTGGGTAAATATCTCGAAAGTGTGATTCCGACTTGTGCTGCCTGTGAAGCATTGCACCAATCACCTGGCACTGGTGAAGCCAACAACAACAGAGCACTAAATCACACAAATATTTGACGACAGTCCATTTCACCTGAGTAAATATAGACCCAGGGCCAAAATATTTAATGCTGAGAGAGAGAGAGGGAGAGAGAGAGAGAGAGAGTCTTCTGGTAAGATCACAGAGATTTCTCCTAGAATGCTTTCAAGGTTTCCTTCAGATAAGAGCCAAGTCTGTATTCACTCCATCAGACGGATGAGTAAGATTTCTTCAATTTTGTATAATTAGACGCACATGCTCGTGATGTCACTCGGGTCTCAGCAAGGAAGTAGGAAGAATACCCAACACTTCATTCAATAAAGGACACTAATCTCTTGCATCCAGTGTGGTTTTGGAAAAATTTCACAATGCAAGCACCCCCTCTGCAGGAGAAGGTGAGAGTGGCACCAATCACAACTTCACTGCAAAGCACGCTAATGGTACTGGAAAGTTTATGGCCTTAAATAGCTTATATAAAAGCCAGGGTCATACTGCTCCAATCAGATCTGTTCGGAAGTGCAGATTTGCCCCAGGCAGTGCTTCAGCTTGGCTAGCTATGCAGATTACAGCCCATTTCACTGGCATCTCTTTTGCTATTAGCCTGCAGAAGCTAATGAGGCAGTAGATGGTGAATATCTAATGGAGTGTGTTAGCATGGTAATTAGAGGGGGCTAGTGGCTGCGCGCAGGGAGGGAGGGGGGGAGAGGGGAAATTAGAACCTTGCGACACCATCCATTTACCTGACGTGCGAGGTGGAACATTTCCCCAAGATGTCAAAAATATATAGATATTTTTACATTACCTCTTATAATGCAAGAGTGCAAAAATTTCCCTAAAATAAATAAATAAATAAATAAATAAATTCACCCTCTCCATACATCCTGGATATAAATGTGAGAGGAATGTATGTATATCAAAAATTATCAATTAATATTATGTGATCATGTTATCATGCTTAAACATCTATAATTTTTTTCTTACTTCAGTAAGAATGACTTATAATGCCAAAACTCAAAGAAAAAAATTTTATATTCAAGATTATTACATTATATAGGATGAATATAATTTCCATTTTTGTTCATTATAAATATCTTAAAATGCACCATTTGTCCCATCATACCAGTGATTAAGGAACACCTGTAACAGTTAATGCGTTACCCCCATTCTGAATGGGTGCACAAACTTTTGCACACACTACCACCTAGTGTTATAAATTATAAATAAATTTTCACTGTGTGTACATGTGTATAATTAACCAAACCATAAATCTTAATGTACAACTTTTTTTTTTTTTTGAGTGTGCTTATAAATTTTGTCACTGTTTTTCATGCATACTCCGTACCCCTTGTTTAATGCGTTAATGGTTTTTATGAAGCACATTCATCCTTGATGGACGTTACAGCAGTGATATCTGCCTCCAGAAGCTGAGGCTCATGCTTAGTACTCACCTGGATATTTGTTGTGCAGATCACTCATAAATATTTCCCTTTGCCATCTATTGAAGCCAGATTTGAAAGGTTGTGACAGAGTCTCTGTGAAGTCGAGACATGAAAGCGTGGACTCGCCGGTGCGTCCTGCGGACCTTCAGCTCAGCTGTGAAAGCAAATCAGATCTGTCGAGCCGAGCCTGCCAGGCCCCATTCCCTGCAGGAAACAAGCACCTTGTACGGGGAACCGTCCAGAAAACATCTGTAATCAAGGCATTTGCATTACGATTCAAAGACAAATTTAAGGCTTAAAAGGAACAATCAAAGTCAGACAGCAATCACGCAGCAATCACAGCCGTGCTAACCGAGGAGAGGTCCGGATAAAAAAAGAGGTGAGATTAGTGAGATTTAAAGCAACATACGTTAAAGAAGGAGAAACCACAGCACCTTGTTAAATGACTGAGAGGAAAAACAAGAAGGGAATTTAATTAGAATTCATCTAAAACAGCTAAAAATGTCTACTGGATGTACAAATTCAGAAATAGTCCTGGATTTAAAGTGTAATACATGTATGTATTTTTATTTATTTATTTATTTATTTATTTTTAATTATTATTATTATTTGAATAATCTGAATTATGTCAGCAGTTAACTGACTCTAATAATATTAACCAGATTCAAAAGGACCGATCTTAAATTTGGTGTGATATCCAAGGCACATGGTTTGTATCTAGCTCCGTTTCCATCCTCCACACTGTTCTTGATTATCCTCAGGACTCCTTGCTAAAGATTACCAAATGTGCAAGGATTTCAGAAATGAACTTACGGATGTAGGTTCCCCTGCTTTACAACCTGCTTACATCTTGTGAATTCCTTCCAAAAGCACAGGAAGAAAAAAAAAAAGGCTTTCATGTCTATAATTGGGCAGCACCGTGTAACAAATGCACCTTCTCCATGTTAATGATCAGCAGTCACACCACTCAGAGTTCACCTAAAGCACTCCCGGTTAAGAACCGGGCGAATAAGGAGTAAACTAAGACCTTCTGCTCGGTTCTGCTGAGAGGGAAATGTTCAAGAACATTAAACATCTTCAACACCTTCACCAGAGCGCCGCGGCCCGGCAGCCGACTTCCTGCTGGAGGCGTTATTAGGAACACTTGAGGTCGTACATGGGGGAACGCTTAATCAAAAGAACAGCTAAGCTGTGAAGTGTATGTGTAAATAAAATGAGGTAAAATCAAAAAGAAGCCAAAACGGCAATAATTGAGGAGAAAGAGCTATTAGGGTTTTTTAAATTATTATTATTTTTTTTTTACATGTTGTAGGGAATTATGACAGAACAGACACTGCAGTATTTAAAACAAGACCTAATAATGATTTGAGCAGTACTTTACTTTAATTGCTGTGAACCACATATTGAATTAATATTGACTTTGGGGAAAAAAAAGGAACTTCTGTCTCTTTTAGTGAAAACAGGGTTTTAAATAAATGATTACTTAGAACCATTATGGTCATCCACAGAGTTTAACTTGGAGGTGCATTAACATGTTAATGTCAGTATCAAGAATACTATATGGAACATTGGAATCGTTTGCTGCCTCTTGAACCCGAGCTCGGGTTACGGTCGGTCTACGGTCTTTGGACTGGATTGCCCCTAGGTGTGAATGGTGTTTATGGCGCCCTGCCACGAATTAGCACCCCATCCCCAGTGCTCCAGGATAAGCTTTGGATCCACCTTGACTAGGATAAAGTGCTTACTGAAGATGAATAATGGAGTATGCCACTTAATTCATTTTTATCCTAAAATAAACCTTAAGATTATTCCCACTGTATGGTTAGAGGGGAATATATATATATATTAAGTGGCATATATATATATATATATATATATATATACACACATACACACATACATACATACATACATACATACATACAGAGAGAGAGAAAATATAAAGTATAAATTCTGTGTGGTTGTGTGATTAATGTGAACATACCAAACCAAACATGATCACCTGTGAAAAATAATTACATATGTTAAGATCACTGAAAATAAATAAGTCATGTCCATAAAGAATGGCATGGAAATAAACACACACTACACATGAAATAGGAGATAGAGATAGACCCTCTGTGACCCTGACCAGGCGGTTACTAAGGAAGAATGAACCAACGCTGTAAATGCATTGTTCACATTCAAGAAATTAGTGAAAGTGATTCTCATATCTGATCGCTTCCTTCATATCTAATAGGTCATCTAAAGCCTTCTAAAACATACCATGCCATGTGTCTAAAAACATGTAATGTTCCTGGTAAGGGTATAAAATCAAATCTAATATATACAGTATTACGTCATAAGAAATCAATAACTGTGCTGAAAAACTTTTGACTTTGAATGCAAGTGACAAAACAGATCGACAGATCACTCATGCAGACTCTGATGCTTAGAAATAATAAAGCACTTTATCGAAATCGAAATCTTGCCACATAGAGAGAGAGAGAGAGAGAGAGAGAGAGAGAGAGAGCAGAGCAGGAGTCACAGATCCCATGCATTTCCAACGTTTGTGCCTGCGGTTCCCCCTTAACAAGCCTGTAAAGAACCACAGACCTTCTCCACAGAGCTGAAAACCAGGCCACCACAAGCAAAGCCCGCCTCTTTAAGACGATGAAAAGCCAACACTGGTTTCTGCACCGATTCCAAACACCCGGTCAGTGATTCGGCAAGCTTATTCTGCTAAACCGCGGACACGGCCTCGTGCTCTCAGCCCAGAGCAGACATGGGAAACGCGGCCCATTTTCCGTCCTGGCTTTGGAATTATTAAGAAGTTGGGCTTGGAGGGAAAAGAGTCGCATATGGTTTTGCTAAGTCCTTGAGTGAGAAGAAGAACAAGGGTGGGTGGTGGTGGTGGGAGGGGGGGGGGTGCAGATACACTGGGCATTAGTGGTTAACCAAGAGCTAATGAGGGAAGAAGAAAAACAGTGGGCTCAGATGAAACCATTTAGTGTGCAGCGTATAATGTCCTTATTGCGTTTCAGGGAAAAGATGGTGTGTCATGTTAACCTCCTCTAGTGTAATTACTGTGCGGTTTAAAAAGGTCTGGTTCGAATCAGCGCTGACAGCTTCAGATTCTTAAACCTGTGTGTTCTAATCAGAAAGCTGAACGGGGCACCGGTTCCGTTTATATAAGCACGTGTTCCAGCTGCTTACTGGCGCAATTTAAAGCGCAAGTTATGAGGGTAGATCTGGGACAGTTTAAAACAACAAACGCTTTCGCAGGATGCAGTACTGGTGAGGCGAACACGGCTCTGCGGTCTTTGCTGGCACATAAAAGCCGATCTCCTGATACCAGCAGTGCTGAGGGTTTGGCTGCAGTAATGGACTTCTTCCATGGCCAACCAATAAATCCTAACAAATGAAAGAGGCTTTCTGTCCGTCTCTCTCTCTCTCCCTCTTTCTCCAGCCCCTTTTCTCCACATCCCTCCTCCTCCTCTATTCCTCCCTCCTCCCAGGTGTTGGAGTGGCAGGGTCAGGCCAGGATCAGAGCGGGAGACATGTTGAATCCATTCATCCCAAATCAGGTCCACGTGTCCTCGGGAGTGCCATTATGCTTTAAATGAAGTTTATAGGGGCAACAAAGTGTGGGGAAGTCTGCAAAAACATTAAGGGTGGGAGGGAGCACAGGGATCAGCTCAGAGGGGACTAATGAGAGAGGAAGAGAGAGCGAGACAGCGCAGGAGAGAGAGGGGTGGAGGACCACATTGGCTGGCTAATAGTCCATTAAGAACCCAGACACACACAGCACAAGCCCAAAGAGGAAGCAGAGATGATGGCAAACCTTTTAACTGACCTTCTAGACTTAATGGAAGGAGCATGAGAGAGAGAGAACAAAATGCATCTCTCTCTCTCTTATTATAACAAGGTGTAAAGTGTAAAAATGTATCATGATTAAAAATGTACCACCATTATAAACAGATGTAAATGCAAACTCAACTAAGAGAGAAGGGTTTTTATGCATTCAGCAGATATCCAGCAGGTTGTACAGTGCATGGAACACAACATTTCTATTAATATACTATTAAAACACTTAAAATGTTCCCAGGCAGATTGATCATGCATAATGATATTAAGCATTAAAGTTCCTCCAGTTAAAACCAACATCGTAAAAACGTTTGAGGTTTTGTTAGAACAATCAAATCGCGTGTAAAAAATGCTCTCGGAGCACCCAGAAAACCTCACAGATTCAATGATCTTGTACTTTAATTTAACAACAAAAAAATGGCTTTAAACAATCAACGGCGTTTAGCGGGGTCTACACACACACACACACACACACACACACACACACACACACACACACACCAAAAAAAATCTGAAATAAAAATAGAACTATAGTAAGCAAGGGATAACAGAAGATAAAAGATATTTAAATTAAAATTTTATTTGTCACATACACAGTATGATATGCAGTTAAATGCTTATATGACCTTACACTAAAAATAGAACAAAGAGAATAAACTAAGTTAGTTTAAAAAAATTCTAGCTATGGAAATATAGCTAAAGAAGAAAAAAATATATAGGCTGGGGGGGGGAATAT
>QMIH01000043.1:1054356-1075520 GCA_003987875.1 Clarias batrachus
ATATATATATACACATATATATATATACACACACACACACACACACATATACATACACATACACACACATCTATATATATATATATCTTTATTCTTTATCTATCTATCTATCTATCTATCTATCTATCTATCTATCTATCTATCTATCTATCTATCTAATTAAATAATATATCTTTTTCCACCCTATATTTTTTTATTTTCTCCTTTAGCTATATTTCCATAGCTATAATTCTTTTTACATTTAATTTCTTACTTTATTTCATAACTTACTTAGTTTATTCTCTTTGTTCTCTTTTTAGTGTAAGGTCATAAAAACAACCTATACAAATATAGAAACTTTAGCTGTAAAAATTGTATAGTTTACATTATGAACAATAAACAGATCTGAATTTAAATGACTGGAATGGAATGGAAATGTCCCATATGGTGAATGTATGAACAGAGAACAGTTAGTCTGTATCATGGAAGATAACAGGACATGAGCAGAAAGTCAAAACATTACAGAACAAAAAGCAGCTCGGATTTGTTTGACGTGGACGGATCTGCAGACACAGTGAGGCTAATAAGCTGCAGCCCTGCTATAAATCACAGCACAGACACACTACAGAGTAACTGAAGCAACTAAGCGCATCAAAGGCACATGAACAGGACGATGCCCCCCTCCCTTACCATGACCGCCAGGGGAGCCGTTAACCAGCAGGCCTACGCTGTGATCCTTACAGCAATGATTAATGAGCACAGAGAATGAGAGAGAGACAGACAGACAGACAGACAGACAGACAGACATGTGTAATAGAGAAAGGAAAGCAACTGTGTGAGAATGAAGGAGTGTGAGGATGTAATAAAGGAGGAAAAGCAACAGAAGGAGAAACTGAGAATGAGTAAGTGAGACGGAGAAAGAGAGAAAGGATGTGTAATCGAGAAAGAAAAGCAAACTGTATATGAGTGAGTGTGTGAGGTTGTGTGTCTCTGGTTCTACTTATGGTCTGGAAATGAGATAAAAAGAAAATCTCCAAACAGATTTGAATTGTATTTGCATTAATTGATGCGAACAGCTCGTACCACACAGGCCACAAATAACACAACCTTATTGGGGGGAAGAAAAAGAAAAAAAAAAGATACAATGAGGAGAAACAACAGAGGGAGGAGAAAGCAGCTGCGATCCGAAGCTTCCTTAAGCAACCAAATACAAGAGAAATGTTGGATTCATTAGAAAGTATAAAGCATGAGGTTAAAGCTCAAATACACTCAAAGGATTTTAGTTCAAAGCTCTGGAATGTCCTCCTTCCCAAACAGAGCCACATGTTAGCGCTGATAACATTCACAGAACATATGGACCGTTTCAGAGCGCAATGGCTGAACAAGCTGAAGAAGATGACAAAACATTGAATTAATAATAATAATAATAATAATAATAACAACAATAACAACATTAATACTTTCATATCTGAGCGGATGACGAGCCCGAGCACAACAAAGCAAAACAGAACAGATAAGACTGGCGTCCCTGTCTCCTGGGACTCCTAAATCCTTTTAAAAAAAAAAGGAAGTTCAATATTGTCTCTCCACCACACTGTAAGCCGCCACATCAGGCTTTATACAGTAGGTATTTGTGGGATACCAGACCTTCCAGCGAAACCCAAAAGTATAAATCAATGCAAGCCACGAGATAAAAGAGGAGCCTTCAAGCCAGAGAGCTGCCTGTCATTCCCACCATGATTGTGTTTAAAGCAAAACCACATGCGCTGACAAACATGAAGTGAAATGAAATGAGAGAGAGTGGTGTATGGACGGAGCATGATTCGATTAGTGGGGGATCTGAAGCCTGGATTATTCCTCTTATTATTAAAATAATTGTGTTGGCTTTTGTTTTGTTTAGTTCTTACCAAAAGTCTGATCTAAATATTATACTTGGTTTCCTAGAGGCTGTTTATTTCTGCTCAGGGTTGTGGTGGATCCACAAAAACGCTGGACATCCATTGCAGGGTCCCACACACATGCACATTCACCCATACGGGCAATTTAGAGACGCCGACTAAACTGTGACATGTTTTAAGAGGTGGGAGAAACCCTAAGAATCCAGAGGAACCCACACAATCCCCACATAACCTAAGCTCACGGTCAAACCAAAAACTCTCATACAGTACACTCATACTCATCAGAATCGTATCTTTAATCACCGAACAGTGTGAATGTTTGTCTGTTGGCCGAGAAAATTATGAAATGTTCACAGAAGAAAGGAAGAGAGCATGGCATCCCAAGTAAAAGAATGTAATCTAAATTAAATCTAGGCTGAAAAACTAATACAGAACTACTACACCCAGTTGCCAGTTTATTAGGAACAATCCCACAAAATGTACATTCCAACATGTGGAATGAAATCAAGCAGGCGAGCATGTCTAGCAAAGGTTAGGGTTTAATTGACCCCTGAAAGGAAAAGTAAACTTGATTACAGATTAAAGTTGCGCTAGGTTCCCTCACACATCTCCCAAAACACAAACGTTTGGGGAACACCAATGTTGGGGGAAAAATGCATTTGAAAAAAGATGTGATCCTGCATACATGGATAAGTAAGATACGCTACACTTAAATCTCTATTCTGGTTATATTAATATTAATACATATTAATATTAAATATTAATATATATTAATATTACGTATTAATATATATTAATATTATATATTGAAATATACAATTTATATATTAGTTTTCTGGTTATATGTGCATACTTTACTAATCATAGCACACCACAAAACTGTTTTACAATGTGGAAAGAAATAAAAATCAGGAAACACTATGGCATTAGAAGGTGTGTTCAAACTTTAGACTGGTAGTGAACAACTTTCTACATAAACTAAACTAAACGAATTCAAAATAGGCAATCATTTTCTTTGTACGGTTGATATTGACATGTATCTGCTGCTTATGCTTGGTAAAGCCTTTATAAAGGACCTGAGGTGCTGTTCGTTAATTGCTGATTTCTGAGGCTGGTGACTTTGGTGACTTTCCTGGGAAGATTTTCATGAGAGACAGTTTCATCACGGTGCTTGATGGGTTTTGCAAAGCCACTTGACAAAACTGTTCTTGCATGAACTGTTCTTAATTACATAAATACATGTTACGGCATAGTTTTGAAAAGACCTGTTCTAGAACTCTGGTTCTATAATGTAAAAAAGAAGAAAGAAAAAAAGAAGACATACAACAGTCAGAGACATTTTATTGTAAAGCAGTCACTTTTAATGATTTTAGTTATTGTTTAAAAGGAAAAGAAAAAAAAGGCTAAAAATAATAAAATACAAATTTTGGAGCAAAATGCAAACTACCTCATGCTCAAATAGCATAATTCATATAATTAGGCTCATCATATAAGATTTGGCGCCATCTATTCAGAACTAAAAAGTTCATTTAAGTTAGTAAAAATCAGTAGCCCTTTTTATGCAATAAATTAGGATAACCAATTAGGAGTACAGTAAATATGTGCTGATAAACTTAATGTATAGTTAATGTCAGTGCTAAAGCTCAGCTAATGGCTTCTAATATGTACTGTACTATTTCAGAAGGGGGGAAAAAAGAGACATTAATAAAATGAAAAAGTACCTTGAATAGGTATAGTGTCATTCTAGTCCAGTCCTGCTGAATAGTATTACCATAAACATGGTGACCATTAAACAAAAGGAGTACAAAGCCTGATAAAAACATCAGATTTTGAAAGCACCAGAAAAAATATATATCGCAAATGCATCACATCTGCAGCTATACAGTAAATCCAACCACAAAGAGTTATTTATGTCATCAAAAACTTGGCCAGCCAAGTCCCACCACAAGAGGGCAGCATCTTCCAGGCAAAAGGAGCAGATTATCCAGGCTGTGTCCTGTTTCACCTAGCACCATTAACATTCACTGACTCAAATCCATGAAGGCACATCTGACTACCACCACATGAACAGAATGCGATTACGGCTAATCTGCACCAAGGCTGTTTAAGAGCTTGTCGAATCATTTGGACCTTACATTTTGTCCCTGACAAAAACTGAAGAGGAGACCTGCTCCCTGACCTGCATGAAAATGCCTAAAATGTAGCTCTCCGTAGCTCTCAGTGTAGGATGTCTAGGAAAATCGTTAAGCGTAGGGTGGAATATGAAATCCCACAATGCACTGCAGCTTGAGGGACACATGCACGTTTCTGCAGCAAAACTGCAAAGTACCAAAACATTCAATGATTCCTGCTAGACATATTTAAAACAAGCAGGAAATACACTCTCAGAAAAATGGGTATTAAACTCTTCGACCCAAGATGTCTTCTTGTATATTGTTTGTACTGGTAGTATTTGTCTTTTATGTGGTAGTGTGAATGTATGATACTGATAAGAAATGAAAGGCTGTCATTAAGGACCACTATTGAACTTAAATTAGTATTTAGGGTTATAATGTAAAGGTACACATAATGCAGCTTTACACATACAAAAAACACAAAAGTGCACCACCTCAGTGACGAGAAATCCTACGAGTTTTAGGACCTTTTTCCTGCTACTTACTGAATCAGCATTATAGTCGATATGCAAAAGTATTGTAGCTCCAACAAACAGTACTTTAAATGCTACTCCCAAGACCTACGATACTTATCCTGATCTGTGATGGGTGAACATTTGAATGTCTTTCATGCGCTTTTTTGTCTGATCCTGTTTCTAACTGACCGCCTTCAGCATAGACATAAAGTGGATTTGAGTCAGAGAGTGCCTCTAGGCCGGGTTTAACACACAAACTGCTGCCTCATTCGGATAATCTGCAGCAACGCTGCCTGAACGTCTTCATCCATGTGACCCTGCAAAACACAAGCAAGCCGATACCTGTTACAGTCCAAGCAAATCTGGGTTTGGACAATTTTTTTTTTTTTAGCCAGGTGCATGGTATACTCCTTGAATGGGGTTATAGTAGGTTAATGTTAGACTTCATGTGCAGCAGCATTAAAAAAAAAAAAAACTCTTCACATGATCAGATTTTGACATACTGTAAAAACTATGTCGATTTCTTTGAAACCGAAAGTAACATTATATCAAATTTAGTTTACTTTATCATCAAGTATAGTTATCATCAAAAGTGATATTTATAAGAATATATTCAAATTTTCATGACATGCACATCTTGTCTAAGAGTCTTTGCTATATAAATATTACTGTATATAATGTTAACTTTTTAAAAATTTATATTTTTACATTTTCTATAATTCTATAACTGTATAATTATTATGCTATTACACCAGCGGATTCTATAACTGTATAATTATATATACATACATATAAAGATATACACACTTATTTCTTTATTATTATTATTTTTTTTATCAAAGATATCTACAGCAACTTCTATTACTGTATAAAAGTAAACTTTTTAAAAATGTGTATATACATACATACATATATATATATATATATACACACACACACATACACACACACACACACACACACACACATTTATTTATTATTATTTTTAATCAAAGATATCTACAGCAACTTCTATTACCTATTACTGTACATCACACTTTACACAGGCTCTTTAACCATCAAGAAACATATGGTTCTTAAATGGGACTGACAATGCAAAATTTACTTTTTAGTCAGTAATTCTTAAACAATGGGTCTCCAGTGGAAAAAATGTGACCTCACATAAGAAGATACCCCCTGGCTTGTTACTCAGTTGCAAATTATCTGTGGGTTATTTCAACTGGGGCATTAACACACCCATACTGGGAGACCTCTGAGACCTACATTAACTAAAAAAAAACAAAAAAAAAAACAAAACTATTGGACCTTTATAACAGAGATTGAAAAGTCTATTAAAAGTATATAATCAGATTCCATTGCTGTTTTCCTGGTTTCTAGCCACATCATTATTTGATACGTTTCTGCAACCTATTTCACACATAACCCGAGACAGTGACTACAGTATGTATTACAGAGAATCTGACATTTAATAAATATCGATGAGATGAAAAACAAAAAAAAAGTAAACAACCTGCCACGTACGTAGACACGTGCGCTCGTGACATACCTGTGCGGCACTGAGAAGATGAGTTCGATAAATTGAAACCACCTCTCGGTGTTGCCTCTCAGCATCCTGTGACAATGAAGGAAGAACAGATCAACAGTGAGGTCGTGAGTAATGAGGAACAGATGTCTCTTGTGAACATGTCTCAGCTGTAAATAGTGGCTGCAATTTTCCCAGCGAGTGTTTGATTGCAAGAGTGAGTCAGAGTTTGTGTTATTGTAACTCTATTATCCTCATGTCTCACTGTATGAGCTCAGAGGAGCATAAGGCATCACTTACTTGCTCTCTCTCTCACTCAGGCTCACTAGCCAGTGATTCCTAAACACAGTTAAATCCATCCACTTATATGAAAAAAAGAACGTTTTTGTGGATCAAATGGATCAAACGCAATAAAATCCAAATCCAAATGTAATAAAGTTGGGAAAGGGCTTCTAGTTAGGCTTTTACGTGAAATTCACTTTCTCCTGAGACTCGGGATCGTTGTCCTTCTGGGCCAGTTTCACTTCGGTGACTCATTCAGGGACATCATAAAACATGGATTTGCTCATAAATATGAGAATTTCATTAACATTTTGCTTTTGCCGGCACACCAAGTGGCCTGGGGGGAGAAGAGGCGCATTTGATCCCTGTGTGACTTTGTGGTTACTTTTTCTATAATTCTTCATGAACTGATTTATTGTTTATGTGCATAAGAGTTTCTGGAATTGGTTGAGAAACAGACCGTGTGCACTACTGATTGTTTCCTCAACTGTTCTTTAAAAAAAAATTGCTAAAGCTAATCAGAATACACAATATACTAAATGCTAATTTAAGGAGTAGTGTGCAGTCTCATATATGCTGATGACACACAACATATACAGGACACACAACACTATTCCATACACACCACATCAGTCATCACTCACAAGGAGTTTACTGACTGGAAAATATAAACCCATAACTGGCACAAAGAAGTTGCCAGTCTGATGCTTTGCATGCTCCACTGTTCCGCTGTTGCTGCATAGTTGAGGCAATTGAGTGCAATTAGTACTGACTGGCATGTTTATTTTCATATCAACCAAACACTATTGTTTTATGCCAAAATGAAATCATGTTTAATTACTGAATCCCACTGTAATGTGCCCCACGTTTCTAGATGCAAGGAAAGTGTTTAGCTGAAAGTGCTACTTACAGCCAGCTGCTGCTGGAGGCTCTTGACCTGCGCCTGGAGTGTGTCAATGTGTTGAGCGTGTCTCTTGTTGGGAGTGTTGCCAGTGTAAGCCAGCTGGGACAGGCCATTGAGAGCCTGTTTCAACCGCTCCACATCTGCCAACAGCTCTGTGATCTAAACCACACAGATTCACTTACTTAAAACATATAAGTAGCTGACAAAAAGGTTTCAAGAGCAGGTTCACAGACATGCCATTCTGGTAACGGACGCCAGATAAGGATCTGCAAGAATGCAGACATGTCTAATCCAAATGTTTTTTTTTTTTATTATTATTATTAAAAGGAATGTTATAATCCTCACCCTTTTGTCTTTGGCCTCGGTCTGTTCTGAGGAAGTCTGAATCCTTCTCTGGAGCTCTCCGATGGTGCTCAGGGAGTCATCATATCTTTCTTTTAGATCATGGATCTCTTTCTCAATTAAGGCACTCTTGGTCTGTAGGGACTCGGTCTCCATCCTTGCTCTATTCTCCCCTTCTTTCGCCTGGTTTGCTTCCTGGTATAGTTCCTCACACTGCTCTTCTAGACCTAAGAGCCGATCACTGAGCACCTCTAACTCATCCTCCAGCCTCTGCTTCTCAGCTTTGAGCTCTACCAACTGACCTTCATGGCTGCGAAGATCATCCAAGGCATGTGTCGCTCTGAGAAGCTCTGTCTGCAGAGTGGCTACATCCTCAGCCCTCTGGGCACTGGTCTCCTCTTCTTCCCTCAGCGCCAAACGAAGCTTGTCCAAGTCTTGCTCCAGGGCCATTCTGGCATGGCTGTGTTGAGCCAGGAGGTCAGCATCAGTTCTGTGGTTCAGGAGCTCATTCTCCAGATTGTGGGTGCGCTGGACCTCCAAATTGTAGACCTCACTGAGGCGCTTGCACTCGGCCTGAGCCTCCTGCAAGCTGCAGGTCAGAGAGTTCCTCGTGGCCTCAAACTGTTCCAGATGAACATACTCGTTTTCTATACGCTGCTGGAGGTTCACCATTTCAGCATTGCAGAGTGCGTTCTGTTCCTCCAGTTCAGCTCTCTGAACGGTCACCTCCATGTACTGCTGCTCCAGTTCCACTAACTTTAGACTCAAATTCTCCATCTGACCTTTATAGCCATCTTCAACTTCCCTGTATTTTTCACTTGAGACCATGTTAGCCTCCAGTGTCTTCTGCACAGATTCCATCTCTAATTTCACGGTCTCTTTGGCTTGTCTCTCGTATTCCAAATCAGTCTTTGCCCTTTTGTATTTCTCCTCCATTTTTGCTAGCTCCCCTCTTACATCCGTCACAGTGGCATTGAAGATCTTCTCCTTTTCCTCCAGCACACTCACTGGCACAAATTTAGAGTTAATGGCTTCATGAATAGTGTCCAGCTCTTTCTTCTGGTCTTCAATTTCTTTGTGAAGTTTTAAAGTACCTTCTTGAATAGACTCATATTTGGAGAAGGCATCTTTAGCACTTCTTTCTGCTTCAGCTACAGCGCTGTTTAGCTGGCTTTTTATTGCCTTATGCTCAACAATGCTGATATAGTCCCTTTTCAACTTGCCCTGCAAATTTTCCATTAACATATCGCTTCCCTCTTTCACCTTCTTCAACTCATCCTCTCTAACTTTTCCGTCTTCCTCCAATTTGTGAATGTCGGCCTTAGCTTTCTCCAAAGCTTCATGCAACTCTTTCTGCATTCTCTCATACTCTTCTCTTTTAACAAACTCACCCTGTAAGCTCTCTTTCAGTGCAATGTTCTCAGCTGCCACAACCTCAAGCTCCTTCTCTTTATCTTTGTACTTCCTCTGGAGATTCTCTAAATCCCTTTCCACCCCTGCTTTACAGGCAGAAAGTGCAGCCACCTCATTTTCATACCGTTCATTGGGTACATGAGTGCTCTTCAGGCTGCTCATGCTTTCAGCCAAAGATGCCTTCTCCTCCTGAAGCCTCCTCAACTGCTCCTCAGCATGATTTCCCCTCTTGATCGTCTCATCAAGCTCGTCCTTAAGCTCTTCCATAGCAAGATTAACGGTCTTCTTAAATTCCTCATGAGTCCCGACAGGAACGCACTGCGTCTGGAGGTTCTTTCGGAGCTCATGCAGCTCTTCTCGAAGCAGCTCCCTCTCATCCTCACCATCTTCGACCTCACAGATTAACGACTGACATTTCGAAGTGACGTCTGCCAGTTTTTTCTTCAGGACATCACTCTGTTCCTCCAGAGCCACCCTAAGTCTCTCATGCTCCTGAAGGGGGACAGTGTCCTGTTTGTCCTCCTCCCTGTGGAGCTCAGCCACCTCCTCAAGAACTCGATCGTAGTCCTCCCGCAGCTCCACCAGCTGTCTCTCCTTCTCATCCACCGCGTTGGTCAAAAGGTTCTTCATGTTATCAAACTTCTCTCCTGGCACCATGGTGACCAGACGTTTTTCTGTTTCTTTAACACGAGCCTCCATTTCTAGCAGAGTCTTAGCCACCGCATCACGCTGTCCTCTCATTGCATTTAGCTCATCGGTCAGCTTCTCGACCTCTTCAGCCAACAGGCTTTCACTCTTTTTATACTCCTCCAGAGCTTTCTCGCTCTGTTTCAAATGATTCCTCACCCGGCCGACCTCCGCTGACGCACCTTCATACTTAACCTTAACCTCACTGAGCTGCGCTTTGAGGTCATCTAACATTTGGTTGCCAAGATGCTCCTTTACTGTGATCACATGTGCCTGTAGCTGCTTGACCTTGGCTTCAGAGTCCAGCATCCTCTTTTGGACATCCCCCAACGCCCCCTCTAGCTCCCGAACCTGCCGATCTGCTTCTCGCTTGGTCGAGTCGCGACTCTGAAGCAATTCTTCACACTCCTTGGTTTTTCGAGTGAGTGCAGCCTGGAGGCGTCCTATTTCTTCCTGAGCAGTCTCCTGCTGTTTACGGGTGGACCTTAGCTCCTGACGTAATGTCTCCACCTCGTTAGGGGTTGCCATCCCTGGGTGAGAGAGCTCCAAGGGTCGGGATACAGAACGCGATGGAACAGAAGGCTGCAAAACCTGCCACCAGAAAGTGCAGATATCAGAATTAGGCCAGGAGCTCGGCAGGAGGTGTCCTCCTTATTTAACAAGCAAATAAACACTGGACTTAAAATGGTACAGGCCACGATCTGAATGCATATACAAAAAATCTCACCCTAAATACAGATACACATTTTATTTTCCTGTTTAATAATAATTATAATTATAATAGTGCTCACAACTAGACAACGCGGTAAAATGAACACTTCCCAGTTACTGTAAGTTTGAACTTTTTTATTACTACATATGTTAAAGAGAAACTTCATCAGAAATCCTGCCTCTTCATTCCTCCATGTATTGCATTTAAAGCAAGACACTACATCAAATTTCCACCACAGCAGAAACAGGTGACAAAAGAAAATGAGAAAGATTAATTAATTTCCACTAAACTAAACACCTCGGTCAGTCTGTGTGCATATAGGTCAAGGAAAGACATGGTGCAGAGGTACTGAGATTCAAGCAGAAAATACTCATGCCTAAATCAGGAAAAAAAAAAAAACGTGAATGCTTAAAATATATGCATATGCTTGTATAATTGTAACTATATTGAAAAATAATGGGAATTTTTTTTTAAAGGACTGTAGCAAACGCCACAAATCAGAAGGAAAGAATATGTCACCTGAGCTGAATCCAGACTTTGAGCTTGTCTGACGAGAATTGTTTCTTTTCCTGCATAGAAATAAAACAAGTCTCATTTAGAGATTCAGATTATTTCACAAAGATGCATTCTGGATATTTCTCAAAACTCAGCTACAAGGCCCAAGCCTTTACTGTAAAGCAATCACATCGCCAGCTCACCTTTAATCACAGACTGGCCCGAGTATTCTCCCTGCAAAACAGAATCATGCAAATATATTAATTAGAGGCATCTTGTTTATGTGGTTAGAACACAGGCCCCATGATGCTGCGTGTTGTCTGGTTATTATTCGCCCTCGGCTAGACGCTTACCAGATGGCTCCGGAGCTGAACCTTTACTGTCTCTGCAGCTGCATTCTCTTTCTCTCTGGCAGACAGCATGCGCTTGAGGTGCTCCCTCTGATCGCAGGAACAAGATAAGAAAGTTAGAATCAGTCATCTTTCATGTTTAAGAAAATTTATTTATTTATTTTTTTAAAGGTGTTCTTGGGTGGAGATGTGCTGTTAAAAGAGCCGTAGAGAACCATGACGAAACGCAAATTACCTCCTTGTGAATGTCTTCCACTATCAACTTCTCCTGTAATGGGGAGAAAAATATAGTAAACCATGAACTGTAATTACAGAAGTTCACATTTGATTACAGAGGGAATGAGATTACATAATTATAATGTCATACAGATGCATAGTGAAACGTTAACTGAAGGAATAGCATGAGCTGTTACGCAAATTAATTCACAACTGAAGATGCTTTTTTTTTTAACCACAGGGATTTGTCAACAACTATAGTATTTTATTATCTAACATATAAAATATTAATATTTTATATTAATCAATGAACAAAAACATCACTTTTTAATTATTAGTAGCTACCAATTAATCTGAGCTTCTCATTTTGTGCTTCTTCCACGCAATGAAACTTACTTACTATTAAAAAGCATAGAAAGCATTTATTTTCTGTAAATGTTAAATAAGTGCCTACTAACAACATAGACAATCTTTTAAAAATCAACTTTTATTATTTGGCTTAAATTATGCAGTGCGTCTGACGTACTCTCTACGTGTTTTAACATTTACCATACAGCATGTGCAAGTGATGTAGAGACGCTGTTTTGCTGCAAGTGAAACAAACAATCATCAGTGCTTATAAAACATACCATGCTGGAGACTTCTACGGTCAGCTGCAAAATTCTACAATATGGAATTTAAGATACAGTTTTGATGACCATGACATGACAGGAAATTCTTACTTTTCCTGCCGTGATCACACGTTTGATACAGTTTTACCCCTAGGTTTATAGTTATTAAATAATAAATATTAAATATCAAAATATCAAAGGCAAACTTTAAAAATGTTTAAATTTTCTATTGCGGATGTTGCTTTTACCACCTTTTAATTTTTTTAGGAGGAATTGTTCAGGAAGTGCTCTTGCTTAAACACAATTTTAACATGCGGTCCAAGTCAAAGGTTTGTACGCACATTTGAAGTTACATATTTGAAGTACGCACATGAAGTTAAATATTGTTTGTGAATTTTTACATTCACAAACAATACTGGAGATTTTTAAAACTATGAGATACCACATACATCTACATCTAGGCATTTGGCAGACGCCCTTATCCAGAGCGACATTATACATCTCATTATACATCTGAGCAGTTGGGGTTAAGGGCCTTGCTCAAGGGCCCAACAGGGACAACTTGGTGGTAGTGGGACTTGAACCTGGGACCTTCCGAAACGTAGTCCAATGCCTTAACCACTGAGCTACCCCTGACCCCCAAGGTCTTCATCATTTTTTAAAATTTTTTTACCTCGGGTGTAGAGGAGAAGTTCATTTTGAGTTACCAGCCTCAACAACAGCCAATTGACAATCAGCACCCAGAATTAGAAGGCGTGTCCAAACTTTTGACTGGAGATGTACGTCACTAAAATTACACTGTAGTCCTATAGAGTGTTGAAGACTGGGATAACATGCATTTAATTAAAACCTGTGACATGTATCACTGTCTCAAAGGAGAATTTTTGAAACTCAGCACAAGGACTAGGCGGGCCGACGACTATAGAGTTAGAGTACAACAGCAAACTGTTCTGTAGCAACAAAAATCACATTAAAATGTGACGTAACTGCACAAGCCCTACAGAGACCACTTACATAAACCAGAACTACTCTTACATAAAATTCATCCACACTTTCTGACCAATCCGATTTGAGAATTCAACTGTGCTGGAATATATGTAAAAATGAAGGCGCGTAGAGAGGAGTTAAAACATACATAGGTTTAGAAATTCTAGCAAACAAAAAAAAAAAAACATGTCTGCGGATGAGACAGCACAGATTCGTCCGCTATGCATCATAAACAGTGCGTTCTATCAGTGATGAGCTACTTGCAAATGAGTCAGCTGACTAGTTGATATAATCCCTTTCATATACGAGTTTGTATCATGTATATTATTATTTTATATAGTTTTCCCCCCCAAGACAACAGTGTTATTGTTACAATGCAATTTAATCTAAAAGCTTCCATTGAAACCTCTTTTCTATATCCGAGCTTTCCATTAGCATGAATTCACTCATCTTCACTAAGTGCTTTATCCTGGTCAGGGTCAATGACGTTTGATGTTACGTTCCTCGAATAAATCAAATAAAAGGAAATTTCCTCTTTGTCTGGCCAAAACAGTTCTCAAGTGTTTCAAAACATCAGTTCTTATTGGTGAACTGGGAGAAACATTTTAATTCACTGAAAAGAAACAGAACTCCCATGAATATATTCTACTCTGCACAAAGACAGTACGCGTTTTATACTAGGGCACAACAACGAGGTTCATGGATTCACTGGGAGAAATGTGTGTGTGTGTATGTATATATGTATACTGTACATACACACACCACACGTATGGAAGCGTACATAAAGTATGTGTACGTGTGTGTGTGCGCGTGTGTGCGCATGTGTGTGTGTACGTACAGTACCTGTATATGTATACATGTGTATGTGCGTGCGTGCGGGTCTATATATACACGTGTATGGATGTGTACGTGTGTATATGTACTGTATATACAGTGTGTGTGTATGTATATGAATATACAGTATATGTGCGTGTGTGTGTGTGTGTGTGTGTGTATCCACCTGACTGAGTTGCTGTTGCAGCACACTGACTTTGTCCATTAGGAGCCTCTGGTCATGATGATACTTCCTCAGTGTCTCCTGCTGGCTCTCGTTCTGCTTCTCAAGATCCTGAAATGTTATCGTACAGAAATAGATGATTATTGCATAAATATTTCACTGCACATCAAAAGCTTTAACTTCATGGACAGTCAAACAACTAAATACAATTAGCTGCACTTACGTGAATAATCTGATCCCTGTTAGATGTCGTCTCAGGGACCACGTCCACAGACAGCTGTAGACACGAGAGCGAAAGAGAGACTCAGCTGAGCTGGATGCAGATCACTGCCAACCCTGATCATAACCGTACATCTGCCAAGGCTTAAAATAAACATTGGCCTGGCTGCTCAATACCATCATAACAAATGGAGAACTATTCTAGCCCTAATACGCTGCACTTCCTTTCTCTGACAGCAGGTGGAAGCATGGTCGAGCTTTAAAACGGACCACAAGTCAACCTCCCTGTGCTTATTCTCATCACTCCAGGCTTTAGATCTAATCTCAGGAGCGGAGGCTAATCATAAAAGCAAATAAACAATATAACAAATGTGCGGGAATTAAAAAAAAAAAAAAAAACTTTCCTACATTCACTCCATATAAAGATAAATAATTTCAGCAGAGGCCAACTATTTAAGATAAAAAAGTGATTCTTCCAGTTGACAGACTCTTGGTTGAAAACACACTAACAAGCTGATAAAAATGTGAATAATGATTTCATCTCTATCTCATCAGCAAGCTGGGGTTTCATGTTCGCCGACACATCAGTGTGTGATTACTGCAGTACCTGTCTCTTTTTCTGTTCCGCCCTGCTCGCTTCTTTTGCTGTGAATACAGAATACAGAGGTGTTAAAATGTCATTATTAAATCTTACATAGTGAATAGCTAAGAATTGTAATGATAAATGATAAAAAAAACTGAATTATACAAGAAATGTAAATAAATAAATAAATAAAAATCACATACATGTATACAGTGCTGTGCAAAAGTCTTGAGCCACCTTATTTCTTAATATTAAATTAAATTATATAAATTAAATTGAAAAATTTTTATTTAAAGATGCACTTTAAAATTTGGTTGTTTATGTCACAACCACAGCAGCAACCTCATTTCCCCTCTTGTCTATTGCATTCACTCGGCATTCAGCATCACTAGTATACTAATCATCATCATCTGGCATTTTCTTTCATCCAGGCTTCACCCGTTCCCATCAGGATGCTGTAGCAATGCACTAACCGTGGCAGGTAGATATTAAACAACTGTCTGTTTTACACAGCTGACAAGAACATCCTAGCAGGCAAAGACAATGCAGTGGACAAACAGCATTTTTTTCAGCCGTGTGCCAGGCAACGGTGTAAAAACAGACCAAAGAGTCAGACCCTTAAATACTGGCTCACAAGACAGCAGTTGTGAATCTATTGGTCACCTCGATGAAATTTTCCCGATTTTCTCCTTAATTTAGTCAGAGCTAATTCCCTCCCGTCATTAGGGCACGCCACCATCAGGGCTGAGACCATCACATGTGACGCCAGCCAACGTCACATTTTCGAACTGCACGCGCGAGCTAACAGACAGCCATGATCGGCTTGGAGCCGCGATTGATGCGAGACCGCCTCCCATCTGCGAGAGCTTGACCAATCAGCTCTTTCTAAAACCCCTGGCTGTGAGAAGCTACAGCATCACCCGGGAATCTCTCGATGATACAGTAGCACCAGCACTTTACCCCTGCACTATATTGTTTTATCTTTTAACATTTTTTTTCCTTTCCTTTTAGTGTATAGCCTTCAGGTGTTACTGGACCACTATATCAAGAGATCAAATGCCACAGCTATCGTCTAAATGATGGCAAGATGATCTGCTGATGTACCATCAGCCCACTGTAGAAAAGACACTGCCAGTTGAAGAAATGCATCTTTACTATTTAATCATTCCTATACTAATGACAATTCTACACACACACACCATCAAATAACAGTTCTAAGCTGTTACTTGCTCATGACAAAAGCATCGACGCCCACAGTGAGGTGATTTTACCTTTCGCATTATCCAGGTAGCTTTTAACAAGGCTGATGAGCTCCGGGTTTTTGCTGAGTCGGGCGTAGTAATAGCTGTCGTGGCTGAAGCTGTCCACAGCGGTGACATCAGCTCCACTCTTCAGCAGAACCTCGACAGCGTCCTTACAGGCGTGTTCACATCCCAGGATCAAGGGGGTTCTACAAGAGCAAACAGCAACTATATTAACACCAGTGTATGATGAAATCAGCATTCGTTATAGAAGTCTAAACAGCTGGATTGGATTCACATACATACATCAAATGTACATCATCATAACTATAAATAAACCAAACAATATGATTATTAAAACTATTTAATAATATAGGACTATGCTTCTTATAATTGCAAAAAAATAATAATAATCTAATTCTTAGTTAAAATATTTTAAAGTTAAAATACCTATCAGAAAATAAGACTCAACACTTAAAATTAATAATCCTGAATATTTAGTTACAATAGGAAATACTAGATAAATGTATCTAGATTAAAAGTATTTCCAATAGCTGGTATTCATTTTGCAGTGAGACAGTTGTGCATGAGTGCAGGCATACTAGGATTGTGAACAAAATGGTGAAAATGCTTGTGTCTGGTGCAGACAGAGTCTGTAGCAATCTGTGGTTTTTTTTTTAAGCTTTAAAAAGTAAAAAAAAAAAAAAAAATTGTTGATGTGCCTTTTTTTTCTTTCAAAAAGCACCATTCAAGAAAACCTGAGCGTCCTTGGAGGTCTAAGCTGCCCAGAGGTACGTTTACAATGCAGAAATCCACAGGTGAGTATGAATGGGTGGACGGATGGATGCTTTATTGATCCCGAAGGAAATTCCAGGATATGTATGTCGATGAAGATGTATCCTTGCATCTCTATTAAACCCTGAATACAGGCCTAAGTGAGGATATTTAAGTAAGATTTCTTTACTTGTTCTGCTTGTCTCGCACTCGAATGTCGGCTCCTCGGTCCAGCAGGAGCTGACAGATATGGGGATGACACATCTGAGTGGCCAGCACCAACGGCGTCTTCCCTTCCTACAAACATAAAGGGAAATAACAGCACAGGCAATTCAATAATCACTGATCAAAATGGTCAATATCCAGAAAAAATATAATCTGATTTAATCAAATTTTTTACCTTTTTACTTTAATAAAAAAATAATCATTCTAATGAACAGTCGATGTGAAAGTAATGGATATAATTACAGGTACTAAGAACATTCTACATATAGTCACAGCTGCAACACTACATGTATAGTGCGGAAAAGCCTTTAAACATGAACAAGAGTACAATAAAACGCCTCAAGGCACTTAAACGGCATCATGAACATTTCCCACGCTCTGTCCTAGCACGTGACCAAAAGATGCAATAAGGATTGAGGATCCTGCCCTACTTCTTAAAGACCTGAAGGAACAATTATATTTATAATGCAAATTATCCAGATGATAAGTTTCCCTACAAACTACTCAAGGTCTTTCAGAAGAGTGTTCAAAAACCACTTTCTCTTTAGAGTACACTTCTGTTTGCCTGATCGAGACTCAAAAGCTCTGGATAAGGAAATCTGCCAAATAATTCTAATGCAAGTGTAAACACAATCTGAAGCATAATGATAAGACTTTGATGTATTGCAGTAAGCAAGAATACACTCATGTATCAATCGTAAGTCGAGTAAAAGGGAGCATTCAGTTTTGATTTAATTGATACTTACAAAATCACCGATGTTGACTGAAGCGCCGCTGTCACACAGCAGCTTAATGCAGGAGGAGCAGCCGGCCATGACTGTGGACAGGGAATGACAGCGACATGATGGATGGATCACAAAACAAATAAGAACCGGAGCCGTCATCCTTGTACCCATATCAAACTCCTACTAATTCATTAAAATATGACAAAATATGAACTTGTCCTGTTTTCCTATAAGCCCTTCATTACTCAGAGTTTGCTGAAAGTCAGTATGTTCGCTACAACACTGTGGGAGAGGGGAAAAGGTCAGCGAGACAAAAGATCGGCGAGGGGAAAGAGAATGAAATGCTATTCACCGGCTTCATGCAGGGCTGTTCTTCCCTGCAGGTCCACATTTCCAACAGGGCAGTTATGCTGCAACACAAACACAATGATGTTACAGTCTTTCGCCAGCATGTCCACTTTGTCTACAGTACTACGCCACACAAACCCCCAAAGTTTAATCACAGTACAAGTACAATTACAAGTCAGCCTTTTTCGCTTTGATAGCTTTTTCCCCCCTAATCTAAAAGAGGAGTTGTTTTTCAGGCTTATACAAGATATGCTAAGCTATCACTGTGTGTGCCATCATTACAATAAGGTCTGATACATTAAGAAGGATAAATATCTTCACATTCCTTATTGTGTGCAAGTAATAATACTGTAATAACTACTGTAAGTACAAAACTCATTGACAAACAAAACACCCCATCAATAGTAAACCAAAGCACAAACGCCGTCCTTACTAGGAACGTTCATGATTCATTAATGGATGAGATGCAGCCAAGCATAATGTTTGTTTTAGGTGATTGGACAGTGCTTTTACAATCTAACAGTTATTACTTTTTTCTTTGTCTTTAATAACTATTCCATGTCCTAAAACTATTTGAGCCAACATAACTAATTTGTTGGGACTGTGGCGCCATAAAGATTTATTTTGTGGTCTCTCAGATTACCGCGCACAGTAGCCAATCAGCAATGAGCATGTGATATTCAATAAGAGTTCATACGTTCCTGATATTGCTTTTGCATTATTTTTTTGGCCACCATATAAATAATGCATGCTGCTTACAGGGTTGCCAGGTGTGTAGTATTTCCATGGAGGGTTTTTTTTTCTAGCTGCATGTTCAGGGTTAGGCAGATGATATAATATACCCAATTAGTTACAGTACATCAAGGACTGAACAGTTCCATAGTTTATTACATACAGTAGAGTAAATGGTCATGGTGAAATAGTGCAGAAATAAAATACTGATGTGCCATTATATTGTCCTGATCGGAAATTGTTTAGAAATGTATATTGTTAGAAAATATAATGCATCATATGATTCCCAATTGGTGTAAGAAGTTCCACAAAGTTTCCTTAGGAAATTGGCTTTTAAATACAATAGATGCCAGAGCTCTCCATCACCAGGAGAATAAAGATGCCAAAATTGGCCATGAGGCATTCGTCATCTTTCCCTAGCAAATCATGGAGAAGGGATTGGTAAAGTCAGGCAAGTAGAAAGAGTTGAAGTGCATTTCCTTCCAAATGTGTTACACCGTCTTAAAACACAACATGATTTGACAACATCGGTTTAAAAAGATTATGCTTTTTTTGGAGGAATCATGTGACGATGTTCACTCGACCAGATTACTAGCTGCTTTATGACAGGGGAGACCCAACTGGTAGCTGGAGACTGGCCAAGACTAAATAAGGGAGAAAATCATTTGCATCACATGGCCTTACTTTAGAAATATGACATACTGCACATCTGTCAAATAAAGCCATGATCTTGTAGCATAACAGAAGGCTTACATAACAGTACAAGTTACCTCAACCACAGCTCTATGACTTTGCTCAACAATTTGTCTGTCTTTAACAGTCGCCTGCAGATCAAATAAAGCAAAGTGTTGCTTTGGTGCTGCTCTGTTGAACATTCTGTCCCAGAGCTTAAATCCTCAATCCTGTTCATTCTCACGCTGTTCCTCTCGTCCCACTGCCAACTTTAAGCTTGTTTGGACATCCTGACTCACCATAATACTATCCTAATCATTTCCTCACTCGCTCCTTCTCTCTCCAGCAACAGCTTCCCAAACGGGCAGCCTGGTCACATGATTGAGCCGTTAACTGCACCCTGGGTAGTACGAGCCACTCGAGGTGGGCCAAATGCAGCGGCTCGGGTTACACGGGGCCTCTGTGATGACGGCACAGGAATACAGAGGGGAGGTTTGACTGGAGATATGCCCTGTCAACACTTCAAACACTCGAGAGATCTTGAAGGCTTTTAGCACACACATTAGGTGGAGAAGGGGAACAGGTTACATCGACATAGGGGGAGAGTGCCGTGTGTGTGTGTGTGTGTGTGTGTGTGTGTGTGTGTGTGTGTGTGTGTGTGTGTGTGTGTGTGTGTGTGTGTGTCGAATCATTTCTAAAACATACATGAATAACTGGGTGATTTCTGTCATTTCTTTAAATTCAGCCATAAATCCTTCTGTCTATAGAAAGACAGATAAAGATTCCTTACAAATACATTAATAGAATATTTGAGACCAGTGATTTGACCATGACAAAAAGTGACAGGTGGTCAATCTTAAATTTTCCACTCCAGAAAAACAGCTGATATGAAATGAAAAAGCCTATTTGTGACTCTCTGCCTTTTCTGAACCGTCAGTTGGATCCTCAATACTTCACAACCTCTGCAGCATAATTATCAGATGTCAGGATGTTAAATTGAAGCGCCAATGTGACATGACGGGCCTGAGCGGAGAGCTCTCGAAAAAAATATCCATCATTAGGAAAACAACAATTTAATTCTCTCTGCACATACGATGATAAAAGACATTCATTACACACTTTAGATTTGTCCTTTATGCTTCAGTTACTTTATAACATATAATGCGTTTTACAGAATGCACTCACACATTCTTTTTTTATTTTTTATTTTTTTTTTAAAGCTAATGAAGGGGATACACACACACACATTATATACACACACACACATTACACACACACACACACACACACACACATTACACACACACACACGAATACATGCGCGCACACAGTGTGTGTGTGTATATATATATTTCTTTATTGTGTTCTTTAGCCCAAACACGTCTCTTCTGCTTGTTGCCTGTCCTTAGCAGTGGTTTCCTAGCAGATATTCTACATGAAGGCCTGATTCACACAGTCTCCTCTTAACAGTTGTTCTAGAGATGTGTCTGCTGCTAGAACTCTGTGTGGCATTGACCTGCTCTCTGATCTGAGCTGCTGTTAACCTGCGATTTCTGAGGCTGGTGACTCGGATGAACTTCTCCTCCGCAGCAGAGGTGACTCTTGGTCTTCCTTTCCTGGG
>QMIH01000043.1:1081787-1112409 GCA_003987875.1 Clarias batrachus
ACATACACACACATACACACACATACACACACATACACACACATACACACACATACACACACATACACACACATACACACACATACACACACATACACACACACACATACACACACATACACACACATACACACACATACACAGCTAGAAATATTAACCCATAACAGATTACACATTTGGATCCAACCCACTTTATTGGATGACCTGCTGAAGCAAGCAGTCTACACCCTTCACGGACTTTCTCTTCTCGTGATCCGAGCTGCTGATCGCTCCAGACGCACAGTAGCCGGATTAGGTGTCGGCCTTTTTACAATCGGCTGTCTGGGAATCTGCGAAGCCCTCTCATCTCCATCTCTCTCTCTGCACCTTCATGGTAAACACGGCATATAAAATCTATTTCAAACGGAAGATGTCATCTCTCAAATCGGGACACTGTGAAAAACAGTGTGGGGGGGGGGGCTTATGGGGTGCTGCTGCTGCTGGATGTTTAATTTACACGCCGCATCAGTGGCAGGCGGGTGGATTCGTGTTACATGCACCCTCTTCCGAGTCGTAGTGGAGCCGACTGAGTGGCAGTAATCGTCGTGAAACATGTGACGATCTCTTCACACACTGAACAAGCCATATGAGGGGCTCGCTGGGAGGAGGGGGGCGGTTGGGGGAGGCGGAGGAGAGGGGTTACTTTCTAACCTGCTCTGCAACACGGAGACAAAAGGAACAGAAATGGACACTCGCTTATATCTGCTCTTATAAATACACACATGCATGTATGTGCGCATGTATTTTTGTTTTGTCTTGCTGAAAGGAGCATGAATGAATGATGGCTTAGGTGTTTAAATCTGTGACAACAACCGCATTAAACCGCCAGACATGACGTCCTGATATCTCTCTCACACACACACCAGCACTTCAAGCTTAATGTCCAGTCTGAATGATGAATGCATCAATACCACCAGTTAAACCTTAAAATCATCATCATCATCACTACTACACTACGATGTCTTTGCTAATATTTGACTTGACCCATATACTGCATGTTCAAAACGTTAATGATTTAAGCAGCTCTAAAAACATGCATTTTGTTTGCAGCACCATAATTCACCTGCTATCGTTACACGCAAGCAAAGGGTTTTAATCATTATTTCAGTATCGACTGCGCTCCTATTCTTCTCATCACAAAGAGCGCACGCTGAGAAAGCACAGCAGTGCGAGATTTTATTGCATTTAATAAAAACAGCAGACACCTGGTAACAGTTTAAAGCTTTAACTCGCACATGCAGATGCCTGTAGTTTTGCTGAGCGTGAGCATTCTAAACATCAACGAGCTCGCCAGGAATAGGTTTGGCTCAATTGGTAGTTAACAGCCGTTTTCATGTTTTTGTCACGTTTTTAAGCATAGAACAGGAACAGATACATAACTTGACTTACACCAGTCATAGCATCACGATCACCCGCCTAATAGTCAAGTCAAGTAGGCTTTTACGGTCACTTAGTAAACAGTGGAACCATTTTTCCACATAAACATAAATGAACAGAAACTACCTAGCTAACTAAGAAACCTAACTAGCTGGCTAGCAGAGACAGTACAGATTGACATGTCTGTTGTCTATCGTTGTCTCTTTTTGTATAGAAATAGATCAGGTTAATAAAAAAAATGTATGTAAATCTATCATATCTGAGCTAGTCAGCTAATTAGCTAGCTAGCTAGTTCTGGGAAATGTGTGTTGTAAATTTAGGTTGTTGCATGGACTGCATGTACCTCCTTGGTATTGAATTGTATATGGTTTGAATTACAATAAAAGCCTACTTGGCAAGAGAAATTAACAAAAAACCTAACTAGCTAACACAGGGGTCTTGAACTCAGTTCCTGGAGGGCCGCAGCCCCACAGAGTTATGTTCCAACCCTGCTCCAACATACATATTATGTATTTTTTAAATAAGCCTTAATGACCTGTTTAGTTGGATCAGGTGTTTTTAATTATGGTTGGAACAAAACTCTGTAGGGCTGCAGCCCTCCAGGAACTGAGTTTGAGGCCCCTGAGCTAACAGCTAACTTGGATACCTAATAGCTGGCTAGCTGTGACAAGACAGATTGACATTTTAAGAGATCTACATTGTCTCTAGAGACAACAAAGTGCACGTGCAAAT
The DNA here is from genome assembly GCA_003987875.1 of Clarias batrachus. Classification (NCBI taxonomy): domain Eukaryota; kingdom Metazoa; phylum Chordata; class Actinopteri; order Siluriformes; family Clariidae; genus Clarias; species Clarias batrachus. The sequence continues at coordinate 1,083,936 of QMIH01000043.1, forward strand.
GTGCAAACAAGAACGAAAAAAGTGACAATGCGACAAGATGACATGAACCTAGCTAGCCAGCTAATTAGGTCAACAAGGTAGCTAGTTAGGTTTTTGTTAATTTATGTTGTCAAGTCAAGTAGACTTTTATTGTCATTCCAACCATATACAGTTAGTACACAGTAAAACGAAAAAACGTTCCTCCAGGACCAAGGTGGTACATACATGCAACAACACAAATTTACAACAAAATTTACCAGAACTAGCCAGCGAACCAGCTCAGATATGACCGATTTACTTTAAAAAAATAAATAAATAAAATTAAGTTTTTCTTTTGTAATGCAACACTACCCAAGAAAACAGTGATGACACAAAAGAGTCTTAGTGCCAGCAATACTCTGAGGTAATGAGGTCTCTTTCTCGTTTCCGTCAATTTACTTCACACAAATCACCCACCTCTTCCAGTAGAGGTCAAGTCCAGTACGTATACGTTTAGACGACATGAATGGCACGTAAGGAAGGACAAGAGTGTGAGAGTTCGAGCGAGCAGGCACAGGTTTACTGCCAGATTAACACGGGGGTGAAGGAGACAGCTGAGCCAACATACATCATGAAAAGCACAGCCATGTTAATGTCAAGTGTTCATGCATGCACGTAGTGATGAAAGCCAAAACTGTAGCACCTTTAACAGCCTTTTGTAATGCAACACTAACCAGGAAGCAAAGTGATGCAGTTGGTCCTGACACAAAAGAGTCTTATTGCCAGCAAACCTGGAATTATTGTAGCTCATCAGAAAAGTATTTAAATTAACATAAAGTGACTCAAATGCAGTTGTTTACCCTAATGTGAGATCGATCTGTCTGCATGCACTAAATAGGATAGTATTTTCAGATCAGATCCAAGTCAGATTTCATATGTAGTCCTAGATCTCAAATCCGTTATAGGGTCATGCAAGTTGAATGAGATCAGATCGTAATTCATTCCTTGACTTTTTGCCTCTGCGAATGCGTAGGATGCCGACTTCATCAGTCAGCGCCGGCAGCGCAGGGATCTCATTTCAGCAAAACAGAAAGTAGAGACAAAGTGACATCTGTGATTTAGTAGTAGGATATTTGGGGCAATGAGACGGTCTAAGGAAACTGGAGGGAAATCGAAATAGAGCAGTATTCAGGATAATTTCAAAGGAAATGACAAAATGACCGGTGGCTCGCACCTCCAGGGTTGAGGGTTTGATTCCCACCTCAGGGGTCTGTGTGCATGGAGTTTGCATGTTCTCCCCGTGTTTGAATGGGTTTCCTCCGGGCTCTCCGATTTCCACCCACAGTCCAAAGACTTAAATGGATAATGTACCGTTACCAAATTACCTGTAGCACGTGTAGGAGTATGCGGCTATGGATCGGTACCGTGCATCGTGCCCAAGACCTTCAGAAATAGGTTCCAGGCCTCTGCGACAATACACAGTATATAAAAGATGAATGAATTAAAGACAAAACATGATGACGCGAGCAAAGATACGTCAACATTCGCATATATGCCATTTTAAAGAATAGACGATATCTACAAGTCAGATGAAAGTCACTTGGAATTATGAATGTGAACCCTGACAATCTGACCAAAGAAAGTTGGGAATTGAACAAGGTGGCTTGTGATGTAAACGCAGCCTAAATGACCTGTACATCTGACCGATTTCTAAATCAGAGTTAGCAGGTTTCCGCAGGCGAAAACCAGCTAGAGGGTCCGCTTCGGGCAACATGACCGAGTTTTCACGAGCTGTGCATACTTTCATACGGGAAGAAAGGCTTTGAAGGCGTTGAAAGATTAGTTGCTACCTGCGTAACCTGACTGAAACTGAAATGGTAGTGAGGTCGGTAGGGTTGTTGTAGAGTGATGACTAATCACAGTGATCAGGATTAGACGTCAACACTCATCGACTGTGTTAAAATATTTCTCTCAACATTTACCAGCTGTTTTTAATCTAGAGAAGTTCTTGCACTGAAGGTGAAATTTCGTATTGTGAAACTCATTTTCCTATATGAAATGGTGTTAAATGTGGATAATCCGTTCTGGACACCCATAAATGTTAACAAATTTCATTTAAAATCACTCTGTGGGAGGAAACCGGAGTACCTGGAGGAAACCCACCAGGCACGGGGAGAACATGCAAACTCCATGCACACAGAGACGGGAATCAAACCTGAACCCTGGAGGTACAAAGCCACAGTGCTAACCACTAAGCAACCATGCCACCATTTAACCTCACTTTACCTCAATTTATTGTTTCTTAACTTAAATGTGTCCAAGTCAGTCCCGGGATGCTAGGCAGTGTAAGTGCTTCTATGTCATATATTTCGTTTCAAGACCTTTCCAAACCAAAAGTACTTTCCCTTTCCTTTTACTACTCTCGACATGTCCTGCACAAGCGTATCTGAGAACAATCAAGACAAGTGCAGATAACACAAAACCATCACTTGTTTCTTCTGGTACAAAGTCCACTTGCCTTGAGGGTACACAATGACAGGCAGAAATCACACATCGAGATTAAGATATGGTCCGAGATCTTTTCTCTGCAAGGGATTACAGTCTCACTGACGCATGCAAACATCACCAGCGGTTATAGGACGGGTTCGAACAGGAGCTCAGTCACCTTGTTTTTATATACACAGTGGTGTTTGTTGCTCCTGATTACTCATCTCATGCTTTCCCTTCTAACAGGAGATAATTCACAGCTCACAAAAAAAACAACAGCAGGGAATCGGTCTACTCGCACCACAATGAGGATATGAGCACCGCCGTTTTATTACCTTATTCTCATCAACCAGAAGGTAGAACAAACTAAGCACAAAAAACAACAATGTGCTAAATTTTCAAAAGTAGATGTGTATTAAAAAAATTATAATAATAATAAAGATTTGGTGGTTTCGTGGTCATCTCATCATGTCTCAAGTAATCTATTTCAGGGTTTTTATGTTAAAGCTTTCATAAACAAATAAATACAAGCCAGAAGTGGGAAAAGTTCATGTATATATGTACGAGGAAGAGACGAAAACATCTTGCAATTACAAAGACAATCATTACTGGTGACGAGACATGGATTCATCACTACGAGAGTAACTGTAAAGATCCTCAATCGCCAACCGAGAGAAAGTTCAAAAGTTGCCAATCAGCTAGAAAATTCATAAATGCAATCAATCAGTTTTTCGGGGATTCTCAAGGGCGAGTAATGGAACATTATTAGGAAAAAGGTTCAACAGTCAACAGTACCCATTACAGTGAGATGCTTATTGCGGAGCTGAAGCATAATTTGGTCCCTTGAAAGCAGAACTATGAGAACAAAGATTCACTGCTGACGACAGTACAGTTCAGCCTAAAACATTTTTAATGAGGGGAAAGCTTGTTTACAGATGGATAGTGGATAGTGTGTGGATAATTTTTGACTCACCCTCGTACTGTATAAAACAGACTGGAAGGATTTCAGCATCAAAACAGAAATACATAAACCTGGCCACAGAAGCCAGCCTTATTTGGGTACATAAAAAAAAAAAAAATTTTTTTTTTAAATATCAACAAAACCTTTTAAGATCAAAAACCTTTCAAGATTCAAAAGGTGATGTATTGGGTTGAAATATTTACATTTGTATTGCCAAAGCTTAGAAAGAAATAAGTCAAAATAAATAAATGTATCTAAAATTAAAAAGTCCAGACATTTAGTTAGCACCGTCACCCTGCACCTCCCGGGTCCGGATTCGATTCCGGTCTCTGTGTGCATAGAGTTTTGCATGTTCTCCCCATGCTTGGTGGGTTTCCTCCAACAGTCCAAAGACCTGCAATTTAGGCTAATTGACATCCCCAAATTGCCCATAGTGTGTAAATGTGAGCAAGTGTGCATATGTGTGTATGCCCTGTGATGGACTGGCACCCTGTCCATGGTGTACCCCGCCTTGTGCCCTAAATCAGGCCCCCCACGACCCTGAATACAGGATGAAGTGGTATAGACGATGAGTGAGTGAGTGAGTGAGTGAGAGACTTTTAATTAAAGTCAACGATAAAATGACTCGTGAACATTATAAAAAAATTAAATAAAAGCATGTGTGTACATTATAACGATACAAAAACTTTTCCATCACATGGCTGTTCTGACTCTCTTCTCCTGCACACATTTAAAATAAATAAAAAAAATAAATAAATAAAGTTCATTGGGTATTTATTTCTTTTACAATATCAATTTATTTTTACTGCAAATATCCGAACATAAAACTTTTATGTTCCAATAACCGTCTCCGTTGTATTATACAAACCTCTACACTATATAATCGTTGCTTGTGCAAAAAAAAAAAATTATATATATCACCGCTTTTCTCTATAACATACAACATCTTAACTCAGTGCAACTTAATTTAACTCGCTCATACACCAGACCGTACGTGCCCCGCCCCGTATGCGCCCTCAGGAAGGTCTGGCACTTATCGGTTATTTGTTCTGGCTCTAATGAAGTGCTGCAAAGTATTAAAAGGTGATGCTGTGGAAAACGGATGAGTCAGTCTTCCTGCACTCTCTTAAGGACACGATAACTGCTTTTTCGTCAGATTATTAGATTTTCACAAAACACATTCTATTCATATTCACTTCCTTTCGTTTGTTTCACACAACACAACACACACACACTATATTCCTTCTTGCACATCAGACTCATGATGTGGGACATCACTCACTACGCTGTACACTGCTCATCATGTTGCTTGTTCTTGTTTGCACTCTGCTCAATTACGCAGAAAATCAGGACAAACTTGCACTTTGGAACATGGACGATCACGCTGCTCCTGACACGCACATTATTTCATTTCATGGTTCATGTTTCAATCATCCTGCTGCTGTAATACCCACGCGCCATCTGTTTATTCTTCATTTTTATACTTACAATTTAAAATTCCATTTTGTACATTGTGTAAATCCTGTGCAAGTCATATATTGCAATTTTTATTCTATTTTGTATTTGGAGCCTATAGCAGGGCGAAAGGCACGGTTCATCCCGGACAGGGTGCCCATCCAGCGAGGGCATCACACACTACGGGCGATTTGGGAATGATAATTGCATGTTTTTTGGCTGTGGAATGAAACCGGAGTACACAGAGGAAACCCACAAAGCACAGGGAGAACATCGAGGTGGGACTCAAACCCGGAGCCTGGAGGTGCAAGGCAACAATGCTAAACCCTACGTCACCATATTAACATTATCTTAAAATAAAAAAAGTGCAAGGATCTCACAGTAGCATTTCTTCAAAAAATTATAAATAAAACATATTTTGGAAGCTTTTTAAAGTAAAAAAAAGTTCAAATAAACAAGTAAAATTTAAACTGAACTAGAGACCCAATTCAGGAGCACCAGCTAGTGGGGTGGAAAGCATGGTTGCTCATCGCTGAGACGGCTTCAGCCTCATAAATTGCATAGAATGAAGACACAGAACAGATAATTGTAGAAATGCTAAATAAATCCGCCAACCTCTAATTAACATGTCGATAAAACAAACGTGCGCATTCTAGCCCTCGCTAACTGATTGCTACTAATCCGTCTGTGGTGTCAACAGTTGCTGGATAACAATTATGGGTTATTCATTAATACACAGCTCCTGATTACGCGGCAGTGACCGAGGCCTAACCCGTGATTAGAGACTCTACCATAGTAATTGAGAGCTAATTCCAGGTTACACTGGGACTATAGACAGATATCTATACAGCCTGTCGTTATGCTGCTGGCTAAATAGATGCTTTAATTAGACCCCCTCTCTGACAATCTCACCCCCACACTTAGGTCAGGTTTGCTGATGATCTTAGGCAAGTGTGCACCCAGACGCCTGCCCGGTGGTATGCCGAGGAAAGGCCGAGAGTAGCGGTGGGAGGCCCGTGTCGGTATGTAAACTAGCTGTAAAGAGACAGCTACGGGCAATCTGCCGTCTCCAATGACCGAGCTCTGTGATCGGCAAACTGCTACCATGGCAACATGAATATACTTACCATGCATAAGAGGCACGCAAGTTGCTACCATTATGTAATCATAAGAGCTCAATGCCAGCCCGAGTTCAGCACACTATTGATTGTTGCAGCTTTCTTTCGCTCTCTCTCTCGCTCTCTCTCATATACACACTCCTAAACTTGAAAATTTACGTCAACGTTTAAGCATTTGGCAGATGCTCTTATCCAGAGCAACTTACAAAAGTGCTCAAGTTTCCATCATTGGCTACATGATGGAATTATACTGAGTTATGAACTACTAATATGAAGAATAAGATACAGTACTCTAGAATACCTTCACATATTATGAAACCCTAAGTGACCAGAACAATCAAGAATGATTAAATCGATGATTTTTGGTACCTTTGGCTTCATCTAGTACTAAAAAAAAAAAAAAAAAACTAGGGCAGCAAATGTCCAGTTATAGACTCCCTGGACACTTTCTGTCTGGTTCACTAAAAGTCTGGCTTCCCAAAAAAGACTCAAATATCCATTAGTGAAGAACTGCGTCCATTGGGAGAAACCGAGATCACCGACCACCTCCTGAATTTTTTGGAAAGTATGTACACTTGCGGAGATGAGACAGCTGTCCTATAGCAACAGAACTGTCTGACCTTCGACCCCGGGGCCAGTGTATTCCCTGCCATTTCCCCCATTTCCGCCAGCCGGGTTATATTGAGATGCATCAACTTCCTCAGTCGCCTCTGGAGTCACAGATCCTGGATTTTTCACCGACCACCAACAGACCAGTGTTAAATACCAGGAACGCCACAAAAGCAGGTCACTCTGCTAAAAACCCACTGCTTCACTTATTCATAGATTTATATTCATGGACATTACCTAGCTCAGCCTTGCAGGGGACCTGGATCCTATTTTAGGAACTCCGGCAGTGAGGTGTGAGGACATGCTGGATGGAACATCAGGGCCTCATGGGGGCATCAGGGCAACATGCACACACATTCACACACTCACACCTAGTGGCAATTTAGCATCACTAACGGACCTGCTGACACTTTTTGAAGGTGAGAAGAAACCAGAGCAACCAGATGAAACCTATAACGATACTCTTTACTAATAAGCCCTAATAAGCAGACGTCACTAATAAGCACTTCCCAAGTTAAACTCTCTCTCAGTTCATGTAATGCCAGATCAAAGTACTATAACTACAGTTAAGCAATATCACATGAGAATAGCAGCAAGGAGTGCTGTTCTACTGAATATCATCATGGTAGAACAGCTGTGCTGATATTCGGTACAACAGCACAACCTTAAGTGTGATGTTGCTTTTATACAGTACTAGATGTTCCCACGACTTAGTGTTAAATTCACTCATAAGCGCGTTTAAAGGAATAAATAAATAAATAAATAAATGTCCAACGCCATCTGTTGAACTTTGGAATGACCTAAAAGTTTTACGCGTTACCGTGGAATGAAGGTGTGAAATTGTGTGAAATTTATTTTTTAGAAAAATGTACAGCGCCATCTATTGAATTTTGAGATGAACTAATGATATTGTCAAGGCCATTTTTATTTATTTTTTAAATGATACAAGGGTGTTTTCCATTTAAAATTTCTAAGTACCATAGCTGCTCTTCCCATGGGCCGATTGCAGTGAAACAAAGCCTATATGTTACGTAAAGCTTGGCCAAATATACCTGTGAAAAACATATTTAAATTCGTTCTTATTTGTCTAATGTGATGCATGCACAAACAAACAGACTGACAGACACAAGTTCCAAAATCCCTCTTGATGTGTTCTGTTACTCATCTTACATGCCCCCAAAAAACATTCCACAAACATCTCCCAACTTCACAGTTTTATTATATGTATAGATTTCCACAAATACAATTTACACCAACACCCATGATGTGTTATTGTTGATTGGTTTGTAAATTCTAAACATCTGTCTTGTGAGTGATCAGATCCTGACGATAAGATTAGCAGAGGAAACCTTTCTCTCTGGCTATGGAGGCGAATATTTTGGATGCCGTGGATGTTTCCGGGCGACCTCACATGCTCCACAGCCTGCTTACTCGGGCATGAGGCTGAAAAGCTAGAGAACAAGAGAAATCACTCAGACGCATTTCCTGTGTGCGGCAGGAGCGAGAAGTGAGAGATGGATAAGAGCTGCTGCAGGACACGGATAAAAGGAATGAGGACTTCGTAATGTCAGGGCGGACAAAGAGTTACGTTACAGGCAATGCCGGGGAAATACGCAGGAGAAGCAAAGTGACAAAAAAAAAAAAAAAAAAAGGTGGTAAAGTAAGAGAAAATAAGAGATGAAAAAAATAACAGACTGGTTTGAAGGGACTGAAGAAATATATGAAAAAAGGAGAACACCATTTTCATTCTGCATTATTGCAATAAACAAGAAGCCATAAGCAGATTAAAGTAACAAAAATCAGTCAGGTTAAGTTTTAGAACCAAACTGAAAATAATAAAAGTGAAAAGATTGTAACCACTGGATTGTGAAAGCGCCCACAGAAACGCAGGAATGTGCTGCTGATGAAACAATATTTACATGACCAAGGTCACCGCTTCCCACGAGCCAGGGAGCTCCGCTCGGAGGCAGAAGCTTATTAACCACATGCTCTAATGAGTACTTAACACCAGAGTGAAGAGGCTAAAGAAACGAGCAAACTGAGGTGTACTTCAAGACGATAAAGGAAAGGCAACGTGCTGAAAATGATGATCGCACTTCAAGGCTAACATTGCAACATCATGAGTAAAGCGCCACACTCGCGTATCCTCGGTTAAACTATTCAGTGCTTTAAACAAACATGAATTTTGCCACCGCATAACACTGGACGGATAGATGGACAGACTGATATTTTAAACATGCATGTCCTTCACAACAACCTGTGTGTATATCTATATAAATAAAAGGTTTTGTCTGTAGAGTGATCAGAACGCCCTCCTTCAAGAATATCTTTACGTTTCATAAAAATGTCTGTACGTCTGTAGGTCTGTCACAGCGTCACAAGTTAAATATGCGGCATAAAAGAAACCAAAGCGTTGAGTAGAAAGAACAATATGAGCAGTTATGTTCCACATTACGTCACTGCATCTAGCGTTTTTAATACTTTTTAACTCATTTTGTGCTTTAACTTCCAGGTGGGCGTGGCTATACGCATCACTCAGCAGAGCCACTCAACGTGAATCAGTTGTGCACGCAGCAAACAATTTGGAAATGCCATTTAACCTAATCTGTGTGTTTTTGGACTATTGGAGGAAACCGGAGTACTTGGAGGAAACCCACCAATCAAAGGGAGACCCGAAGCGGGATTCGAACACCCTGACCCTGGAGGTGCGAGACCACTAAGCCACCATGCTGCCTATTAGATGTAATATTCAACATGACAAATTTCTCAAAATTTTCTTCAGGACAAGTTCTCTCGTTTCTTGTTTATTGTCAGCAATCGTTGCGATAGCGACTGATCAGTATGAAGGTACAACTCTTACACAACTTATATAAATCAAAATGATTTATCAGTTATAGAATAAAGTTTATTTAAATCATTAGAATGTCCTCTAGGTAGCCATCTTTTGTGTGTTGCTTAATCCTACGCTTAAACATGCATTAATACATTTATTTTGGAACAGAAGCGATAATGTGCTTTCAGTGTGATGTGTACATCTACGTTTTTTTTTTTATTATTCTGATATCTATACCTCGTAATTGCACCTCATCTACTGCTTGCACTAGATTCTCAAGTAATAAGTAATAATTTACACAATGCATGTTAAACTACAGCAGATAACACTAGATGTAAGATATGGCCCTAGATGACACACTCCGACAAAATCAGACATGATAAAACACACGCTCACTCGCACCCTGGTCATACTGTAGTGTTGTGATTCTTTCACGATTAGTCATGATGATAACGACAAGCACAACCCTGTTCAGACTTGTCAGAAGATTCCCTGTTTATTTATTCAGCTGTTATTTACTCCCTTTTTACACATTCACTCTGTCTTCTTGGCTAAAATTTCTTGCTTTTAGAAGCATTGTTGTACCTTTACGTTCCTCTAGAGGGCAGCATTAATGCCAACTACCATCATAATAAAAAAACATTTTATTTCATTATTTATTAGAGTATTTATTAAAAAGTAATTTTGCTTCACAAATCATTTTAAGATGATTTTATTTGCATTGGACCAAAAATACATTTTAAAAAATCGGAAGGGGAAAAGAACTAAATGAAATGTGCAGATGGCATCAATTTTCATTGCCATCAATCTTTACACTTAAAAAATCTTTGTTCTTAATTATTAATAATAAAGAACCTGTATTTGTAGGCATGCCATTAAACTGTGCATCTGTGCAAAGAACTAATGATGCAATGAAAACTATTTAGGAGGTCAGATGTTAACCCAGTCACAATCCTGAGATCAGCAGAATATTGTTATTGTCTCGGTCTTTGTGATGGAAAGCACAGTGTGTGTCTGTGTGTGTGTGTGTGTGTGTGTGTGTGTGTGTGTGTCATCAGCTTTGAGATAAGCCCCCTCACAGTCACTAATCCCTGACCACTGAAGCACAATAGACTCACATGCAGCCCCCTCACCACAAACTTCCCAAACACACACACACACACACACTATACTCTCCATTATACGTAATACATATACTTCCACTGCATATATACAGTAGTAACGCCAAATTTACACAAAGACTCAGACAGAATGTCTTTGTCTCATACTTCAGCAAATATGAACAAGAAAATCATGCATTTATAACAATAAACAAAGATTGTGGTTTAATTCTAACCCATACTTCCTGGCCAAAAAAAAAACTTGCAGTCTTGGGTTGAATTTACATTTAGGCATTTGGCAGATGCCCTTATCCAGAGCGACTTAGATTTTTACCTCATTACACACCTGAGCAGCTGAAGATTAAGAGCCTTGCTCAAGGGCCCAACAGGGACAACTTTGTGGTCGTGGGATATGAACCTGGAACCTAGTCCAATGCCTTAACGACGGAGTTACCGCTAACCCCAAGTTTTAAATAAATTCAGTTTATTCACTTTTTAATAATTTAGTTTATTCACTGTGGTTTTGTTGAAACATCCATCTTTATTGAATGTTTCAGTTTTGTAATTAGCTGTAGTTCTCCTCGGGCACGTCCCACAGTTACAGGAATCGCCAGGGATCATCTGATACGATGTCATTCACGAACACCCAGGTGCTGATTTGACTTGCATTGGGACTGTGTGAGTATGATTCTAAGAAAATTATTCTATAAACAAACATTGTGATTAAATTTATTTAGTGGTTTGTTTTTTTCAGATTTTTTGTTACGATTCTAAACAAACGGTCCAGTGAGAATAGTTAAGATCATGCCACCTGCAGGATTATAGAGGAACAGCAACCTTTTACCACCTCAAATGCAAACAAATATAAACAAAAAATAGTCATAATAATTGATGGTATTCTATATTTTGTTCCATCTTTTAGTTAAAAAAAGTGTTTGGGTTTGTCTAAATGCTCGTGTGTGAATCTCCATGCATCAATTTTTCTTTTTTCAGAGATTAGCATTAGCATGAGATTAGCTTAACCGCCATTTCACGGCGCTGCTCGCACCTAAGGAGATTCAACTGCAGTTGTACCGACATGAATGGTTATGTTTTTTTGCTACAGCATTTTCCATTTCAGTGTATTTTTATTTAAAAGTGTTGTTCCAGAGATGGTCAAGAACATCCTTGTAGTGTTTATATCTCGAACGTGATTATCGCTACACTTTATCCTAATATTTTTTTGTTTAGTTATTTGAAGTGGGTAAATGCACTGAAATTCAAAATACATAACAAAAAGCTTGTATTTTAAAAAGTTACCAAAAGGTTAAATTGCGAAATTTAAGTTAAAATATGTTCCTATTACTCTAATGAATAAATCTTTCAATTTAACCATAAAACCATTCTACAAGTGACATTTTATATATTTCAGGATGATAAACAATATTCTCATCCCCAGGAGTCTCACAATGCCCTTCATGTTCCAACAATGCACTAAATCCCTGGCTGAATCATTTATTTATTCATCTCTGTATATTAATATGTTTTAGCACAACATAAAGGCTAATTTCACTGATCCACACTCAATCCCAGTCGAGAATCTTGCTCCAGTGGATCAGAAAACTAGATTTCTGGCTCCTGAGTCATGCAACAGACATGTATTTCAGTAGTGTGAGATTTCCACAGCAGGTATCCATCTGAGGTGCTTGTGTTACCTGGGAAACCTTTTGCTATTACTGTGCAAAGTTCACACTTTTAAAACTATTTTAAGAAATGTATAAAAATTGTAATGATGCATTACAGAAAATATATATATTGAAAGATATGTAGCTTGTGAATAAACGTAATTTGATTAATTTACAAGATGGCTCCTCACATCAATATTTAATTAACCTATTAATCTGCATCTTAATTAATTTTACATTGTGCATTATAACAATAAATAGTATGGAAGGGATACAATACTGTCACAATATTTATCTATATATTACTCTAATATTACTCTAATATATTATCTATTCTACATATTTGGAATAGATCATAGTTGTTATTCACACACTGTTATTTAACACTTAAATTTCATTTCAGAGTCAGCTAAATAAAAAACCTGTAATAAATCTGAGCACACTATATTCTGTACAGTACTGTACTGCTGTGTCTCCCTCAGTGCTAGAATGTAAAACACCCATGTTAGCCCTATATGTACTGTAACTCATGCAAGCGTATTTCCCTTGGTACGCACTGACGATTTACTGTAGTGTAAATACATGAACAATTCACCATCCCAAGCAGCGATTTCTTTACGGTTGCTTTAAGTTCTCTATACAGAATTATATAGTTTATATGGAAATTTATCTGAGGTTACATATTTGTTACAAAATGAGTAAATTGTATTGTTCTTAATAGTTTAGCGTTAAAACGCATGAAAAATTATAAATTGCCATGAAAAAAATAATACAAATTGCAGAGTATATTTGCGATTTCCACAAAATTGCGGGAGTTTCTGAGAACAATTGACGGCAACTTCTCGGAGGTTCACTGTATACTATAAAAATAATAAACTATTCGCAAGTCATTTGTGTGTCCAAATAAGTCTTGCATGAAATTAATGCCAGGTCTCACTAACTATAAGCTCCATGTTATTTTACGTTCCAACAAGATGAATGACGGGCAATATTGTTTGCGCACTTACAGTAAAGTGACGAACAATGTTACACTTGTCCCCTTTGATCTGAGTGATTTCATTTGTGATGGCTGAACACCGTCCCCTCGCAGGGAGAACACGGCAAATTACTTTTTTTCTCACTCTCTGCCCATCAAAACGTTCACAAATTTACATTATGTCTTGGTTTGTAAAAATTTATTCCGTGTAAACATGATCATCTGCTACGTACGTTCTCTATAAGGATTTCTTGTAGTTCCCATTTTCGACCACTAGGGGCAAAACTAACGAAGCATGAGACAGCATTTCTGTGCCTTGAATAGCTTGAAACTGGCAAGACGAATTTCACTTCTCTCGGGTGTGACGTCGAGATGCTTTTCCGCTCATCGTAATGTTAAGAAGCATTTGCATGATGAGGTGTTTCCTGGCAGCTTCAATCATTGGGCATGTCAGGGTAAGAAGGGAAGTGCATGGAGCGATCCACAATCATACATAGTGATTGCTGTACACGCCGCTGGAGGCACGGTTAAGATCTGGAATGGCTTCAGTTGCTCAACATTATGTGGCAATAAAATAAAGTCAGCTGACGGCCTGAATGTACAGAATGAACAGATCAGATCAGCACATCTACAGAGTTTTCCTTCCCTGATTGCACAGCGTATTCCATGATTTCAATTGTGAAAGAGTGGTTCTGGGAGCATGTCCAATCATTTCCACACATGAATTCACCAGCACATTGTGTTCTGTAATTAAAGATAAAGGCGGTCGAATCGCACGATTTTTATTTTTTTTTTGGCCAGGTAGAGCGTAAAAAAAAAATTGAATGATCCATGATGACTGATTCATACAGTGTAATGAAACATGCAGACCACAAACTGAAAGAGACCGAGCTACTGGAGTGATGGAACTATGAGTCATGGTCATATGAAGGTGTGCGTGTGTGTGCGTGCGTGCGCGCGCACGCATCAGGACGTGTGTGGGCAAGCACGCGAGACTGGCTTTAAAAAACGGAAAACAGGAGCTTCATTGTTGCAAGGACATGCCTTCAAAATGTGTGCAAGAAAATTGGTTAAGAAAGCACCAAAAAAAAAAAAAACTCCGGAGTTAATGGCTTAATGTTAAAGTTAGTCATCATAATGCGTCTCAGAACACAGCGTGTCTCAGCGTGTGAATAATTAAGATATTTTTCAGTGTATAAAGGGACACAAACCTTTAAAGATGCCTATTTAAAGTAACATCTACTTGTTCCTGCACATGTCAGGAACTGTAATGTCACCGCGATACGTCACGTCGTTTTACTTTCCACATAAAGAACTAGATCACACAGTCCTAAATCATTTTCACGCACGGAGCTGGACGTGACCTTTCTCTCGGCCCGAGAGACTTTTGAGTGCATGCCTGTGTAAGTCTGTGTAAGATGAGCTGATACACGAGGTGCAGACGGGGCTGATGCTTTGTCCTCGGGCTGGCCCTGAGGGAGGAGGAACAAAGAAAGGCGGGACGGAGTGAGAAAGGGATGGAGGAATGCAGGGATCGGGTTCTCGGGACAGAGGAGAGGGAGTGAGGGAGTGAAACTGAGGTATGTCAGGAAAGAGATAAAGCTGCAGGCCTATTAGAAGAGTGGAACATCTGGTGAGCAGATCAGAGCATTCCTCCGTCCTGGTGTAGATCTGGAAAAATGGTTCGTCTATCCAAACTTTTAAAAAGACGTTTCAACACAAAAGACTGAGAAACTAAACACAAAATGATGTGTTTTCTAATTAAATACATCTAAGCGCTCTCAGACGAAATCTGAAAACACCATCCCATTTAAGAAGTCGATCAGAGCACAAGTGCGTCAGCATCCATTTGGACACGAGCGACCATCACGGGTTTCCTTCTCTCTTAAACATTAGCAAATTTCATCCAACAATTCTAAATCAGTGTTATTTGCCCCCCCCCCATCATCATCCTCATCATTGCCATCTTTTACAGCCCTCCACTACGCTTTGTGTTTTTGAAAATTGCAGTCTTTCGAGCTGCTTAAGAGTACATCCTTCAGACGTGCTAGTCAGCGCCGTCTCCGAAATCACACGGCACTCCCACAGGCAAGTGCTCAGACTGCATCATTATCTCTGTTGTGCATGAAGACAGACAGTAGAGAACCGTCTCTAAGCAAAATACCATTAACTTCACCCCTTAAAGACTCAACAGAGGGGTTTTAATCACTCCACAACAATGTCTGACCTCACTAACGATCTTGTGCCTGAATTATCAGAAAAACCCCCACAGCACATCAAAAGACAATCCTAGTCGAAAAGACGCATCTGTGTTGGAGTTATTGCCACATCCCCCGTACAATCCTGACCTCGCTCCAAGACATTCTACATGTCTGGGTTGCTAGAGGAGTTCCTGGGAGGCCAGGCGTCTCAGACTTGAAACAGGCAGTGCGAGAAAACTTTGTACCTTGATGGTATCCAAGCACTAGTGAAACCCTGGGGTAAGTGAATTAGTGCAGCAGGGGGTTATATAGAGAAATTCAAGTAGATCAAAAGTCCCAGTTTGACCTGAACACACCTTTGGTTGGATAAAAAGCATCCATTCATCTATTGCCGATACCACTTATCCCGTGTATCATCACAGGGGAGCCTTTGAGCCTATCCCAGGATAGTGCATCATACACTCTGCAGGGCACAATCACACACACCCAGTCATAACAAAGTGTCATTTGAGTACCACCCATAAGCCTACTGCACATGTCTTGGGACTGTGGGAGGAAACCCACCAAACATGCAAACTGAATGAACCTTGGAGGTGCGAGGCAGGTGCGAGCCACCGTGCCACCACATTCAAATATGAAATCTACAAACATGGTTTCATTTTATGTCAGAAAGAAGTCACCAAGCTAATCAAATGTAAAATTAGGCATGATAAAGTAAACATTATAGCTCCTGTATCGAATCTTGAATCTTCAGCTCTTGATCGAATCAATCGTACGTGACAAGGGAAGTAAATCACCACAACAGTCTCCTCCAAAATCTCCATGTGCACGTAGCAGTCTCATCCTCTAACATACACGGCTATAGCTGATGAAGTAGTGTTGCTCGGGACAATTTTTTCCAAAATATGCATAACATTAGGCGTAGCGCGAAAGTCAACTTCTTCGTTTGTGCTTCTTTTTTATTTAATGAAGGTTCGTAAATCACGTTGGTGCATACTGCAACCTGGTGTATCGGAGAACGTAATTACGCAAATGTACCAGAGAACAGAGAGCAAAAACAATGTAAAAATCTCCTTAACATTTAAGTTAAACTAACAAATGGACTACTTAACATATTTATTATTAAGATCACATTTCTTGAATAAACACCCAAAAACAAACAAAGCTAGAAATCCTTCTTATACACAAGAGCACAGCATGTGTATGAGTGATACGTTCCTGTTCCAGCTCCAGCTCTTTAGTCATGAGAAGGAATTTTCCTCCAGCACACTCCCACTGCGCATTATCTCAAAGCACTTAGGATAACCTTCTGTCCACATTAGCAGTTTTCCAGCACTCGGGGGGCCTCAGTACTCATCGCCAGGCTTTACAGAGTCACACACACACACACACGCACGCACTCAGCCAGATAGAGAGAGAGAAGCTTTTTCATTCAATGCAACTTTTGAGAAAATCAGTAATAGACCGTTCACACAGTTTTCTAGTCCACAAGGCTACTCAATTTCCTGGTTCAAAAGCTCTTGATATCATTATAGAACTTTATAATATATCTCAACTGGATAACTGTACACCCTCCAATCATCTTCCCATCACCATCATCACCCGCCAGCTATTTTACATTCCATCATCACGGATGGTTAGCGATGGGTGCAAGCACTTATAATAATTGAGCACTCGTTACGGAAACAAAAGGTAATTGAAGTAATTAAATTCCAAGGCTTGTAGCAACAAGTCTTTGCAAAGTGTTTTGTCTGAAAAACAATGCCGAGATGAATCTTTTCTTGTCCAGTGCCAAGAAATGTCAGTGTGCCAATATTAAAAATTTCATCTTTTCAATAATGGAGAGGTGTGCAAACGGTCAGTCAGCGTCACTCAAGGACAGATTTATTATGAATCGTCCACATCCTTAAGAAGTGGGAAAAAAGGCCAAAAGACTAATCGAGGAAAACAGCAGTTAAGCTGATTAATGACCAACAGGAACATATCCAAAGGCTAATATCCAAAAGATTTAGAAATTGCGAAGCAACACAAAGAGCAAAGTGAAATCGACATCCAAGTCCTCCAACCCCGGGGACGTGAGGCAACCATGCTAACCGCTGAGCCATCATAAGACCCCGGCAATGCTTCTACTTTATATTCTGAAAACATTTTTAAGCTCAAACAGCTGGGCTCAGGCCGCCTTCATGCCTTGCTGAACTAAAATAAATACCTCCAGTTAGGACATGTAGCAAGGGGAAGGGCGCGATAACGCATTTAGCTTTAATCCATAGGCAGAAGTCACTGCTTATATCGTGGACGGAACGTCGCGCAGAACATCTGACTGAATACGCTGCGGTTTCGCAATTTAATCTCAACATCATCATCGACGGCTTTTGTAGCTTTTTCAGAAGGGCGAGAAATGACTCTGAATTGCACAAAACGTAATTATAACTGAAGTCAATAAAGGTTTATTCTTGCATGCATTGTGCGAGTCTTTTCATGTGTTTGATTCGTGTGCTTCCAGTGACTCGTGATTTGAATCTGCATTTCCTTTATCAAGCAAGAAGTCTTTGTTCGTTTCTCTCTCTGTACTGGAAAATGCATCAAATTCTTGCTTGTGGTAACGACACATGTATATGTTGCCCAGAATTACAAGGAGAATATTACTATACATGTAATATACATGCCGTAATCTAATGTTCATTACAGTATATTAAGGCATTCATTTTAACCAATGATGAGACAGACACCACGATCTCTAATGCAAATATGGGTTCTCTCTTTCTCGAGCCACACTTCGTGCTTCGTGCTCGTAATGTAATGAAGTTACGGTTTCGCAGTTTGACAGCTCAGTAAAAACGCTTCACTGTGATCTAATCTGTGATGTCTTTATCTTTACGCTCAAGATTTCTCGATGCAATTAGAAAAGCAGAAGTATGACAAGCATTACACAATCATGCTTTATGGTCTGATCACCCAACACATAACTCGACTGGGCGCTCATCGATCACCATCAAGCGAGACACGGAGATATGAAGTGAAATATACTTTGAGCTTTTACTGCTCTCGGAGACAGATCTGCTCAGACTGAATATCTCTCTCGAATCTCTCCGACACTGGAATGCGGAAATATTACACCATCGAGCCGGTTTTAAACAGAAGCACGAGGCCTGGTGACGGTTCAGAGATCATCATATCATCACATGTTCTCCGCTTGTTGAAATCGGAATCAGCGCTCACTCACTGAGGCACAAAGAAATTCTGCTCTGGACACGGCAGGTGTGAGACTGTACAGTACATGACTCCCGGGTGAAGAGGACAAACACCCGATATTGGACGTTTGGACACGTCTCCGTCTCCTCCAATTCCGAAGCGGACGATTGAAAAATTTCGTGCATGCTGTATACACGGCTGCGTTCACCTTACAAGCCACATCGTGCAATTCAGGTTTTTTTTTTTTTTTTGGTCAGTATGGATTTGCGGGTCATGATGGTTGACGTACGTAATTACATGTGACTTATATCAGACTCTCATGTGGCTCATCTGTCCTCTGAAATAGCACATGTGCTTTTCTCAAGTTATCTGGGTCAAAACACTTCACATGTTCGTACAATGGATGCGATTTCAGCAAATATACACTTTGGAAATAGCTTTAGAGGATGGAGGGCAGTTGGTCCAGAAGAGGAAAGAAAGCCAGACAGCTTGCTTTAGTTGTTTTAGCACTGCTATTAAATCCCCTTGCTGTCGGTGTTATGCACTAAAATGCCCCCCCACCACATAATCTCCATCAAATATTATATTAGAACATAAATGCATAGGTTAATTATTATGAAATATGACTTTACTTTAATAAAGAGCCCTAGTCACATGACAGCCCTCGAGGCCATTAATACAAATTCACATATAAGGTTTATTTTGTGGCACATTTATTTTGCAGGAGTTTGTCAAAAGGTTTACCCAAAATAAATCTCAATCATCGTTTTAACATATTTTTATTTGAAATATGACAAGATTTCAACGAAAAATTACACGAAATTAATTTCAATATAAAATAAGCAAAATAAATATATGTTATATATGGAAATGTATCTAAAATCTATAAACATACCCATGGGAGGGGTGGGGTGCATTTTAGCGCATAGCGGTTTTGTCTCAAGTCAGCGAGCGCTGGTTGCATAAATTCCAACCTCACCACTCATTTCAAGTCACATGACCAAGTTTAGGATATGAACAATGCAGAAGAGCTGAAGGCCGCTATTGAAGCATCCTGGTCTTCCATAACACCTCAGCAGTGCTGATCGCTTCCATGCCACGCCGCATTGAGGCATTTGAGGAAAAGAAGCCCAAACCAATTACTGAGTACATATGCATACTTATACTTCTGTTCTATGTACAATCCTTGTATTATTGATTGCATGTAATATTAACATTTTCTGAGATTGTAGATTTGAGGTTTTCATGAGCTGCACGCCATAATCATCTCAATTATGACAAATTACGGCTTGAACTATCTTGCTTTGCACATAATGAGTCTCTCATATATTAGTTTCACCTTTATGTTGCATTACTGAAATAAATGAACTTTTGCATGATATTCTAATATTTCGAGTTTCACCTGTATGTATCTATGACCATGAAAGTGGTGTATGAAATGTATGAAAGTGACTCAGATCAGAAAAACTCATTGTGTGTTCAGACAGCATTTTATATTATATTATACAGTGGAACCTCGCATTGTGAGTAACGTGGTTTACGAGTGTTCCGCAAACCGAGCAAAGATTTTTAATACATTTTTAAGCGGAAACCGAGCAAGTATTAGTTTACGAGCGTCGAGTATCATGTATCACGCCTGCGACTCTTATTTTGACACCGAGCGTCACTCTCTCACCTTTTCATCCGAGTGTTTTGGAACACGAGCCCACTTCCGGAACGAATTATGCTCGTAATCCAAGGATCCACTGTATACAATTACGTTTTTAAAAAATTAAATAGAATACAGAATTAGAATTGGGTCACTTCAGGTTGGTCATGTGAACACAAACTAAGGAGTGTATAAGGAATAAAACATTTCCTGGCGTAAGGTTATAGGAAAATAATTAAGCCTTGAAGCGTGCAACACAACCTAGCTCAAAAGTTGATTATTTTCCCATAACAGCACTATCCAAAGTGATGTATTCCTTTTAGATCACAGCTATTTTTTTTTTCTGGTCATGCGTAAAAAAAAAAACGAATATGGAAAAGCCAACGTCCTGAAGATCAGATGTGCAACCACATGGCTGAATAAATTCTGACTGTTACACAGACCAGTACTGACACTGGAGTCTCCTTCCATAGAAATTAATTAAAAATTAACATCTCCTTACAGAAGTACTGTATATTACACATACATAAATTGTACCAGCATGATCACAAATTAAATGTGATTTTACACAATAGATTTTTTCCCCCCATTCATACAGCATGTCCAATAAACAAAAACAATGATACAGCAGCAGTTGTTTACTCATTAACCTCTGTTCTGTGATGTGTGCAATGCTGAATATACACTAATCCATGAACACTAGGGATTACACCTCACTACTGCTGCATCCCATTTTATAAAGCAGCAACTAGATGCAGAACATGATGATGTCAAAATCCACATGCTGGACCTAATCATTTAGAATTTAAAAAAATTTTTTTTTTTTTTAATACAGCTCACTCAAAACCTTCCATCTTCATCTATTATCAAACATCTCTTTGATATAAGCAGAAAGAGCCAATCAGCCTAGAAACCATCAAGAATAGTTAAAACACTTTCAGCAAGGTCATGTGACCTGATGAGTTCAGACTGATCGTATTCCAGTGTAATGGGTGCATCAGGATTAGAAAGAAAATGCTTGAAGCATGTGATATACCCATCATGCATAGTGGCATAGTGTTCACTATACAAGCCTATGATCTGGGGTTGCCTCAGTTGGTCAGATCCTGGCTCAGCAACATTACGTGGGAGTTCTTCCTCCTATAGAGTTTTTCCTTCCCTTCTTAGCACAGGTTTATTGCAGAATCATTTACACGCATGAAAATTGAAAAATCAACTGGCCACCAAAGCTAAAGGAGGTCGAATGAAATCTTAGGTGTGTGTCACATGTTTATTTAGTGTATATACTGACCACATTTCATAAAAACGCCAACTTGTTTATACTAAAAAGAGACCGAAGGCATAAAGTCAGTCGAGGCTTAAAAATGTGTTGTTGTGTGGACGTTCAAAACGTAATGATGTTGTGGCACTGAAAGCTGAGATGCTGCTCAACCAGACGCCATCAAGTCATATCCCTCCTTATTGTCCCATCAAAACAAGCGTCTTCTGCAGGATAGAACAGATTTTAGACATTTTAGCAAAACTGATTTTATCTTGCAATGTTAAATAAATAAATAGAAACCAAGTCTTCCACTATGCTTTGTGCCAAGAGGACATCTGATTGACGTGTCTCTCTCGGGGCCTTTTACATGATTAATATAAAATTTCCATTACTTTAAAGCAATTAACAATTATAACTTCGTAAGAATACGCTTTCTATAAGATTAGCCATCAGTACTTGAAGCACTAACTTTTAGCCAGTGACCTTAAAATGAAAAAACAACATACAAGACGTCCAAAGTTACAATGAACAATCATACATTTAACAAACGAGTCCTGAATAAATTACTGTACATTATTTAAAGTGCAATATAATGCCATGACCCTGTTTGGTAAATGTTTCCCTTTAACAATAGTCGATGTCAAAAACAGTCACAAAAAAAAAAAAAAAAAGATTAACGGAACAAGACACGCAATGTGGCACAGTGTGACAAATCCAAGACAATCGATTAAGATTAAATCTTACTGGGTTTTGGTGGGTTTTGTTGAACAAGTTGAACAAGAACCAATGTTGCCTGATTATTTAAAACTTAAAGTGCAGTGCTGACTTATAGTAACAACAATTTTTGGGAGTGGACGGTTTTCAATGTGATCTGGCAACCCTTGCAAGCAAAAACCAAGCATGGGAAATAGTTTGAGCGAGCGAAATAACGCATGCAAGCACATTAGACCTTTACTAAAAATGATCAGGCTATACTTTACATTGGTGGACAACAAAACCTGGCCTAAACTCACCTCATCTATAATAAATTGTAATCTTAGCATAAAAGTATTTTACAGAAATAACACAGAGAAAGCACTGAAAGGCGTAGTACTGAACTGACTGTAGTTTGACACTTTCAATAGATCACGCAGAGCTGCATAAAAAGTAACTGACTATAATGTATGTACTAAACCCATGCAGTGCGTCATTCTAGCAGAAGAAAATTTTGCAACACAATGCTTTTGCGAAATGCTTCTTGCATACAGATCTAATGCGGCAGAGCTGGATGTTATATTTTCCCACACAACAAATCACTCAATAATTTGGCACAAGCAACAAACCAATCACAGGCAACCACCTGCAGGCAGATTTACTTCTAGTGTGTAACCTGCTGCTTATTCAACTGTTCCTCTCCAGGGGATCCAAGTAGAATTTCACCATCACATCAAACTGTCCATGACAATATTATTCGTTTTCTTATTCAGGACACATGATGGCTTTTATGACATTCCAGTGGGTGAAGCATGAACAGGCAGAAGCAACGGCGGTGGGAAATCATCGGCCAAACTCATAAGAGTTGGGAAAATCCCGGAAGGTTGCGAAAGACTGATAAAGCTGGCACTACACGGCACTCTGGCTCTCGGTGGCTCAGGGGAGCTTGTTCACCCCCCATTCAATGCACAACCCGGACAAAAGGCTTTTCAGTAAGTGGCCTTCTGTCCCGAACACAAAGATCGGCCACAGCTTTCTTTCACATGTAAATTGAAGAGGAGCACAAGCAGCGAATCCGCGTAACCAGGAGCGCTGTACGATTTTCACACACACACAACTCTTGCTTTTCCGTGTCATTCACAATGGTCTACTCCCTAACTGTAGTCTCAGGAGTGGAAGAACTGGTTTTCCCACATAAACATTAAGTAATTATCATTATCCTACTGTGTAAAGAATTTCACACCAGCATCTCTGGAAAAACCTGTGAAAACTAACAGCAAACAGGCTTCTCATGATCTGCTGTAAATGTTTTTGACTAAAGTACAGTTTTAGGACAAATGTTGATTGGATTTTATTCCAACATTCCAACAACAGACAAAAACATGAGTCAAGCTCTTATTCATTCATTTATCTTAAATGAATATTTTTTTAAAAATCAGTTTTGGTCTGGGTTCTATGTGGTATATCAGTCTTCTAGGGGCCCCATGCACACATTCACATCTTAGGTCTGAATCAAGATGTTTTGGGAGAAGGAGGATCCAGAGTAAACCAACAGAGACACGTAAAACACACAGCCCATTGAAATTCTACTACATGCATCAAGATAATAAAGTGTTTTATGGGTTTATCTCAGATATTGGGCAGTAGTAGCTCAAAGGGTTACTGAGCAGAAGGTCAAAGGCCAAAATTGCCACTGTTGAGCCCTTGAGCAAGGCCCTTATCCCTATCTGCTACAGGGCCGTGGTTTCCTGGCTGACCCGGCGCTCTGCCCCTCAGCTTCCTAACTGGGATATGTGAAAAAAATACTTTTACTTTGACAAATAACTGAATCTTAAGATTAAAAAGAAAATCAAAATATAGGTTTAAAGAGTCATGACACAGCAGCATCCTCATTTCCCCTCTCGTGTGTTTCAACCACTCAGCATTCAGCAACACCAGTATAATAACCACTGGTCTCAAACTTTTTTTCTTTTTTTTTTACGGGCTCATGATGGTGTGTGTGTGTGTGTGTGTGTGTGTGTGTGTGTGTGTGTGTATGTATCTATGTTGGTATTCATCCATCCATCCTTCTATCGTAATCAGCACCTGTTTCTTACTGGTTCCTGTCTTCAGTAAGATGTTTTTTTATGCCTGAATGATTCATAGGTCACCGTGTGCACTAACAAAACCATTCTTCTGAAATTGCTAAGGTATAGGGACTGGACTAAAGATGTCCACCAGGAAGCCTAGAGAGCTATTCTTCAAGACTACACTAAAATACAATAAAGTCTGACTCTTTAAAAGGAAAATATGAAGAAATGAGCGGTGGATCAAGATTTTTGCACAGTCCTGTAACTCTTTTAACTGAGCCGGATGTAATACCCAGCCTTGTTAAAAATCAGGTCTGGCAACTTAAACTGTTGTGATAAATATATTTGTTAATATATTTTGTCATTTGATTTAGATTGACGTCTTTGTCATCATATTCCTCAATGACACTTAATGTTTAACGTAAACAAAACATTCATTCATTCAAAAACTATGTCGATGACAAGTTTTGCACTGAAAGATTCAACAAATAATAAAACACCAAGAGCTGATTACAAATGTTTAAAATTTGAGCATGTGAAATGCAATTAATTAAAGAGAATCTAAAAGAGGTAAAAAAGTTTTCCCCATCAATCATTTTTCACATTTTTGTATACATGTTTGACTTTCTGGTTGAACCTGATGTGCGAAATTTGACATGAACATTTCAGTTGTTAACTAGAAATATAATACCAAAAGTTGATTATTGTTGGATGAAAAAAAATTCTAAAATTTTTGTAAAAATAGTTTAACTTGTACTTCTTTCGTCATCAGGCAAACACGCTTCATGATCTGTAATTGGATAGTGAAATTGAAAAAGTATAAAGATTACGTTTTGCCTTAAAACGAGTCCAGAATATGAAAATTTACTTATACCACATTAAGCAATGTTATTTTTCTAGATTAGATAATCTAAGTAAAAACATTCAATTTAGCTTTTCTAATTAATATCTATTGGTACAGATGATTATTTACATTGAGCAAGTAGCTTATATTAAAGTAGAAAATTAAGTCCAGCACATGATATTGCTTTTACTCTACAGTTTGATTTCCGTTATGGCACAGGTTAAACTTCAGGCAGATATCCAAGTATTGCAAAAGTTTCATTAAATTCTGTCCAGCCAGTTTTGTGTGATGCTGTGACAAATTTGGCTGGACAGACAGAACCAAATTTTCATATTAAAAAATAAAATTGTACAAAAAAATTTAGGTAAAAAGTTTCAGATCCTCCAATGTATAAAACTTAAAGATATTGAAAAAGTGAGCTCTGACCAAAGTACAAACAAAACAAACAAAACATATATACAATGTGGAAAAAACATAAATACTAAAGTACTTGTAAGAACGTCAGGAAACATTCAGGAAAGATTTGTATTTGTAATAATCAGTTGCTTTTGATCTATGTTTTTTGTTATTGGTTTGAAATGTATAACATATTGACAAAACAAAGCAACATGCCATGGATAAGTGGATCTAATAAACACATGAGCAGTGTAAAGGCGCTCATCCTCTCCACAAGCCTGGTGTTCAGGAGAACATTCCCACAAGTCCACATGTTACTGAATAAACACAGAGAACATGAACAGCCAGCTCTCACACAGCAACTCTATCCGAAACCAACTTACTGTGATGGTGACTTCGTGCTTTTTCAGCCGGTACTTCAGGCTCTTCATGGTTGTCCGGTTTCTGCAGCTGAATAAAAGTCTGTAGAAGTTCGGTGAAGCTCGGGAATAACCTGAGGTTTCACAGTACGGCGATGATTTACTCCACAATCGCTTTCCTCATCAAACAAGAAACTGGGATTTTTCTTTCCACCTGACGGGTTAAGCGCGGCGGGACTAAGAACTCAACGGACACACCGCTCAACCAATCGGAGCGATGAACGATACGACCCGAAGCCAATTAGAAAAGAATAGGGCGGGACTTCCTCGTTTATGTCCGTCTCGCATGACGTCACCCATACCTGAGAATGGGCAGGACTTGTTGACTCAGGTGTTAGTGTGTTTCCACACGAGGCTGTTAGAGAAGCGTGAAGAGGCAGAAATTCTCAAGTCATGTTACAACAATATCTAATGTGCGAACTATTGATAATTATGATATTAAGAAACCATAAACTACATATTGTAATCTTCATTATTACTGAGAAGCTGAGCTGTTACAGGTGTGTGAGATGAAGAAGAGGGCACTTTATAGACAAAATATGTACTGTGCTTAATGAAATACATACACTTCTTGCAAATAAAAATAATGAATAATATATTACGATATTACTCGTTTGATTGATTAATTGATTGATTGAGTTTCATACGCTTATCCTATACAGGGAGCCTGAAGCCTAACCCAGGCTCAGTGCACAAGGCAGGGTACATCTTCAGATGCTGTGCAAACCCCTAGGAGGGCACAGGTGCAGACTCACACACACTACCAGCACGTTTGAAACATCTATCAGCTTACAACATATGTCTTTCAACTGTGGGAGGAAACCAGAGAACTCAGAGAAAACCCACAAAGCACAGGTGGAGCATGCAATGGTCCTCCCACCTCCACCAAAAACAGTAAAAAAAACATGAGTCAAGATCTTATTCATTCATTTATCTTAAATGAATTTTTTTTTTGGTCAGGGTTCTATGTGGTATATCAGTCTTCTAGGGGCCCCATGCACACATATTCACAGCTTAGATCTGAATCAAGCTGTTTTTGGAGAAGGAGGACCCATCCAGCTGTGATCCAGAGGCAAGATTTTAACCCTGACCCTGTATAAGAGAGGCAAGCATGCCAATCATTCAAGTCCGTGGCCCCAGATTTTAACATAATAATATCATTTCTTCACTTTAATCCATAAATGCGCATACTCATTACTCCTTTAAAAGAAACTGTGGAGAATACAACACAGACCAATCAGACCACATTGAACACATTTTGAAAGACATCACACGACAGTTTTAGGGTTAACAGTTAGGGTGTTTTTAATTCGTTTTTTATATCAATTTGTTCAAGAATTGCAGTCAGAATTGGTTACATATATAATACAGTACAATTATTAAATCATAAGAATTGTTAAATTAGATGAAACCCTTTTTTTATGATGTCATGGATAAACAAATGTACAGATTGTAACACGACTGCACCAGGCTGATCATTAGATGTCACTTAGGGACTTCATAGGATAAAGCTGGGTCTTATTTGCTACATTATATTAAATAATGTACAGTACATTACATTAAAGAAATTGTTACAAATGTTTTACTGTGACAGGCTGCAAAATGTTTAATGATATCATTTAAAAAATAGTGGTTTATATAACAGCCTCGGCTGTTATTATTTCCTCACTCATCATTCAGCATCACCAGTATACTAATCACTGGTCTGATCATATGTCATCATCTGGGTCTGTTTCTCACTGGTTCATGCCTTAATTTAGATGTTTTTTGTGCTTGAATGATTCATAGGTCACCGTGTGGCTTAACAACAAAAACATTCCTCTGAAACTGGTCAGGTACGACATTAAAAAGTCAAGAATGTCCGGCTCTTTTGAAACCAAATATGAAGAAATAATGGGTGGCTTAACACTTTTGCACAGTGCTGTGTGTTAGTTCAAAGGTATTGGCATGCAACCTCTTCTTTGAAACACTGTTTTTACATTTGTTTTGTAACTTGTAAAACACAGATACATTGTAAATCAGACATTGTGGTAGAATGCAAGCTTTTTCACCCAACTAACATAGCTTTATAACTACTCCACATAAAGATATGTCAACTTCTCAGTCTAAATCATTCGCACTTTTAGAGATTTTTTTTATCTTAATGAGGTACATTGCTTTCAAAACAAGGCAGTCCCCAAACATGGCAGGCAACCACCCTCCACATGCATGAATAGGTGCTCCTGGTATTAACATGCCCACAGGAGATCTGTTGCCCTCTTCTGGCTTTGTTGAGAACAAATGAGGGGCTCAATTATTTCCTTTAGTTCAATGAGGCATAGCAGAGCACTCAGTAGAGCTCCAGAGCATAGCTACATTTATATTTTTCAAGCCAAAACCATCTTGTGTTGAATCTGTGTAAAAACTGATCACCTTTTAATGAAGTTGAGGTTTATCGTTTCATTATTTTTGGTTTGTAAACTTCTTGGGGCAGCACGGTGGTGTAGTGGTTAGCACTGTCGCCTTGCATCACTAGGGTGCAGGTTCGATCCCTGGTCAGGCTCGATTCCTGTCTCTGTGTGCATGGAGTTTGCATGTTTTCCCCGTGCTT
>QMIH01000044.1:4724-16008 GCA_003987875.1 Clarias batrachus
TTTTCATTTCCTAGTGTTTGTTTTTGAACATTTCCTGACCTGTATCTGGAAGAGTTAAGTCATAGCACTACACTACTTCCACACGAATGGATGCAGTGATATCTATAGGGACTTCCCACACCAGTACACACTCTCATATCTAAAATATCAGTTTAAATGCTAGGAAAAGTTAATCAATATTTAAAAAAATCTAATTTTGCATATATAATGTCTGTTATATCTGTACCAAAACCCAGATTTTTATTTATTTATTTTTTTTTGCTAAATGCCAAAATGCCAAACTACTCTGAGAAACATTTCCAGATGAAAAGTACTTAAAGTCATGAGAAAACTGTGCTTAATGAGGAAGTAAAAATGAGGCTGTAAATGTTTCAAGCAGGATAAATTTTTATTTCCCAGAGGCAGATGATTGATCCTTAAACATATCACATGATGAAACTTGAAGTAGAAAACCATTGTGGGTCAAAAATAAACTAGCATTGAATCAGAGGCCTTATTAATATACTAGAGAGTATGTTTATGCGTATGTATATTCATGTGAGGTACATTGAAGAAATGAAAATAAATGCAAAACACATTGTTCGAAATATGGAAGATTACAAAATGAGAATTGCATTTAAAGATTGGTCATGCTGTATAGACTACAGTACTTGGTTTGTCAAAAGTAATGCATTTCTAGTCTAGAAGCATATTAATAGTGCTTGACAAAAAATAATAATGGAAGACCAAAAAGTACAAAAGAGAGATTGTTGCTTTAAAGAAAGCAGGTGATTACAAGAAAAATACAACTGCATAAAGTAGGTATAAGGAAGGATGGCTTATTTCTGTAGTGACATACAGTATATGTATATGATAGGATCAAAGTAGCGAGGGACAGTTAATCATATTTGACAAAGGTATCTAAGAGCTGTTGAATAGAGGAAGCAGACTAAACTCATAATCAACAGTGTCACCTTTCACCCTACCGTTAGCATAATCTCAGATAGAGGCAGAAATAAGTGTTTTACTCTTCATTTGTTAAAAAAAAAGGAAAGAAAGAAAGAAAAAAAATTATAATAAAAATTATAATAAATAAAATAAAAAGGTGAAAATGAAAATGAGAGTAAGAAACAAGCCAGGGGATAATCACATGAAAAAACAGGAGGAAAAAATGCAAAAGAAAGTATAAGAATGAGGGGGAAAAAAATCATTAATAGCATGAGTGCTTCTGCTCTTTCAACCAATGGCTAAGAACAAGCGTGCTAATGAAACAAAAGAAACAAACCAAAGCCATTAACACGAGTGCAAACACATCTGCTTTACGTACAATTGATAAATGAGAACAATGGCTTTTTGCGTTTTAATTTCACTCGACCGTAATGTTACACTGTGAGCACTGCGATTTATTTTCATGGATTGAACAGCCAGCCAGCCTGGGACAGAGAGAGAGAGAGAGAGAGAGAGAGAGAGAGAGAGAGAGAGAGAGAGATTAGGAGGTGATCAGGCAGCAATTTTGTTGCCCTGCTTCAGGCTGAACCCTCCGCCTGTAAACCGGGGTCCATCGATGCGCTGAGGCACAATCAGGGGTTGTCCAGTCTCAGTCGAACTTCTTTCCTTTTCCCTGAGGGGGTGAGACAGAACATGACAAGAGAAGTTAAAAGGTGCAGTAAAAAGATATTGATACACACTATCATATATAAAAAAGAAAAAGAAAATTCAGCCCTGGCCACATTTGTGTTTGTCCTACCTGATTTTAAAAAATAATAAATTTGAATAATTTAAATATACATAAGTTAAATAAAATTTAATGCACATGTAATGTGCATGGAGTTTGCTCCGGGTACTCCGGTTTCCTCTCACAGTCCAAAGACATGTAGGTTAGGTTAATTGGCATTCCCAAATTGGCCGTAGTGTGTGAGTGTGTGTGCCCTATGATGGATTGGCACCCTGTCCAGGGTGTAACCTGCCTTGTGCCCTAAATCTTCTGGGATAGGCCTCAGGGTTCCGCGACCCTAAATACAAGATATACTGTACTGTACAGCGGTATAAAAGATGAGTGAGTGAGTGAGTAAGCATGTTGAAAAATAACCATGAAAACAAGTATAGGAAAAAAAAACTATAATTTTGTTATATTATAAGTATTGTAACACTAAAATAATAAATAAATGTATTATTACCAAGCAGAAAATAATTATTTACAATTAGCAAAAAGAAATATTTAATTAATAGAACTGACAAATGTGTCTTGACAAATATTGCACTTCAACAATAACAACATTTAAGTCATTTAAGGCAAGCCTACAGGATAATCAGCCTTATACGGGGGCTACAAAGTTACCTTTTGTAGGCGTGTAGTTCGCCTTCTTATGGAACGATATCACTTTGTGAAATGTTCCAACATACCAGAAAATAACCTTTGTTCTGCAATACCATATGCACTTTTAAGTAGTTATGCACTGTATCTTGTACATAATAGAATAAACTAAATGCATTTTCACCCCTTCTAACCACCAGTGGGGGTTCAGGTCTGAACACGTCTTCCAACTAATAATAAAGTAAATATTGTGGTCATATAGCCATTGCAGCAAATTATTTCTAATCTCATACATGTAGACCATAAGGCGGTACAGTATCTCTCTCAGGAGCTACAGGTATCTAGCGAGCAGGTCTATGTATATCTGCTGCTTGGATAGTCAAGTGAGTCTCCGTCGCACACTCTGCAAGTCTGCTAAGAAAGCTGGACCACTAATGTGTGTTGAAGTTGGAACCCTCTTCTCTCAGCTGGGGGTGGGTTTACTGATTAATAAGTCTTTGGTTAAGCCTTCTCTTCAATTGCTAGCATGGTTGAGCTGAGTCCCTGTACTTGTTGGAAATGTCACCCCCCATTCATGCTGCTGGTCCATCCTGTGTGCTTGTACAGTACCTGCTTAGAGCTTATGTTTGTATCACTTGAAAATATTTTCCCAGTTTTCATCACAATTCAGTCTCGTCACTATGGAGAGACAAGGTTTATATGTGCTTCCGTTGATGCACATGAAAAAAATGCCGACCACTCACTCACTCACTCTCACTCACTCATCATCTATATCGCTTTACCTTGTGTACAGGGTCACAGGGGGCCTGGTGCCTATAACAGGAGATTTAGTGCAAGAGGTGGGGTACACCCTGGACAGGGTGCCAATCCATCGCAGGGCACACACACACACACACACACACACACACACACACACACACACACACATAGTTGGGAACGCAAATTAGCATAATCAGCATCTGTTTGGACTGTTTGAGAAACTGGACTACCCAGAGAAAACTCACGAAGATGGGGGGGGGGATTTTTCTGATTTAGTCGTATCCCATTCCTCCCCGTCACTAGGGGGCGCCCACATTAAGCTATTTAGCTGCTGAAGACTATCACATGTCTCCTCCGGACCACGTGATGCCAGCCGAACGCATCTTTTCTAACTGCTCGCTCCTGCACCATTGGGGCGCCTTTACACACTCGGAGGACACCACTGATTGGCTGTAGAGCCGTGATTAATGTTGGAGCACTAAGTACCTCTCATCCCTCCACTCTCAGAGAGCTCAGCCAATCAGCTCTCTCTAGACCTCCGGCTGCGAGAGGTTACAGCATCGAACTCGCCATCTCCGGATGATAGGGCAAGCGCTTTACCAATGCGCCACTCGGAGTATATTTCTTATAGCATAATAGAAATTATGTAATGATGACTGATGATGGCTGATTCCGCTTCCCTGGCTCCCCGGAGAAAGTAAAGTGTTATCGGAACCTTTTACATACTTAACAATGTGAATAATTCAAAGTATGCATGTGATTCGGTTGTTTACACCGAGTTTCCCAGTGCATCTGTCAACCATCCATCTATTATTGCACGACTATCAATCTAACACATTAGAAACCGCCAGCCGACATTAATGTCACGCTTATATTTATATAGTTTGTATTTCTGTGGCTGAGTCACTCAGTGTCAGTCATGTCATAATACAGTCATGATCCATTGTGAGCTAAAGCTGAAGCACATGCACATGCTCTTCCTCGGATGTCTCAGTCTGACACGGACGCACACAGGTTTCCGCCTGCACACACGCGCGCCCCCTCCCAGCAGAGAACATCTGCCACCACCCAGATTCCTTTCAACTGTTCTCCAGTGAACGCAAAGCCCTCATTTCTCATTCAGTACACAACTAGCAGCAGGACATATAAACACACACACACACACACACACACACACACACACACACACGCAGACACAAATGTGCACACTTCAGTGCTTTCCTTCTTGATGCCACAAACTTCTTTCTCTCCCTTCCCTCTCCACCTTAATTTCTCTGCTGCTCTGTCTCTCTTGCTGTGTTTGTCCAATATCAAACGCCATCAATTAAAATTCACTGGCTGTGTAATGAGATTTCACGCTGGGAACGATGAAGACATTTGGCAACAAGCTTGAAACACACACACACACACACACCCACACACACACACACACACACACCACCTTTGTTTTTTTGTTTTTTTCTCCTTCTAAACATCCCCAGCTAAATGAATATTATGCCGAAGCGCTTCAAAAGTGACTTTTGGACAGAACAGCAGACATCTGTGAAACATGCTTTGATCGAAGCGCCATTCGCTTGACTTGTAGAATCAGCATCATGTGCAGCTAATTCCTTCTGACAATCGCAAAATCAAGGCACATAATTACATTTCCGGCGCTCAAGGACGCTGACGAGTTTTATAAGATGTGTGGAATAATTTAGCAAGAAGTTTGACAGAGTTTTACTGCCTTGCCTAACTGAAATAAGATGAGCTATGTGTCGAAATTAGGATGTGGCCATGTTTGAACCTGTTGGCGGAGATGGATTGAGTCAGAACAAGTGAAAAACAACACAAGCAACACCAGACACAACAAGGACAATAAATAGCAGCAATGCGGCCAAACTATAAATTAGGTTGTGGCCACGTTTGAATTATTTGGCACATGGACATGTACAGATGCAATGAGTCAAAACAAAAAAAGCAACTCTAGACACAACAATGGCAATACAAGCAGCACTACAAATGTACTGTAGCACTAGCAGTAATGAGACCAAAACCATGTCTAATAGTACTGTACTGTACATTACCACCTTGTCCACCAAAAGCACCAAGAACTCAGTCTCACTCACTCATTCTCTATACCACTCATCCTGTACAGGGTCACGGGAGTGCATCCCAAGGGACCTGAGGAAGGGTACACCCTGGGACTCACTCTACATACAATTTTGGAAACGCCATTTACTGTAACATGCTCCGCATGTCTTTGGACTGGTGGAGGAAACCAGAGTACCCCAATGAAACCCACCAAGCTCAAAGAGAACTTGCATACTAAGTACCAGCGAGACTAATACGTAAAGGACCAAACGATTATGTGTTTAAATATAGGAAACAACGGCAGGATTCGGAAATGAACAATTTACCAAAAGGTCTGGCAAAACTTCCGAGGAGAAAAGGCAAAAATAGTTATCCAGATTCGTTGTCCAGTTCGCACTTCAGATTGGTTCATTATTCCAAGTATTGAGCCGATGAGGTTAATATGCAACCAACGACAGATTTATGTTTTTTATTAAACTTTGCGTCGCAGTAAAAATTAAAATATGGTTCAATTTATAATCTTTGCAAGAATTTCTTCATGTTCAATTAATTGTCATTGCATTTGAAACGTCTCACACACACCATACAGTACACTTGTCTGTAGTATAACTGATGTTACTACTGAACTTTACATAAAGATTAACTGCTATGAAACAAACAGGATTTACCTGTCTGAAGCAATTATTTACTACCAAAGTTCTTTAAAATATAAAATTTTTGATTCATTATTAATAAATCAGACTGGATATTACAAGACATGTCCTCCTGACCTCCCTGGATCAGCAAACCTATACAGTAGTTACAACTTTACCTTTGACCAACTTTATCTAAAATATCAAAAACATTACATGAAATAAATCTCCTAATAGAAAATGCCACCTTATGCCTAACAATTTTTTAAACCTATTCATACAAAGTGGTAAGTTGTTTAGTGACAGTGTGAATGTTGACCGGAGGTCCTACTACGAAGGTAAAATGGGAATAAATACAAAGTCACCTCCACGGTCCCTAGTTGGACTACAGAGGTTCCTAAATGTAGAAATGGACAGTTATAAATACTGCACGGTTTTCAATTGTATTGTAAAATCCGAGCACTCGTCGTTCAGTTTAACATGTTCATTCTTCTTTAGTTCAGGATTCATGCTTTTTCTATGATATCTAGTACAGCAGATGTCAAGTAAGTTGGGACGGGTTCCCTTTTGAGTTTGGTTCATCTCAAGGTGTCTTCATTTCTTTCATTTAATTTCTTTTGGAGTATTTCCTTAAATCTATTTCCAGATTTCTGTAAAGCTGCTTTGTGGTATTGTCTATTGTTAAAGGTGGTATATGAGGAGGGGGGGAAATAGAATACCTGTAGAAATGCATTTTAGACCTTTTTTTTTTTTCCCCCTGACGCCATTTTTTTTTTAACAAGGGAACCCAACGTTCACTGCCTAATCCCTTAAACCAGAGCTTTAAATCCCAAAGCCTCAGGTTGTCATCATTTTGGCTTTATTCTAGTCAGGTAGTAAAGTTTAAAAGAATGTGGAAAGCTGGCTCAGGTGTGTGAGAAAGGAAAAGAAAAAAAAATTATAAATAACACACTGCCATTAGAATAAAAACCACTAATCTCCACCATCATCTCTATGACTCAGGCTGCACTATGGCCCAGATTAATCTTAGTCAAACTTCATTCATTAAAGCTTCATTCATTAATTACTTCACTAATTCATGAGGCCAAATTAATCTGAGTGATGATTAGGGTGCGATAATAGAGGCTACATCTCTCTGCATTAGCATGCGGAACATGGCCGTACGAGATGCCATTATAGCCGAAGTAATGTTGATGAGCGTGAGGGTGTTTATTTAATACATCCATATGACTGTAATTGTCATCATGTTACATTAACTGGCCAGTTCATTAGCTCTGTATTTCAGGAGATACAGCTGAGAATATATTAAGCATATATTAGGGATTTGTAGTTTTTTTTTTTTTTTTTAATGAAACATACTTATGGGTACACTATTCCTGATTTATAAATGAATAGGTTTATAACAGAGAGAGAGAGAGAGAGAGAGAGAGAGAGAGAGAGAGAGAGAGAGTCAATAGCACTGATTGATTTGTGTCTGGCTACAAACCAGGCAAGCAAGCTGCAAACAAACTGCCAACAGGGAAGGTGAGAACATTTCTCAACTCTCACTTGTTTCGTTAAAGGAACAAAAAGAGACATCAAACTATTAAAAACACATCAACAGTTCTCCCTTCCAAGCAGAGAATAATAATAATGATGAAAAAAAAAAAAAAACACTCTTGTTCATCGAGGCTGGATATGAAGTGTAAAGTTAATATATGCAAATTTAATTACTGCTAAATGCTCATCTACATTATCAGCATCATCAGTTTTATCAGTCAGAAGAATAAAAACCATTGTGTCCGTCCATTCAATGCTGTTTCTAGCGTCTTAAAATGACTTCAGACACATTGAAATTCAGTCACCTTCCTTTCAATTCCATTCTTACAAATGGCTGCAAATTTGGTGTCTGTAAATAACTATCGATTTCTCCAAGATGGCACTTAGAGGTCTCGGCGATGCTGCAAGAAATGCAGCCTGTTTTTCATGGAAAGAAAGTTGGAACGTTTGATCAAAAAGAATGCAAGTCAAGAATGCAACTTTGATGGAGCTGTAATACTAGACTATTAGCAGGTCTGACAGGTCAGAGGAGAAGGGAAACATTTTATAATTTACATCACATGTAACATCTCAATTCCCACCACCCAGAAATTTGTACTGGCTAATTTTAAATTGAATTTAAACTGTTTCAATCAGGCTACTTCTCCCCACTGAAGACTGATCTTTATGCTTCAGCATAACAAGACATCTTGGACAATACTATACTTCCAATTTTGTGGCAACAGTCAACAAGGGGAAGATCCTTTAAATTTTCTATTCCAACATGACTGTAATCCAGTGCACAAAGCGAGGACTATAAAGACTTTGTTTGATGAGTTAGATGCAGAAGAACTTGACTGGACCTAACACAGAACCCTGTGACCTCAACCCCATCGAGCACCTTTGGGACGAAGTGGAACGGAGATTGTGAGACAGACCACATGATGTTGGAGCCTCGTCCAACATCAGCGCCTGACTTCATAAGTGCTCTACAGATTGAATGGGAATGAATTCCCACAGCAACTCACAGATCCAAAATCTTGTGGACAACCTTGAAAAGAAAAGTGGAAGCTGTTATAGCTGCAATAACGGGACCAACTCTATATTGAAATACACGACTTGTATTTGGATACAAATAAATTTGTCCATATAGTGTTCTATAGTACATAGACATTTTTTAAGTGATAAATCTAAATACATTGTGCAGGCACTTCCATCTCTGCCGTATATATATATATATATATACATATACGGCAGAGATGGAAGTGCCTGCACAATGTATTTAGATTTATCACTTAAAAAATGTCTATATATGCTGATCTCATGTCCTAAGTGAATTGCTCAATTATTTTAGACATCACGGTGGTAACCTTTTTATTATTATACTGCAGCACAGCTGAATGCATTAATCTGACTCTGTGTATGATTTTTGCATAACAGAATGGACAGTTCCTGCTGTAACAAGAACAATATGTTAAATATTAATGGACTCAGATATCTAAAACCTTTGTTTCTAAAGTATACTGTATAGTAGCAGCTAACACACAGGGACATACCCTGATCAGGCAGGGTTTGGGTTGTGCCACCGGAGCAGCTCTGTTCCCTGAGGAGGGTGTGGCTCTGTTGGTCCTCTAGGGGTGTGCCATGATGTCTTACACCAAGACATTGGCAGTGGATCCTTTAAGTGTTGTAGGTTGTGGGGTAGGGCCTCCCTGGATCAGAATTGTTTTTCTGGAGAATAACATGGATGCTTGACCAGACTGGGATCTGGGGAATGTGGTGGATGGGTGGCTGGCCTCTTTGCCTGCTGGGCCTTGGGTGTGTGTGTGTGTGTGTGTGTCAGGCTGTGGTGCAGTGCATGTTCTGGTGCCTTTGTATCATGGCCAGGGTTGTTTTTTTTTCAGCAAGTTGTGCTGCGTTGGCTGTTCTGTGGGATTGGACAAGGCAGGGCCGGGCTTTGGTCCCAGAGGGCACGGGCCTTTGGTGTCCATGATCCTGTCAACTGATCCTGTTACTGGTGTATAGTTGGTGATCAATGTTGTTCAGTTCATCTGTCGGTGGTCATAATGTTAAGACTCATTGGTGTATAGTGGACAGTCCATATGGGTTGTTATTTAACAAAGTAATTCTTAAAATCTGTGATGTGGAAATGTGAGATTTATTTAAAAATTCATGGAAGGATTCTTGGTTGTAAGCACTCTCTGTCTTGGCTCCACTTTCTGTCCTCTTGTTAAAATGACAGGCTGTGCAGTGTGTGTGTGTGTGTGTGTGTGTGTGTGTGTGTGTGTGTGAGAGAGAGAGAGAGAGAGAGAGAGAGAGAGAGAGAGAGAGTCTGGTGATGGAATGACTGTTTATTGAATCTGTAATGAAGGTAAGCACAGGAACCTACTTGTCTCTCGGATGCTCCACGAAGATAAATCCAATTATAAACTGTTAAAAAGGTGCAATGCGAGGTTCATTAACAAATTTAACATTGTAATCATCAGCAAATCGCTCTGGAATAAGAGGAATAACACATTTCAGACTGCTGTGATATGAAAATGCACCCTTAAAGAACAGACATAGGAATGTCATAAGCGATTAAAACACTCTGTTTCAAGTCAAAGGTTGATAGAGGTGAGAATATGTGAGGTGAGTTAAGGTGACTACTGCAGAGCAGCATGATGCTGAATACCCAGCATGTCCTTTTACGCGATTGTTTTCCTGCTCTGCTGCTAGGATACAGTATAATGGAGCACCGTTGTCATTTGGCGACTTTTATTAGTCGCATCCCACAGTCATATTGAGAGCCCTGCAGTTCCGCAATCAACAAGTGAACAAATACAAAAGATGCTACGGAGACAGTGATATAGGCGAGAACAAAAATAAGTGTTATAAAACTGCACAGCTTCATCACACTAGTGCCTATTGATCCATAATAACAGTCTGAATTACCCAGGAAGATGGATTTGTCATTGTGGCATGTTGGTATTTTAAGCAGAGGGTCCAATTTCGAAAAAAGAAAATACGATCCATATTTTATGTGAGGCAGCATGAAGTCTCAGTGATACATGTTGCAATCATATTCAAATGATGGCCTAATGTGGATGTAATGCTCCCATTATACTACCAGAAAATGCAGATGAAGTCATCACGGTGCATCATGTCGATACGCGCCAGTACAAATAATGGAAATTACAGGAGCTAATAAAAACACCAGACACTAAACACTTCATAGTTCACAATATTAGACTATATTGAATTCCGGGTAGAAGTACAACATAGCAAAACGTGTCTTTTTTTTATTATTATGATTTTAACACACAATCTCATATGTCACAAGTTATAAGAGCAAACATGCTTTCAGGTAAGACTCTTGGTCAATTTAAACAGTAGGCCCTTGTTAAAAACAGTAAACTCAATGTTTGACTCTGATAGAGTTTGAATATAACAGTAGCATAAACTCAGAAACTTGGCAGGTGGATCCACATATACTGACTATCAGAAAGATTTTTCCTGACGGCTTCACACTGTACAATCGCATGATGCAATAGCGTACAGCAACAGCACCGTATGAGATCTCATAATTTGAAATTGCATCATGCTCATATTCAGCACGAACACTCTGGTCATTTTTTTTTTTATATTATTTAATAATGAGAATAATTAGAGTAACATAAAAATCCTGTCTGATTTATTTAGGGGGGAAAAAAAACTACTGGCTAAATTGCATTAGCATAGCTGTACTGTATGTGTCAATTCGCCGGTTCTGTGTTGAATTTAGTGACTCTGTGCATGGACTTCTCGGTGTGAGCCAGTGTTACAGCAAAAGCCCACTATCTCTATTTGTCCACACAAAGTAAATCTGCTGTCTGCACCTGCGAAATGACCTCAAAGCCCATATCATTAGATCACCCACCCCTTCTTATGCCTATTCTGGATCACCTGTCTGTGGAATTAGCGTGTCTGATGGAAATTTTGCCTGGCAGAGGACTGACATCCACCTCCACAGGTGCTCACTCCGATAATA
>QMIH01000044.1:16068-27795 GCA_003987875.1 Clarias batrachus
GAACCAGTGAGACATAGTACTAAATTAAATGTATGTTTATGAAAAAAGCCTAGAAATCATACAAATTCAATTTCACACATCCGGCCCCGATATATATTTATAATTGAATTCAGTTAAAAATACTTTCGGTAGCACAAATATTCTCTAGAAGGAAAGAACATGTATCTTGAAGTGCAGGTGGAGGTGCACCCTCTTTCACAAGATATCAGCAAGATGAACTGGAGCTAAACCCTTTAAAGCTTTAAAGGTCATGAGCAGGACATTGCGATCAATCTCATACTTAACAGCTGGTCAGCAACACGTAAATCAAGACAAGTTTATTTGTAAAGCACACTGAAAAACAAGAAATGGTGAACAAAGTGCTTTTTGCGAAGGCTCGGCTTACAGTAACAAGTCGATATAGAGTAAAAGGAGAGTTGTGCGATGTAAAGAATGAAGGGCTGATAAAACTTGAAATTGAAAAGAAAAAAAGGGTTCAAGTATTTAATGAATGAATTGAAGGAGACAAGACAAAATGCACATTAATACGTTACACATAAATCTCACACCTAAGCAAAGGGCAAATTCAAAAAGATGGTTCTAAATGAGACCTAAATGTGCAAAGATTTGATTGATTGCTGTAAACCGAGAAAGTACGGTCATCCTTTAACCTTAGCAAAGATTTTAAAAAGCTTGATTTACTGATCTGAGACCTTGAGGTAGTGTAAAGACTAATTCAATTCGAAGTATATAATGATAATTCATGTAATACCAAATCAAACTAATAAAAAACAATACTACAGTCTATTAATGGGACGATCATCATTTCTAGTGCTTGAAATGGAGAGGAAATCAGTCAATCAATATGAAAAATGGCAATTGATTTTAATTATTTAAAAACTACATAGCCTGCAAGTTGAACTAGCTACTGTACAGCATATAGCCGTATAGCTGTATAACCATGAAAGACACCAAAACTTGGAAAGATAGCACTTCAGCTCAGTAAGAGTGTCGATGTTCCACTCACTCACTCTCATTCATTGTCTATACCGCTTAATCCTGTTATCAGGGTCACGGGGGGCCTGGAGCCTATCCCAGGAGACTTAGGGCACAAGGCGGGGTACACCCTGGACAGGGTGCCAATCCGTACCAGGCACACACACTCATTCACACACTACAGGCAACCTAACCTACATGTCTTTGGACTGTGGGAGGAAACCGGAGTACCCAGGGGAAACCCACCAAGCACGGGGAGAACATGCAAACTCCATGCACATACAGTAGAGAGGGGAATTGAGCCTGGCTGGGAATCGAACCCGGACCCTGGATGTGCAAGGCGACAGTGATAACCACTACACCACCATGCCGCCGGTCGATGTTTCATATGAGACTTAATTTAAGATTGAAATACATTTTTGTACGGAACGAATGTTGTAGAATTTGGCACTGTTACTTACATTGTACTCACCTTCCAGATGACAAACATAGATGAAAATGTATAGTAACCACAACCGGTTATAATGTCCTTATATGGATTTATTTTGGATTGATAGAAATGGAAAAAATAGCTATCAAAGAAACATTGTACTGTGCACTTAAACTACCTAACAATCCATCATCGGTTAGTTTACGTAAACTGATGATCAATTATTGAATGGCTACAGAATCCCATCACTAGCACAATCTAGTCCAGTGGTGTCCAACCCAGGCCCTGGAGGACTACATGCTCTGCATATTTTAGTGTCGTTTCAGCTCCCAGCACACCTGATTTACCTAATCAGGTAATTACCATCTCTTTATGAATAGAACTGGGTGCAGGACTTGGGTTCCTCCAGGACTAGCGTTGGGAACCACTGATTTAATTAGTCCATGTCATTTATGCAATATCATTATGGATTCTGTAATTGAGGCTTTGTTTATATAAACAACAACAAATGTCTGAAATTACAAAAGTTAAAATGTAAATTTCTGGCAAGATGCAATTTGAAGAAATTTAGTAAAATGTCAAGTTAGATTAGATGTCAAATGAGAGGCTTCTAAGCAGCACTGAAGTTTTTGGGAAAAAATAATTGGATACTATTGATGTTTTAAACTAAACAATAAACTATTTTAACCATGATAATTATCCAAAGAACCATTACAAGTCTTCTTTTCAAAGTGTATATATTCCTTTTGCACACTAGAAAACTTTAAGACAAATAAGTTAATGGCGTTTTCAATAGATCGGACAACCCTTGAGGACCTTAAACCTATTTGCCTCAGAGCGCAAAGTAACATCCCCACTGTTGATTTAACACTTTCAGAGGTCATATGTGTTTAACTGGACCTGCAGTATAGAAACTTTCTGGGCACTAAGTGAAACTTTTAAACAAATAGGACACTCAATAGTTCTTTGCATTATTAAATATCCTTAGCTTTTTTGGATAACATAGCTATTTAATAATTTCTGCATGTACGGTATCATTTTATGGTTTTCTAAGTTATTAAAATTCATAAATAGGGTTTGGCATAGAGCATTTGAAATATTTCTTCTAGGAATCTGTCTAAGAAGTAATCTGTCTAAGAATGAAAATTTCCTGTACATACGTATTGAAAAATGTACATTTGGGGCCATACATTCTAATCAAGAATACGTTTTTCGGAAATTTGGAAAAGACCTTGGAGAACCAGTTTGTCAAAGAGTATAGATTCATTCCATAAACTAAAAGTTAAACTTTTAGACTAAATAGTCTAAAAGTTTAGTCTCAGTGGTTCTTTGGTAAATAAATATAACTTTAAAAATTGGTTCTGAATAGAATTTTCTCTGATGGGCAAAACACTGTAAAGTTCTGCACAGAACCTCAGAGATTCTAGATTTAATCAGTTTTCTTGCATCCCAATATCATACAATTATTTTATGATATTAAAAACTTTTTTTTTTTTTCCTGGAACAGAACACTAAAACCTTTTTTCTATTTACATTAACATTTACGAAATTAGTTTCTGAGTCATCATTTGCTAACCATTAGGAAGATTTCGACCATAAGAAAAGTCTTCAGGTCAGAGGACAGTATACGCACTAGTTTCTCTGCAATATACTGTAAGCTTTTTTTTTGTCTCTCCAACTTTAGGATAGAAAAAAGAGGAAAGGCTGGAGAGGAAAACAACTGCTTATAGCTGCCATAATGTACATGATAACATGATCTCATTCATTTAAGAGTTTAAAATCACTGTGGTTGAAGAACAATTAATCACTTTCCTCTTAGAAAAAAAGAAAACATTAATTACATTTCTTGTGCTTTATTTACATTTATTATATCAGGACACACATGAAGCACGGTTGAACCAGATGTGGAGTCTTTGGTGGACACGCAATTTATAAAGATGGAGAAAATCGGAGCTTTAGCTGAAACAGATCTGTAGACAGATTGCTCTCCCAGGCTCATCTGACGGTGATCAAAAGTCTTTTAAGCTCCTAATTACATTATCAGACAGTTGGTGGAGGAAAGAGAGTGCGTGTGCAAGAGATAGAGGCATTGATGTCCAGCAGACAGCAGAAAATAGACAACTGGGAAAGATAGTGATCTCATAAGGACAGAAAGAAGTAGAAGTAGCTAAAGAAGGTCAAAAGTATAGTGGTGGGAATTATTTTTATTTTTAGTATTTTTATAATCACATGTATGCTTTGCTATGCATTGCTTTGGAATGAAGGATTGCAGTTATTGCATTATCTTAAATCTAAACTCCCAAGACATTAAACCTACCTTTAAGCTCACACTAGCAAATGACAAATTCAACTGCAAGCAATAAAGCATCTTTAGGATGATGCAGTATGGCAACAAATCCAAAAGATCCAAAAGCTCGAATGAATCCTCAGCCTCATTAATATGGCCCTGGTGGTCAGATGTTTCTTTGGCTCCCCATTCAGTAACTACCTCCAATTAGTTCCTATTTACATTCACTAAAAAATGCTAATGCTAAAATAAAAATAAAAAAAAAACTACTTCATTATGCACACCTGCTCATTTGCCTGTTAACAGAAATGTCTAACCAGTCAGCCATATTGCAGCAACTCAATGCATTTACTGTAGGTATGCAGACATGGCTAAGATGATTAGAGTTGAGCTTCAAAATGGGGAAAAAGGGGAACGTGAATGTCGCACATTGAACTTGGCATGGTTGTTGGTGCCAGATGAGCTAAAAAGAGTATTTTCGAAACTGCTCTGCTACAAGAATTTACACGTCCAACCATCTCCAAGTTTACAGGAAGTGGTCACAAAAAAGAGAAAATATCCAGTGAGCGGCACTTCTCTAGCTGAAAACATCTTATTGATGCCAGAGGCAAGAGGACAATAACCGGACTGGTTCAGTGTGATAGAAAGGCAATAGTAACTCAAATAACATCTTGCTAAGATCATCTCTGAATGCACTTTGAAGCACATGGGCTAAAGTAGCAGAAGACAACACTGGGGGCCACTTTCGGCTAAAAACCAAAAACTGAGGCTAGAATTTGAATGGGCTCACGAAAATTGGACAATAGAAGATTGGAAAAACATTGCCTAGTCTCAATTTCTGTTGGTAGGTTCAGAATTTGGCATAAACAGCATGAAATCATGGATCCATGCTGGTTCAGGCTGGTGATGGTGTAACGCTGTGTGAGATGTACTCTTGCCATACTTTGGGCCACTTTAACCACAGGAAACTGAACCATGTCACAAAGCAAAAATCATCTCAAACTGGTTTCAGGAACATGACAGTACGTTCACTAAACTCAAATAACCTCCACAGTAACCAGATTCCAATCAAGTAGAGATAGACGTTTGGGATGTGGTGGAACGGGAGATTTGAATCATGGATGTTCCGACAAATAAGCAGCAACTACGTGATGCCCTCATGTCAATACGGACCAAAATTTCTAAGGAATGTTTCCAGGACCTTGGTGAATCTATGCCATGAACAATTAAGGCAGTTGTGAAGGCAAAGTGGGGTCCAACCCAGTTCTAGCAAGGTGTAGATAGAGATAATACGATGATAAAATGATGAAACATATTGCAAGGAAGCAGCAAAGATCGTTGTTGTCTCTGATGAGTGCAAAACGCTAGTACAGCTAGCATACAAGTTCAAAACCTAGCAGATACTGTAACAAATGAATCAAACATTTGATTTTTGCTGTGATTAACATAATTTTTTT
The DNA here is from genome assembly GCA_003987875.1 of Clarias batrachus. Classification (NCBI taxonomy): domain Eukaryota; kingdom Metazoa; phylum Chordata; class Actinopteri; order Siluriformes; family Clariidae; genus Clarias; species Clarias batrachus. Next base: position 21,218 of record QMIH01000044.1, read on the forward strand.
TTTAACTAGGTAGCTTTAGAAGCATTTACCATCACAAAGAAATAAAAATCGTCATTGGTTGCTACACACCTGAAGGAAACATGCAACTGCAAGCAACATGACTGTAGGGTTAGATTGAAAGTAAGTGTGCGTGTGTGTGTGTGTGTGCGTGTGCGTGTGTGTGTGTGCGCGCGTGTGTGTGTGTGTGTGTGCGTGCGTGTGTGTGTGTGCGTGTGTGTGTGTGCGCGCGTGTGTGTGTGTGTGTGCGTGTGTGTGTGTGTGTGTGTATGCGGGTGTGTGTGTGTGCGTGTATGCGCGTGTGTGCGTGTGTGCTCATACTCTACATGCCTGATCACTTCAAATCAAACTCTCACTTATGAATCCTAAATCAAAATATGCCCCCCTTATGTGCAATAATCTCCCAGCTTCATTTGCATACAATTTGTTGCTACCTTGTCATCTATTCCATCTCTCAGAGAGTGAGGAAATCAAGATGGCATAGCTCGTCTCACACCTTCTGAGGCTGACAGTTTACACAAACAAGCCAGCCGTAACTGACTGGATTTCACAGCATGAGTGAGAAAACACTACAATAACAAAAGAAAGCTTCCTCATGCAAGACTTAATAATACGCCGCGGAAAGAAGGAGATAAGCTCCATATATTTATGCTTGAACCCCAGCGCTGATGAATACTCGACTCTGATTGGTCAGAAGGTATTAATACTGTACACTCTGTTGCACCAATTAATTCCAGCAAGACCACCTTGCTGCCGTTGTGACGTAATGCGTAATAGAGTTGGATCTGTCCACTTTCTAAGGGCTTACCAGTGCTTCAGTGGCTCCAATCTTTAAACAAGTTGTTCCGAGGCGATCTGGTGTCAAAAAGAATTGTTTAAATGTGCTTAATTGTGCATTGATTCACTGGGTCAAGCTTTTCCATCTCCAGTCATTTTAAACGACCTTCCTGACTGAGGAAGACAGAGAGAAGTATGAGAGCAGGGAAAAAAAAAAAAAAGTTAAGTCTATTCAGATGTGTGATTAGGCACAGGCTCTTGGCTCTACCTCTTCCAGGCGATCGATGGAGAAAGTGCCTAGAGCTGATTAACTCTGTTTCAGGATTTGAAAGATGGGAAAGTGGCGAGCAAGTGCTTTTAACAAATGAGCTTCAGGAAAATGTCCAAGATTCACACCTAAGAAAACAGTTAGATTACCTCGAAAGGGGAAAAAAAAAAAAGGATTCCTTGTGTATGTGTATGATGATTATTTTCCAGTATTGTAGCCGACTTGTTTTCAAAACAAGGTAATGTGCCTCATGGGTTCCCGAAGAGAAATGGAAAAAATAAAAAATGGCAAACCCAAATTACTGAGTTATAGTCAATATCAGCAGCATAATGGGTCAAATCAGAGTCTGTTAAAAATGCTCAACGTCAAACTAATAGGATGCTGCATAAGTGAGTCTACAGGCGGATAGACAGCGGGAAACAATATTATTGCTGTCATCTACAGTACAACACTAATAGCTGGTATTGACTGCTGTTTGATTGACATTTGTCTTTATGATCGCACACATGACAGAGTCCGAATGTGAACCACATCACTGTTAAGAGGCAGAAGGAATTGCAGCACTCTCATGACCTAAAGAGCGAATTCAGATCATCAGAGAGCCAGAGCTAATCCCACCTCTGACTCAGCACAGTGCCACTGTCTCGCCACTAAGCAGTGCAGGCTGAGAAATGTCTGCATGCACAAACAGGTGACAGTGTAGCCTCACGCAACATCTTATAATGTCAAGGCAGTGAAAAATTTTAAAAGCATGGGTCACACCTAATAAACAAATCCATAAATTTCAAAAATCTTAAAAGCCTGTGTCAATTCTAAAGCAATGTGTACGGTTGTGGGTGGAGTGCAGATGAAGGGAGAGGGAGGGAGGAAGTGCAAAAAGGCGGACAACAAAAAAAAAAACAAATCAGACAAATAAACCATCAAAGCATAAAAGCGAAAAGTTTAAAGAAAAAAAGAAAAAAAGAAAGACTGAAAAACAAACAAAAAAAAGAAAGAAAAATCAGAAATTAAAAATCAGACAAATAAATCAGAATAAAAAAATAAAGAGTAAAAAGATAGAAGTTTTAAAAAAGGAAGGAAGGAAGAAAGCAGAAATACAAAAAAGGGGGAAAAAAGATCTCAAATTGAATCTCACACGCGCGCACACACACAGCACTGTTTCTGCTCCAGCATTGTGAGGTTACTGGCTGTATTCTAGAGAAATACAGCAGGCCTACTATTTTTAATCTGAAATTAATTAGCGGGATTTCATTTGGCAGCCGAGGAAAGCATGTGCCCATTAACTTTCAGCAAAATTATGTTACGCCAAGCACTTTGATCACCAGAGACTGCCATTAGGAGAACAAAGTAGAGCATGCACTTCATTTCCGTTTCATTCCGGCCCTCTCACACTTTTAAATGCCACTCACCTTTCACGCTTCACACACTCTAGTCTGGAGAGAAATAGCCAGAGAGCTCAGGTACAGTACGAGCTCGGGGAAAATAAAGGAGCCAGGAGGCTCACTCTCAGATAGTTTACTGAAAGGGACAGAAGTGGAGCACTCGTTCCACTTCCTTGTTAACGGGGTTTATACTGTATGTGTGTAGATCTAAGTGGAGTTCTCATTATATATATACACACAATGTCTGCATTTCAACATGAGAAAGAAAACAAAATAATTCCTAAACTGTTTGGAGGCACATTTACATGAGAAATTTGCTATTCATGAAGATCCTATTCGTTTGGAAAAACACAAATAAGAGCTTCTGGCTTTGTTTAAATTAACATATGAAATGCGTCATATCAGCTGCAAATAGTTTAATTGGCAATGATTTACTCCCACATTAATATACAGATTACAGACTAAACAGCTTCTTCATTTCAAATGTATTTCCAATACATAAAAGAAATGTAGAGAGTTTTCATATTTTATTATAATCAAGGCAGACCTTATAATTTAAACTTGGCCTAGTAATATTTTTTACACATTTACATACAATTTCACTAATAAAGATCTTTGGAATTTTCATGCAGTTTTCCAAGGATCTTTACCCAATTATCTGACCTAAGTTAGGTTAAATTATAGATCATAAAGTACTGAACATCATTGTTCCCTAATAGAACATTAATTCCATTTTGAACATTAATTAAATGACTTTGCTAATTTAATCATTATGAGTTGATGATTCTCTCTCATTCTCGGTTGTCAATCTCTACCACTTATCCTGTACAGGGTCACGGGAAGCCTGGAGACTATCCCAGTGGTACAGTTCTAGACGGGGTACCTGTACACCTTGGACAGGGTGCCAATCCATCACAGAGCATGCAAGCAGACACACTCGCACACTGCAGGAAGTTTAGAAACACCAATCAACCTAATCTGCATGCCTTTGGTCTGTGTGAGGAAAGTTGAGTACAGTACATGGAAGAAACCCACAAAGCAGAGGGAGGACATTCACAGAACTTTACACACACAGACCACGCAGGAATCAAACACTCGTCCCTGAAGGTTTAAGGTCACAGTGCCACCTCAATGTGAATATTAAAATCTAAAATTATTGCATATAAAGTTTTAAATCTAATAAGGTGATTAATGATAATTTATTGTTTTATCTAATTAAGTTTTTATTTATTCCTTTTAAAATGCCCTTCCTGACACGACCCTCCCATTTTATCCAGGCTGGGTGGTATGGGGTGTGGCAACCAACCAGCGGCAGGGCTCAAACCTGGATCCTCAGATCCTTAGCCATCTAAGCTAATACTCCCTTACATTAGTTTTAAGTGATATTACCATTTTTACTCTGTATAGCAGGACTATACTATCTGGTGTATGTGAATGTTTTTATATATTGGTTCCCACAATGGTAGGAATATCTGATAGTATTGATCTTGGGAGAGCCTCATGATAATAATAATAATAAATTTTATTTATATAGGTGCCTTTCTAGTTTGCATGTTCTCCCCCTGCTTGGTGGGTTTTCTCCCAGTGCTTTGGTTTCCACCCAGAGTCCAAAAACACATGAAGGTTAGTCTAATTTGTGCTCCCAAATTGCCCGTAGTGTGTGAGTAAATGTGTAAATGTTGACTGGAGGTCCTACCACGATCGGGAATAAATACAATGGTCATCATTGGCCTCCACGATCCCTAGTTGGACTACAGAGGTTCCTTGATGGATGGAGATGCCTTTCTAGTCACCCAAGGTTACAGTCCAAAATTTAAATAAGCAACACATAATTAACACTACGTAAAAAAAAATAACCGTAAAATAACGTTAGATAAAACAGTTGACAAAGTATCAACTAAATCCTAAAGTCATGGAGATTTCAGTGCAGCCTTACAGTACATCATATGGGATAGGTGCTTCTGAATAAATGGGTCTTAATACATGATTTGAATGTGGTTGGAGAGTCTATATCACAGATGCTTTCTGGAAGAGAATTCCTATGATGAAGAGCAGCACAGCTAAAGGCTGTGGAGCCCATGGTCATCAAGCGGGCAAAAGGTATAAAGAGGAAACTTGATGAGGAAGAACAAACAGTGTGAAAGGGGGTGTAAATCCAGATAAGCTTTGACAGATAAGGAGGAGCGACTTTATGGAGTGCTTTAAAAGTGAGGAGAAGAATTTTAAACTCTATATGGTAATTGATAGGGAGCCAGTGTAGTTGGGGGGTGATGTGATGCATAATGGGTATTTGAGTTATGATACGGGCTGTGAGTTCTGGATAAGTTTACGTTTATGGAGGAGCTTTTGTGAATTACACTGTAATCAATGTGGGACGTGAAAAATGCGTGTGTGAGAGTGGCAGCAGTTTGCAAGGTGAAAAATTGGAGGAGACGGGTAATGTTATGGAGCTGAAGGTAACATGAACAGCAGACACTGTTCTTTTCTTGACATTTATTACTTTTAACAATTGGTGAAGGCAGAAAGGTACTGTAGAAGAGCAGAGTTATGCTTTGTGGAGATGTAAAGTTGTGTATCATCTGCATACCAACGGAAATGTATACTGAATATGAATGTATACTATTGTATGTGACCAACGGAAGAAGATACATGAGAAACAGAAGGGGCCCAAGGACAAAGATTTGGGGAACACCACAGTTGACAGGGAGTGGCTGATGATTTTTTTTTTTCTTTTAATATAGCAACCTGAGTAATCAGAAATGTATAAAGTAAACCCGGCAAGAGGGATGTCAGTGAAGGCAATTGGAGCAAAGCATTGTAATAAAATAGTATGTGTGTATGGTTAAGAGTTCAGCATCAGCAGTCATCAGGAGGTCATTAGTGACCTTCACCAAAGCAGGTTCTTTAGTATGGAACTCCGAAGGAAATGATTCAAAAAGATTTGCCATGAAGGTGAGAGTGAAAGAGTATCGCTACTACTTCTTCCACAAATTTGTAAATAAAAGAAAGATTTAATATTGGACGAAAAATTTACGAGATTATTAGGGTTAGTGCCGGCTTTTTTAAGGATAGGAGTTATTGCAGCTGTTTTAAGAGATGATGAACAATGCCTGAAATGAGAAAGGGGTGAATAATACCGGTTATGAGAGAGGTGAGTGAGGGTGTATAGGCTTTTACCAGCTGAGTTGGCAGAGGATTGAGCTGACATGTGGAAGATTTAGACTTATGGATAAAGTTAAAATTTCAGATTCAGTAGGGAACTTAAAAGAAGAGAGAAAGCAGTAAAAGGACGATCAGCACAGAAGCTGAGGTACGAGCTATAAAAAAAGTATTTGATGAAGAGGCTAGCTGTTGATGAATATGAATCATTTTGGCATTGAGAAGGTCATGAAAGCATCACATTGAGCAGTGCAATACAGGTGGGATGCAAGTGTGTAAGAAGGTTTCAGGATAGTGATTACTGTAGAAAACAAGTTTTTTAATGTTGCCTTCATCAGATGTAAGTAGCTTATTGGAAAATGCCCATTTAGCAGAGGTCATACCAGCTTTATAAAGAAGCACATGCTCACTACACATTTCTCTGTGTAATTTAAGTTCAGTTTATGTCTGTATAAAGGCGTTCTAGGCCACAGCCCCTGGATTTGAGCTGATGAATACGCTCAGGAGTAAACCAGAGTGCAGACTGAGCAAAAGAGACGGAGCAAAAGGTTCATGGTTTTAGAGATGCAAGAATGCCCAGGAGGATCTGTAGTTCCGAACTGTATTAAGTTACCAGATTTGGATAGTCAAACATTAGCAGTGAATGAGATTAATTCATGGTCAGATAATGGGCAACTTATACAGTATGCAACACAGTCAAAAGTAGTAACACCAGGGCAACAAACTAGGTCACTAAACATAGCATTAGAAGAAAGTGTACACACATAGAGGTTAAAAATAGTTGGGGTTGAACCGCTGAATGGTGAAACAATGATTCATATGATGTGTATCTGTAAAGTGTAAAGTCAAGATGCTTTGAAAGTTGTGATGTGGAGTAACGCGGGATCACCACCGTGTCTGGATGGTCAGGGCTGCGAGATGTAAACAAACTCCGGGGGGTATGGTGGATTGAGTTCCAACAAGTCAATTTGTTGCTACTAAGTTTTGACCAAAAA
>QMIH01000044.1:27871-55176 GCA_003987875.1 Clarias batrachus
TATATATATCATCATCATCTTTATAGATCATAGAAAGTGAGCGAGTATTGAACAGCCCAAATTTGAGATTGGGCGCTGGGCCAGCTTAGCTAGCACACTAACGAGACCGCCAGTCAGGTTTCCTTGTGGGTTGGGGGTCGTTGAAGACCAGAATGATCTTATGGCCTTGGTGTCATCATACCTGAAGCCTCAGACCGTTGTAAAACTAATTGCATCAAATTAATTTCTTCTGGTTATTGACGAAGTAATAGTGAGTGGAAGGTCCTGACAGAGAAAGTAAGATAAAGAAATGTGTGTGTGTGTGTGTGTGTGTGTGTGTGTGTGTGTGTGTGTGTGTGTGTGTGTGTGTGTGTGTTTGTGCGTTTTCAATAAAACTTGTTAACATGGCCTTCTCATGCCACTGCCTAAAGCCTCAAACAGATACAGTACTGCACACACATGCACTTTGTTAACCTGTTATCAATTAGCCGATGATAATTACACTCCCAGACCATGTATTATTTATGCTTGCTTTTGCAACTGGTTGAAAACCTGAAACCTGCCATTATCGATTAACTTTGCCTTAATTGCCGCTTCGAGCTCGCAAAGATTTTCCGCCTTGTGATTACAAATCTAGACGTTTGCCGGATAACATATGCTAATTACATGCACAAAACCTCTACGCAAGCAGGATTTTCCCTGTCCTCTGGCATCGAAGGGCCGACATCCTGATAAGATGCTGGCGGCTCAGATACTTTAAATCCTACCACTAGCAAGAGGAGCAGTGAATTGCCTTTTAATGATCCTTAAGATGGACTTGCTGGAAAGAGATTTTAAATTACACATGCTAATTCCTTTATCTAGTTCTAATGTGGGGAGATTCACATGGGCAAACACTTCTGGTGAATTGAGAATTAAGAAAAAGAAAACAAAAACAGAAAGAAAGGGGGGGGGAACAAAGGACAACATGAGTAATAAACTAAATCAAGAGTGAAAACTGGCTGGCATTCTAATCAGATTTAGCAGTGCTTCAGGTCATTGGAGCTCACCATCGTGTACGCTTTAAGAATGTGAAGTGCAAGGCTATTATCTGTATGGCTATTTGTTTAGTGTTCAAAATATTCCTATTTACATGGGTGGTTGTGGATGTGACCGGTAGAGTTTATGCCCTGATAACATGCTGAATAAAATATGAATAAATTGCAGAGTATTTCAGACACTTCAAAAAAAAAAAATCTGAAAACATATTGCATATTGTATTAGGCTGAGTTAAAGAGGGAAACCTGGCAAATCCAAGTTAAAGATTTCAGCTCCAAACAAAAGGTAAAACCTATGGTACTCATACACATGCACACACCCAATCAAAGACTAAAAAGACTATGTTCATCTTCCCCCTTTTTTTTATCTGTGCTTGTATTAATTATCACATTATCCATTCAATCTAAATAATGTACTCATATTCGGTTACATCCTTCCTACAGTATGTAGCAATAAAATCTATACGCTGAGCTACAGCCATTGTACTGAACACACTTTAAACACCATTTCTTTTAACATCTTAATCTATAAAATGGCTTTATGTCTCATTCAGCCTGCTTTTTGTTAACACCAGCCTCCCTTTACAATCAGGCCATATGTTTAGAAGCTGCTGCTAGGGATTTGTGTAATTCCAAGCCATTACTCGCGCCTGCAGGAGAAAAAGCAATCGATCTGCTGCTCGTCAGCCCGGCTTAGCTGCTGTCCATGCACTCAGCAGATCTCCAGCAGCAAAACATCACTGATGCTAAAAACTACACGGGACATTCGGGGTCAAACTCCAAAAACGTCTCTCTTGCCGAATAACTGACTTTAACAACACGAGCATGTTTTTCCTCGAATTTATGCAATTATAGTTCTGGTTCACTGCAAACTGCTACCTGAAGCACATTTCCTGCAAAAGGCTGTAGGAAGAAAATGAACAGATATTGATTAATGATTATTGGGGGATTCCAGTATGGTAAATTCCGCTTTATCATATACTGTATGTTTACGCTGATTTACCATCAGATGAAACACTTCGAAAGAAAAAGGGTGTATTGTACAATCCTCTACTATTCTGTTGCTGGGCTTGAAACCTTAAGTATACATCCATTAAGGGCTGTTACAAAAATATTACAAAAATCTAATCACAATATTTTCTTCATATCAGTTAATATAGATAATTATTGTTCAAATTTAATAAACCATTACAAGACTATATTTTTAATAAGAACCAGGAGGAAAATATTGAATTCATAAACATTAATTTTTTTTTTAAGGCAGAAGGATGGAGAGGTACTCATCTTCAATAAAAATAAATAAGAATCATGCAATGATCTTACTCTGAGTCACATTAAATAAAGAAAGCAAGTGAATCAACAGATATATTGTCCTAACATGAATAGGATAAAATAAATATTAGAAATATAAGTAACCTTTAAAACTCATTCATTGTGTTCCCGTTGTTTAGCTGTTGTTGTTGTTGTTCTCCTACACAATTTACACACAGCTGTGTTCTGAACTCCGTCAGAACACAAACATTGCTATACTGTCAAGCGAATCTGTACTTTTTTTATTGAAAAAATTCTTCCTCGCTTTCTGCACTCATCTCCTCGCTTACATTCTACACTGCTTCTGTTGGGTGTGTCTCATTTCAGGGGCTGAACAGTACACGGTCTCCGCTCACCGCGCAGACCATGACGGCCGAACCGACAGCCTGGTCTATGGAGCCAAACTGCAGCTGCAACACTTAACCATGTTTTATGAAAACTTGTCTCTCCTGGAGTGGAGTTCACATGAACCCGCTTGTTTTGTATTGTTTTTAAAATGTTTCATTTTCATGTACAGTATATATACATTTTATGTTTTGTAATGTATTCATTTTTAATATCCTCTCACCGCGTGTATGCCATTATCTCTTCTGGTGTCTTCACTGGCTACCAAAGAATCTTGGGATAGATTGGACCATGAAGCCTACTACTACACCGTCACACCCTTCTTTTCCAGATGACAGACGGCTACATTTAGATGTAGAAACCTTCAAAATGTGACACCTTTAGTCACAACACTATGATGTAATCAGAGATGTAATCAAAACAGTTTACACTAATTCTTTCACACTAATACCCTTAACATATCTTTTATCATGACAAGTTAAGCAGTATCACATGAGAGGGAGCGCCGTTTGTCTGTATATCACCATAAACCATGAAGATGGTGGACAGTCATGAGATGGGGGCAATAGAGATGTTTTCTTAGTAACACAGCATAATTACATTATAAATCAAGCCAAACGGTACGAAGCGTGTTTAAATTATGTTTAGTATCACTCAATGGCATTGAGTATAAGAATCATGAAGTGCACACTACATCATTTCTGATTACAGCAGTAGTAATTACAATCTTAGCCCCAGTTCTACAATACCCAGGTGGGATTATTCACTGAAGCAGGGATGGGTCTTGGACAGAGCTCATAATGGTCCCAGTTCAAACTGCTCTTCTCCACATTCCTTTTAATTAAATTTTATTTGTATGGAACTTTTAAGAATAGAGATTTTACCTATTTTACCTTTATTTTACAGAAATAAAGTAAGGAAAATAAGTATGAATTATAAATATCCATTTGTCACTGATGAGCAAGATGTGATAGTGGCAAGGAAAAACTCCCTGAGATTACAAAATGAAGAAAGCTTGGGAGGCACTAATCTCAAAAGGGACCCATTTTGGATGATGGCTGATACAACCATAAATCCACATTTGTCTATATGCAATATATTATTATATGAAGAATGATGGCATTTATTTTGACCATAATGTATATTTCCTTTATACCAAGAGTATATACTATTTGCATATGTAAGCTTCCAGTAGAGAAATCGAAAATATGTAAATATGTAAAATCCACCTACAGCACTATTTCTTATAACCAATGATCAAACTAGATAAACTAATGCAGTAGCTTTATCAGTATTTCTCTTATACTTGTTAGCAATTAGATTTAAAAAAAATCCTAATTTACAGCGAGTAAAATAAATTTATTAACCGTGAAGAATCAGCAGAAGTAGTAATTTAGTCAATATCAAATTAATTATTAAGGAAAAATATGAACATGTCTGTTAGGAGCACTCAGCACAAAAATAAAATGAGCAAACTGTGCTAATTAAATCATTTAATTTAATTTAATGTCATTTTACTAGAAACAGCTAAAATACAATCTATATTAATAATAAACGCAGACTCCAAAATGTTATTTAGGTTTCCTAAGCTGTAAAATAAAGGTTGTTTATATAGTGAAGACATTCCGATACTCCTCTATGTCTAATATCTACCTGTAAATTAATTTTCGTTGGACACACAGGCCGGTCAGGATGCACACATGCTCTCAGGGGTTGCATTGGTTGGCAGAAATGCTTCCAATAAACCAACAGTGGGACCTCCAACCAAGCAACAGGAAACAGCACAGTCAAACTACAACACCAGATGGTGCAGACTGGCTAATCAGAGCCAAGCAATCTGTGGCCGCTCGTGTGGGTGTGCCAGCTTTTCATTTAGGAGCAGTATGCACTAATCCGAGAGCCATAGGTACAGAAAAGACAGTCAATTAACGATGCTGTAGGGCAGCATGACTCATAATTAGAAACCTCCAAAGCATTTATACAAGTCAAATCTTGAATGGTCTTTTTTATTATTATTATTATTATTATTATTATTATTATTATTATTATTATTATTGCATCACAGGTGTCTTTATTACTGCTACAGTAGGAAACTCAGCTGAAGGTGCTTGTGGTTTTTTTATTTAATTTCTTGTTTTTTAATTTCTTGTTTTATATGATATACATATATTTTACATGAAGTGTACATTTTCTTTAATTATTTTAATTTCTCATTTTCTCTGAGTTCAATCCTCAATTCATGTGAGATCAGAGGGTTTTTTTTTAAAGCTTGATCAATTCATGAAGAACGTACAGAAACATAATTGTGTTAATGTAGGTAATGTTCATTTAATCATGTATAAGCAGTGTATACATTAGAAGAAAGAAATTCAATCAGCTATTCAGTGAATCTTTTACTAACTATTCGAGTTATAAATGTATGTTTAAGAAGCTTTACCAGTTTATATCGGGGACTGATGCTGTTACGCTAGCTACCTGTTTTACCTCACAGGCAGTTCTCCACATCAATTCCTGATAAAAGACAAATTAACGGTTGAATAAATACGGTAAATATGGCACATAGTAATTAGTTTATTTAAAGGAAACCATTTTATCTTGTTGGCTTCTGCTGAAGATCTGAAAGGCTTAAGTCAGTTACTTATACACTGTAGTTATCCGGGTATCGCATTATTTAGCAATGACTCTAGGTGTGTGTTTTTCACAAACATGTATTCCTTGTGTGATTTTCTTCATGAGATGGGGACAATGAAACATTACAGTTTATTTGCTTTAACTATTTCTTTAAATGTACATTCCTGGTAAAATATTCATTTCAAACATAGTACTGTGAAAAGGTTGTACTATATGAAGTGTTTCCTTTATTTTATGATGAAAGGCCGGTGATTAGTATACTGGTGATGCTGAATGCAGAGAGGTTGAAACAGATGAGCGGAGAAATCAGGTTGCAAATTAAAATTAATAAAAAGTATTGTAAATAGCACAGTGGAACCTCGGATTGCGAGTAACGCAGTTTGTGAGTGTTCCGCTAGAGGAGCAATGATTTTTAATAAATTCTGACTTGGAAAACGAGCAAGTCTTGGGTTACAAGTGCCGAGTATCATGTATCACGCATGCGCTTCTTGCTTTGACGCCCCTCGTCACGTGATCACAACTAAGCTAATGTTTATTCTCTCTCTTGTGCTGCGGAATTGTGGGTAATTGTCTCCCCTGCTGGGTCTTAGTGCTCGTTTCTTACTGGTATAATCAACATCTGTGCATGTGTGTACCGTTTACTATAACACTGTGACCACATGTGTGTGCGTAAAACACATTTTATTTTGTGTTTGTATGTGTGTGTGTACAGCGCGTGTGTACTGTTTATTATAACACACTTGTGGCGTAAAGCAACAGCAAGTCTCATTATAGAGGTTAAAGATCTATTTTCTCTATCTCTCTCTCTCTCTCTCTCTCTCTCTCTCTTTCTCTCTCTGTATCAGCCTGCACTTTGTGTCTGTGTGCGCACGTGTCATTGGACACCGTGCTACACACACACACACACACACACACACACACACACACTGCTGTACACAGAAACATTGCTCTGTCGCGATTCTTTTCAAAGGTAAACTGCAGGTTAATTTGTTTTATGTTTACTTTACAGCAGTGATTCCATTAGTGTGTCCGTCAATCGAGTGTCATTAGAGAGATTTCTCACATACACACACACACGCACACACATTGCCTGCTCACACAAACGGAAACGCTTATCTGTCGAGATTTATTTTTTTAAGGTAAAGTGCAGGTTAATTTGTTTTATAATTACTTTATATTATTTGTTAATTATTTTTATTTATTTATTTTTGGGGGGGGCTGTGGAACAAATAATTTGAGTTTCCACTATTTCTAATGGGAAAATTTCGAATTGGTTTACGAGCGTTTTGAAATCCGAGCCCGCTTCTCTAAGAAATTATGTTCGTAATCCAAGGTTCCACTGTAGTTTGTTCTACATGAATAATCAAGTAAATTCTTGAAATAAATGATCCAAATAAATTATTCCAGACGAGTATCTGTATTCACTATCGCCAAGTACCCACATGGAAGTTCTTGTACTCATAATCAGCCTGACAAAAAGTGACATCATTTAACTGCCAGTTCTTGCTAAGATCAGTTATAATACACATGCATTTTGAAAATAAACATAAAAAAAGTATAAAACTTAGTTCTTAGTTCATAGTCTTATTTTATCATACTCTCACCTGCATGCTTGCTCCTTTCGTTTCTGCATGAAATACTTCTTCTTCACATTCTGTAGCTCACCAGCCAGTCTCTCAATCTCGTACTTGTACTCCTGCGTCTGAGACTCGCACATGTTGAGTTCTGATGATAGAGCCTGGCAAGAAAACAAAGACAATTAACAAAGGAATTAATGTTTTCTTTCCCCTTCAAATACCCTATAGGTTGCCCTTAATATTAATTATTTATGGATTATGAATGATGACTAACCCGGTCATTCAGTAATGTACACTCAGGTAGTCAACTGAATTAATTTTATTTCCACAGAAACAACAATAAAATGCCTAGATGCTGGAGACAAATAGAGGGTACATTAAGCTGGACTCATCCGACCACATATCTTTTTCCATTGCTCTAAAGTCCAATCCTTGCTCCCTAGCAAACTTTTTTTTAATGTCAGAGTTAAGCAGTAGTGGCACACTTCTGTGCACTCCTTGAGCTGCGTTCCATTCCGAAGTGTACTTCACAGGATGTTCCCTACTCTCTCCTCCATTTGCAGTGAATGTCAGTTAAGAGAACTTCCCTCAACAAAACTCCACCATTTAGAACACCCTGCAACGTCACCAGCGCAGACGTCACTTCCTCTGTGCGTTACCATAGTAACATAAGCACCTCGGATAGCTGTTGCAGTTGCTGGGGATATTTCACACTATGAACATTACATCATAAATAATGTATTAGATATTAAATAAATTAATGATAATCATAATCATAATAATTTACTATTTTACTGAGATGTGTTTATCTTTTTACAGATCACTAGCCTATAAAATGTTACAGGTTTCTTGATTTAATTAAAATTTTAATCATTGGGTCCTATTAATATGATGCCGTCCTCCATAATAATGATCATTAATATATAGATCCTTTTTTAAATATCTATATTTTTTTACGCTTCAGCGAGACGCAATGACTTATGGGATATTTTTCATTCCGTTTTCCAGTGAAGTGAAGACCTGATGTTGAGTTGTTCCCTACACTGGTTGCAGTTTGAACTGTATATTTTCGCTCCCTGAAGTTTGGAATCATACTTAAGATGGCTGAACACCCTGTAAAGTTTACTTTGCAGGGTACAGTACTCCATGTTTTCTGTTTGGGGACTTTTAAGTTGAAAACTGTTTCTTATTGTCAGGTGCTTCATGGTCACAGGTGTAGTGAGTTCAGCTTGTTGATTAGGGTCTTTAAGGTATTTAAGGGTTTCGTTTGGTCTCGTCTAGCTGTTTAGCATTGGTGCTGTCATGTATTTTATTTGCCTTGTAGAGAAATGTCAGGTTAATTCCCCGTGTCTGATTCCTGTTTTATTTTGTTTGCTTTGCTTAGTAAATGTTACTTCCTGCACTTGCCTGCTGTCCCTATTCATGGCAATTATAGTAATTTCAGTGACCACCTTAGGTGTTTTCTTTGCGTGGTTCAGTCCATTAATGTGACACTCCTCAAGCATTTTAACATCTTGCTAAGATGCTAACAACTAAAGCTGTTTAAGAAAGAGGAGTTAGAATTATAAGAATTTCAAGTTGAAAGATGTTAATCACCATCAGTGTTGGGTAAATTACTCAAAAGAAATGAATAATCTACTGCAAATTACTTAATTACTACTTTAAAATTGAAATTTGATTATATTACTGATTATTATATGTAAAAAGGAATCATATAACTAATTACTTTACTT
The DNA here is from genome assembly GCA_003987875.1 of Clarias batrachus. Taxonomy (NCBI): domain Eukaryota; kingdom Metazoa; phylum Chordata; class Actinopteri; order Siluriformes; family Clariidae; genus Clarias; species Clarias batrachus. The sequence continues at coordinate 36,485 of QMIH01000044.1, forward strand.
TCAAGTTGCTTTGAAAACATCAAAAGTAAAAAACTACAAAGCTCTCTGACATCTGATTAAAGCGCAAGCTCGTTTAACTGATACTGCCATGCAAAACATGTTTCTTTAATGCATTTTAATACATTTTTAAATACTATATTTGTAGCGCTAGTAACAAAATGTTATTTATATTGGTAACTGTAATCAAATTACATACTTTTAAAAAGTAATGTTACATTTACTGCTTTATATCCAACTCTGATGACCACAGTAATTGTCAAATCCTAAGAGGATGTTGCTAAGTTGTAGAAATAGGGAAGTACAGTATGAGAAGATAAAAATATTGTTGCATCATAATACAACAAATGATTTCTGACTATAAGATTCATCAGTAAATGTTCTAATCAAATAATAATGAAACAACATTAGTAATTTGTTACAATGCTTTTTGTTATTCAAGTTCAATTTTGAGTGTTCCTCTTGTCAAATGCTAGCAGGTGCATCTGATGAACTTCATAACCTTGAAAAAGTCCTTCTTTAAAAAAGGGTTATTTTGGTGAGATGTTTCGTGTTGTTGAAATCGCTTCCCAATGTTCAGTTTAAGAGCTGCTAAGAACAAAAATCTAATACTGTATGTCTGGGTACATAACTCAATTTATGGATTTATTTTTGCATGTTTTACATGAAATATAAGAACAGAAACGCATGTGGTGCAGTTCATTATTGATTGTTCTTGCTGAGTTCCTGCTGCTTTCAGGCCATCCAGCAAAAAGTGACTACTGGCATCTGGCTTCTCTTACCTTCCATATTATCAGTCTGAGAGCACCAGGGGCTCCTATCCGGGAACAAGTAGCTGTGGTTTCCCACTGCACATTAGTAAATTAGTTGTGCCTGAGAACTTCAGAAAGCTTTCACCTTCACCACGATTGTTACTTGTGGCATGAAATGTCCTCAAACTCTGTCTATGTTTAGAGCAATTTGGCTTGGAACTCATATTTATTTATTTATTTATTTATTTATTTTTCAGAATTTATATTTGGATACTAATTTATTTTTCACATAAAAATGGCAAAATGAGTTCAATTTGGACAAAAAAGGAAAAATGCCTCTGAGGTTCTCTGAGACGGAAACTTAAAGTATGTTTAGAAGAATGCTATATGATCTGAAAATTCAGAGAAATTATAGAGGTGAATTCAGTGTCATACTTTCAGCACTATGAAAGCAAGGTCAATGGTTTTACACTGAAAAAAAGAACAAGGCATTGCTACTAATCTACAGAGTTTCTGTTCTACTGTACAAGGGAATGTCAAACCACGAAATTTTCACGATATCATCTTATCATCCTAACCTGAACAACTAGAACTCATTGGCTATTATAAACTGATGGATCAGGATTTACATTAGTTAGCCTGAATAAGCACAAAGGTACACACAACAGACCAGAAAATAAGTTTTACAATAATGTAGAAGAATTTCATAATGACTTTTTTTTTCTTACAGTATGTTCAGAAATATTGTTAAATATTTGCAGTTTTATTATACTAGTGCATTTTTGAGTAAAGATTCATATTAAGATCATTTCATTATGAGTAAGTACAGCTAGTATAAAGCTATGCTGTAAAAGGAGATGTTGCAGATGAGGTACATGGAAGATGAGTAGAATAATTTTACACAGAATAATTTTATCAATTTTCTGCTGCTGATTTGAGTGGACAGTGGCAATCATCTGGATGTCTCTGTTTCTCATATCACTGGCTGAATATCTAAATTTGTTTAAAGTATGTTCTCTCTATCAGAACTCCAATTCAAACAGCATGAAAAAGGATAAGATAACAGAGGAAAGTGTGTGTGTGTGTGTGTGTGTGTGTGTGTGTGTGTGTGTGTGTGTGTGTGTGTGTGTGCGCGCGCACATGTACACAGCAATGTTTAAAGATTGAGACGAAAAGAGGATGAAGCGAAAGAAGCAGAAAAGGTCCCAAATGTGCTGTCTTGCCAAGGGGGGTTGTCAGGCATTTGTAGAATTGAATAGGTTTCAGTCATGCTAAGCGCCTCTTCTGCCGATTAAAGAAAAAAAAAAGTTGCTCTAATTCAGCGAGTGCCATTTAACAGGTTTATTTAGAAGCCTCAGCATTCAGCTGGTAAATAAACAAGGCTGCGCTCATAATGGAGCTCAAAGCAGGAGTGCTGATGTAAGATCAGATTTAGCCGTGGCCATAAAATTTCCTGCACAAAGAGTAAAGCTGAGCCTGCAGTAGCGCTTCGAAATGGGAATGAACGAGACTCCGGGGCTCATTTTCTGAACAAATTCGCTGATTCAGAATTAATTTGACCAATTACACATACTGGGAGGTAAGCTGATCCAGGAAGAATGCTACAAAGTGGAGCTCAAGGCTGACTTTAAGAAAGCAGACACGGCTGAGTAAACTAAACCCGGGGTGTCAAACCTAAAGAACCTAAAGAGCCAAGTGAATGTGGGTAAGTATTTGGTAACAGCATTGAATAATCTAATGAAGAATTCATTTGATTCTGTTTGAAAGCTATGCACACTAGCTATACTACAGTATACTAGTTTATATAATCAAACCAGCTGAAATTCACAGCAAAAGGAATATAATCTGCAACCTAATTTAATAATAATTAAATCAGTAAAATAACAAATTTTACGTCCAAAACGTCTCCTCCTATTGTTTTCCCTGAAATGCTTGAGCATGCCACATTACTGTACTAATTTAATCACAGCTCATGAAATCAGTCATACAAAATGGTTAAAACAGTATATTTATACACTGCCTGATCCCTCCAAAAGTAATTCTGCATATGCCGCTCTCTCAGAACAACACATGACTGGTTTTTAGTAGCGCTGCACACAGCCCACATTCTGACCATGCAGGAAAAAAAAAAAAAAAAACTGTCTGAATTTTTCTTTTGTGCTGCTTGTTTTGCTTGTAATGCGGCTTTTTTCTTTTTCAGTTATTGTTTGTTTTCCGGGATTCCGTCTGATTCCGTCTGTATGAATGCATAGTCATTTGCATTAATATCTGCCAGTTGACTTTAACTTTTTCCCACCTGATTTTATTAGGAGTGTGTTTTAGGTTAATGTTTTGCTGTATTTATCTGTAAAAGAACGCAAATGGGATCAATAAGGATTAATGAGCACCAGGCGTGGCCAGTGAGCTCGTATGTTTTTTATATCATGATCAAAGTCATCTGGTACCTTCACCTCTGTCCTGTGGAGGTTGATAGTGATGCCACTGACCCATCAAAGTTTTGTCATCAACTGCTTTGTTTTCCTTGACTAATCTTTCTGCTTCCGTCAAGGGATCGCTGTAGCGGTCCACACGACCACTGCACACCAACTTTCCTATCCAGGCTTGGACCTGACATGGGATGGCATCCCACTGACCGCAAAGCTCGGACCCGGATCCTCAAATCATCAACCTAGAGCCTTAGCCACCTGTGCCACCACTCCCCTACTATTACCAAATTTAATACATTTACAAAATTTAAATTGGCCCACTTTTTTCTCCCCAAAGACAGCACTCCGACAGCCTTCATGTTGGGGGGTCCTTTGTAACGCCAATGCAATCTTTAACAGGTTAAACCCAGGGCTTCAACCAAGAGAAGACACTTAGAGTTATTAAATAAGTAAACATTCAATCTAATGGCGACACACCCAATATTTTTGAGTACTTCAAAAATAGTTGGTTCAAACAAAAGGTGCCATAGTGCGGAGTTCTTTAACACATCTAGATGGAAATGTCAGGACCGTTTACATCACAGATAGGAGCAGCTGTGCCAGACGTACGTAAGGAGTGCATACTGTGAGATATCTGCCTAGTGAGTGCTTGCAGGCTCAGAAACCCCCACGTTAAGAGCGTCATGACAACTTCTGATCACTTTTCTGTGAGAAGTGATCCCCAACTTCAAAACTTTGGCTGAACTGATACTCGTAGTCTCCAGTGTAGCAGCAGAATGCATTTCTCAATTTCCAGCACGGCTGGAATTCTCTTTGCCATGGAGTTCACCAGAGCTTCACAGGTTGCCACTGGAATCCTCTTCCACTCCTCCATCACAACATCATGGAGGTGGTGGACATTTGACACCTTGTGCTCCTCCACCTTTCTTTTCAGGATGCCCCAGAGGTGTTCTATGCAAGCCAGTGGTCATCTTGAAGGTGTGTTTGGGGTCATTATCATGCTGGAACGCTGCTCTGCGGCCCAGTTTCCGGAGGGAGGGGATCATGCTCTGCTTCAGTATGTCACAGTACATGTTAGAATTCATGTTTGAACTGTAGCTCCCCAATGCCAGCAGCGCTCATGCAGCTCCAGATCATGACACTCCCACCACCATGTTTGACAGTAGGCAAGACACACTTGTCTTTGTACTCCTCACCTGGATGCCGCCACACACGCTTGACACCATCTGAACCAAATAGGTTTATCTTGGTGTCATCAGACCACAGGACATGGTTCCAGTAATCCTGGTCCTTAATTTGCATGTCTGCAGTAAATTGTTTGCAAGCGTTCTTGTGCATCATCTTTAGTAGAGGCTTCCTTCTAAAACGACAACCATGCAGAGCAATTTGATGCAGTGTGCGGCGTACGGTCTGAGCACTGACAGGCTGACCTCCCATCCCTTCAATCTCTGCAGCAATGCTGCACGCACTCATCCGACTGTTTTCCAAAGCCAGTCTTTGGATCTGACGCTGAGAATGTGCACTCAGCTTCTTTGGTCGACCATGGCGAGGCCTGTTCTGAGAAGAACCCGTCCTCTTAAAGCGCTGGATGGTCTTGGCCACTGTGTTGCAGCACAGTTGCAGAGTGTGGCTATCTTCTTATAGCCTAGGCCATCTTTATGTAAAGCAACAATTCGTTTTTTCAGGTCTTCTGAGAGTTGTTTGCCATGTTGAACTTCCCGTGGCCAGGTTGAGAGAGTGGAAGAGCTGTGAGACAGTGTAACACTAATGAGTCACATGACAAAGGGGAAGGAAAATGACTAATTGTGCTCAATTTGTACATTGTCACTTAGGGGTGTACTCACTTTTGTTGCGAGGGGTTCAACTATTATTGGCTGTATATTTAGTTATTTTGAGGTGTACTCACTTTTGTGACATACTGTATGTGTACTGTACATAATATTATGTCTGTATTGGAGTCAAGCTGTCCAGATCAGTCCATTTTCAGATTCCAGTCTGCAGCCGCTATGTGTGTTGCCCCATGTTGCTGTTTCTTACCTAAGATGACATCACTATTTCGTTTGACTTATATATATTAGGCATAGCATGAAGGTTGACTTCCTTGTTTTCTTTCTCTCCTAGTAGCTCTAACCCTAGTCTGTGCCGTAACAAGGCAAAGACAAACACCAAATGCCAATTGCCTCTGCAGCATCTGCATCTGCCTTGATGCTTTTGATTACACAAAGGCGAGCACCCAGTTTACGTCCAGCTGATTTCTTGTAATTGTTTTGTTTATTGTTTTGTAATTGCAATTAATTGTTTCATTATTTCTAATCTTGCAAAATTGCCCTGTTCATATTTGCATGTTTAGCCACAATGGCTGAGGTGTATTTAGCGTCCTCTGCTGTCAATCCACAAGGGGCGGGGTTGTAAACCCTACCACATCTGCTTTGTGTGATGTTGACATGAAAGGTGACCACAAGGTAAATGTCTCAGTTCATCTTTCATGTCTCTATAACTGACTGCATAATCTACAGTATAAGGATGTTTTGTATATTAATTATTACAACAACAAAAAATGTATTAGAAATAAAACAGAAAATAACTAATGATTATTAAAATAAATAATACTTTAACAGATGATAATAGACTATGATGGAATGTTTATGATCCTGTCAGTCAAAATGATGAATGAAAAAGATATTCTATTGCAACCTCTGGTCTCGATCTTAGCTTTTAATGTCCGTTTTCAGGGCTGGTGTACAGTATGTACTGTTGTTTTTCGTAAAGGTATAGTCCAGCATACAGTGGCTTTAGCATATACCAGTTCATTGGTTTGAGTTACAGTGGTAATAGGGATTGCTGTGAAGGCTCTATTGATCTGCTACAATACTATCTAATGGAGCTTCCACACTAAGCCTTGGTAATCACTCTTAGGATTTGACACCGCTAGCTTATCCATTATTCTCTCCCTCATACTGGCAGCTGTGTTCTGTAATGAAGGGGCTGATGGTGAGTTCAATGTCAAATGTTGGTTGCATATCCACTTGTTCTTCTACTGTAGGTCCTGATTGTTATGAGTACTTGGCCAAACTGTGCTATGTTGAAATGGTCTGTAACTAGTTGCTTTTACATCAGTGTAGATGTAGAGTACACAATCATGTGCAAAAGTAACCCCACTGTGTGTTCTCATGTAAAAATATAATAAAAATCATCTGACTGTAGCAGGTCTCAGGCATTATTAGGCAAAGGTAGTATTAGGGAACTACTGTACAACCTCACACGAACAATAACATATAACTTTTTAAATCATTTCCTGTATAACTGTATCAGTCTCTCACATCATTGTGGAAGAATTTTGGTCCATTCTTCTTTACAACATTGCTTCAGTTTTCAGATGAACAGCTCTCTTAAAGTCACGCCACAGCATTTCAGTAGGGTTGATGTCTAACCTTAGTCTTGTGGGGTTGTTTTTGTTTGTTTGTTTGTTTGTTTGTTTGTTTGTTTGTTTGTTTGCAGCATCAATTTCGTTTTGCTTTGCACCTTCAGACCATCACAGTGTATGACTATTGGTATGATATTCTTGTAATGAAATGCTGTGTTATTTTTATGCCAGATTTAACAGGGTGCACACTTGTAAAAACTTTTGTCTCATCAGTGCACAGAATATTTGCTCAAAAGTGTTGGGAATAATCCCAGTCGTTGTGTTTTTTGTTTGTTTAGAAATGAACCCTTAGAAATGACTTGGCAACCCTCTCCAGACTGACACTTTACTGTTTCTCATCTGTTCCTGAATTTCCTTAAATCATGTTCCTTTTTGAGATCTTTTCATGTGCCTCACTTTGTCAGACAGGCTCCATTTAAGTGACTTGCGTCAACAGATGAATGATCAGGCCTGGGTGTGGCAGGTAAAATTTAACTTCCTACAAATGTGGTTAATCAGTTAATTCATTGTACACTACATATGAACAATTATTTGGGGATTAGTAGGACCAGCAGTGTTTAGAAGGTTTTTTTCTCTTAAAAAATTAAATCATCTTTTTAAAAACTGCATTTTGCATTTACTCGGATTGCATTGACTGTAATATAAAAGTTTGTTTGATCTGAATCAAATCATTTAAGCTGACAACCATGCAAAAAAAAAAAAACAGGCAGGTGCAAATACTTTTTTTATGGCACTGTATGTTGTTTGTCTGATGTTGTATTTGACTAATACTAAGGTTCATAGAAATAAATAAAAAAGAGGGTGTGATGTTTTACACATGACTGTACACAATCTAATTATGTCTACTATTGTAGATTTGCATGGGATCGAAAATGATTTATTCCAGTCACCCACTTATTTTCAGATTGCCCTGGTTACCCAAAAGCTTATCCATCATTCTCTTCCTCATATTGGCAAGTAAGTGCTGTGATGGAGGGTCCAACTGAAGTTGCTTCTGGTGTTGCACATCCAGTTATTTTTTGGTCTCATTTATCTCTTCTTTGGATTCATTCATCTCAATGAAGGGCAGGTTTTGTTGTGGATAGAGAAAATCGTCTTGCTGGACCCTGCTGAAGTTAGACCACAGCTGGGTTTTAAACCCCAGTCACAGTACAAGCATCAGATCACAATCCTCTGAGTGTCGTCTTTAGATCCCAGAGTCTGGAGGAAGAGATTGGAGAGGCACAAAATCCAGGTTGCTTGGAGTCCAGTGTGAAGTTTCAAGTCCAAAGTAAATGCAGCCATCCACCAGGAGATTTTATAGCACTTCATGCTTCTGTCTGCCAAAAAGCTTTTTAGAAAAGCTGGTTTTCTTTTCCAGCAGGACAGCATCTGCCCCCAGTGCCAAAACTTCCACTAACAAGTTTGACCATGATATTATTATGCTTGATTAGTTTGCCAACTGGTGGTGTAGTGGTTAGCACTGTCGCCTTGCACCGCCAGGGTCCGGGTCCGATCCCCGGCCAGGCTCGATTCCCGTCTCTGTGTGCATGTTCTCCCCGTGCTTGGTGGGTTTCCTCCGGGTACTCCGGTTTCCTCCCACATTCCAAAGACATGTAGGTTAGGCTAATTGGCGTTCCCAAATTGCCCGTAGTGTGTGAATGAGTGAGTGTATGTATGTGTGTGTGTGTCTGTGCCCTGTGATGGATTGGCACCCTGTCCAGGGTGTACCCTGCCATGTGCCCTAAGTCTCCTGGGATAGGCTCCAGGCCCCCCGTGACCCTGAAAACAGGATTAAGTGGTATAGATGATGATTGAGTGAGTGAGTGGTTTGCCAACTCACCCAACGTGAACCCTACAGACAATTTATGAGGTATTATTAAAAGGAAGATGAGAAACACCTGACCCAACAATATACAGACAAGCTGAAGGCTGCTATTAAAGCAAACTGGTCTACAATAATGTTTGTATCGTGAATCTATTCATGACTATATCATGAATGTTTTTAAAAATATCTGCAATACTGCATTTCTAATTATCATAAGCAGTAAACCATTGAAATATTCATTCCATAGTCATTGAAATTTAAACAAAAAAGCTTTTAAATATTTCACTTTGTGTGTAATTAATCTAGAATATGTGTGAGCTAATAAGAATAATAATAATAATAATAATCTTTTCCACCATATTCTACTGCACTGTATTAGTACTTATATGTTGCTTCTTATTATGCTGGACATGACAGTTGACCTTTTATATAATCAATGTTACACTAGTTTTTACTGTATATTCTGTCAATCTTCAGGTACATGCCAGATCTTAAACTGTACTGTATGTACTGCTGCTTTAGGCTAGCACCAGAGGTGGGTAGAGTAGCCAAAAAAAATTACTCAAGTAAGACTAGCTGTACTTTAAAATAATATTACTTAAGTAGGTGTAAAAAGTAGTCATCCAAAACATTACTTAAGTAAGAGTAAAAAAGTTTTCGGTGAAAAGACTGCTCAAGTACTGACTAACTGTTTCATCATAATGGCCTATCTATTTATTTATTTATTTATTTTAGGACGAAATGATAAAATAATGTAGAAATTCTGATATTTCCAAATAACAAAATAAATGAAATAAATAAAATAATAATAAAATAAATTAATAAAATCTAATCTCACTTTTTCACAACAAGAAGCTTTTGAACACCTACTGAAGGTAGCATACAGTATGTATGTTTGAACAGTGTAGACTATTTCCAGTGTAAGATATACTGTATATTCAGTTGCCCTGCAAGTGACTCAGCAGAAAATAACATTAGCACATGTGTACAAGACGTCTCACTTTACCATAAACTGTGTCCAGCAAAACAAATGTAAGAAACGTATTATTTTAGCCTCTAGCTTATTTGCTAATTATATATGTTGACACTGCAACATTAAATAAAACAGCTAAACTAATCGCATCATTTTTCTTTCGCTATCTAGTAGTGTCTACCACAGCTGAAGATTTGACTACTGTACATGCGGTTATTGTTATTGCGGGTGATTGGTCAAACAGAGTCATGTGACTACTGTTGCTACGTCTGATTGGTGGAACATAGTCATGTGGTCGTCACCAGATGCATTTCTCTGGCAAAAATAAAGAATATCTAATGTGTAGAATAAATGGTTATGAAAGTACAAATCCAAATCTACTCAAGTGAAAGTAAAAAGTATGGTGCAGTAAAACTACTCATAGAAGTTTTTATTTTTTTATTTATTTATTTTTTCAAAAAGTTACTTAATTAAATGTAAAAGAGTAACTGTATCTTGTTACTACCCACCTCTGGCTAGCAACATAAAGCATGTCCATAAGCTACAAGCTAAAAGTCCATAAGCTACTCACATATTTTAGTTTTTTTTTTTTTTCTTTGTACATACGGCAATAGATTGCACATATCATTAAGTTCTGTTCAATCTGTAAGTACTAGATAATACCAACCTGAGCATGGTACAGATACATTAGATACTGTAGGGAGGAAGCCAAGGCATTTAATTTTTCATTCATTGTTTTTTTTTTTAACAGGATAGATGATATAGAAATCTTGTTTATTTCTGAAGATTATTTATGCAATTAAATTCAACTACAACATTTGACAGACAAGACTTCTGATATTACCTTGTTTTAAAGCCAAAAAAACTAAATTTTAACATTACTGTGTTTCCAGTAGATCTGTATGTCTGATTATTTTTTGATGTTCATGGGCACACCAGGAGTGAAGGCCATAGAAAACAATACTCACGTGCCTGTGTCATAAGGCAGGACCATAATTTTATAAAATGTATACCTTACAAAATGTACACCATTGAACCTGTGGTTCTCCACTGGTTTCTCATATAACGTTTGTGACTATCTTGATTTTAGTATCTACGTTCTTTGAACAAAGTTCTGTCCAGGTGACATTTTTTTCTCTTAAAAGCAGATTAGTGAAAGTAGATCTCATCATTATTGCATGCAGGTCATTTTTATGATGAAGGATTTAGGCCATCTAAAGCACACAAAAAGCTACAGGCAAGACTGAAAACCCCAGACAATGTTAGTGCTAGCCATTTGTGACCAGGCACAAGAGCTCTTAATTAGGCAGAAGGGTAACTAATTATTCATATCCATGATGGAGAGAGTGAGGGGTGAGCACAGAGAGGGAAATAAGTGGGAAAATGATTTATGATCTGATAAAAGCCCTCACTGCGGCATGGCATTTTGGGGCGGGGGGGTGTGAGGGGGGCGGGGGGGGGATTGGCTGTCCCTTCAGAAGTGAAAGAGTAAATCATGGAGTGGGACAAAGCAAAAAAAAAAACAGAGTGCAGCAGTGAAAGAAAGAGAGAGACTCAAAAGAACCTTGAGCTGTTTGGTCTTTTCCTTCAGTGTTTGCTGGTAGATCTGAAGTTGTTCGGCTGCCTCTGGACCAGGCTGGCGAGCTAATATGTGCTTCAATTCCACATAGAGCTTTTCCTTTTCCTACACACACACACACACACACACACACACACACACACACACAAAAAAAAATACAGATGCACATTTACACACAGGGTGTTAAATAATTTGGAATTAATAAGGTACAAATCCACATTAAACACTCCCCAGCTCCATCAGATGGATATAAAAACACTCATGATTATTCTTTCATTAAGTATGCTCGAGAGTGTGGTCTGTGCAAACATACTCCATTAAATGAAGACTTCAGAGGAATGCTAGTGAAGCAGACAGTCTGGCATGGCTTTCTAATTGATACAGCAACGAAATAATTTGGCTCTAAATAAGCTACATATTTATTCTTACTTATTCTTTTCTGTACGTTTTTTTCTTTAACAACGCAATGTAATGAGCACGTACTGCACGAGGGGTGTTCGAGTCAACCCAGGACTTTTGAATATGCAGAAATCGGGAACACAATTATGTGTACCTTTCTTTTTGTTTGTAATCCCCTATTCACATACTGTACAGTACTACAATAATGCATTCATCCCAGTGCTTGGATACCATCAAAGTAGAAACGTATCTCCATGATCAGACTGTCTAGTTCGTGTCTGAAACGCTGGCCTCCCAGGAACTCCTTCAATGGCCCAAACATTGAAGGAGTGGAAATCATTTCGCGCTGTATTGATACTGTATGGGGATGTATCAATAACTTCCTGTTGAGTTCCTGCAATTTGTAATTTCATGAATGATTGTGTGTACAGTTCCCACGGACCGATGGCTCTTTTCCGTGTGTTAGCAAGAATGATGATTTTTTTTAAGGCATTCCACTCGCAGGAAGGACTTCAATGAGTCACCTCAGCTGGAATCGTCTTTCACAGATATGACCTCATCACCGTACTGTGATTGTACCTGTTTATTCATTCCTGAGAAATTTAATTACAAGTCTTGCTTTGCCTTGAACGGCCCTTCGTATATAAGATTGTCTTCCCAGTTCTCTTTTTTGTCCAGTCGTACTGAATCTCGCACACTTAGAGACGTGTTCTGTGAACACTGGGAATGTATACTATTATTAAATACAACTGTTAAAACCAAAAGATTTCAGCAAGAAGTAAACAATATACAAAATTCCCAAATGCAGAGGAAGAGGACGAGAGGAAGTAATCACTCTTCGCTCTGGAAGACAGTGAGTTAGTTGCATGATTGGGGATTGACAGTATTAATCAGAGTGATAGTGGTGTTTGTAATTGTCTTATGACATGACAATGCCACTCTAGGAAGGTTTTAGAGTCTTTAATACTGACAAGCAGCCTCACCAACCCACAGTTCAATAGTGAGCACTTGTCACTATTAGTGACACGGAGACAAGCACCTGTCATACTGTATAACTGAGCCAAATGTGTCTTGAAAATCTCCAGGTGCACAGGACAGCTGGAATTCAAGTGTATAATAAAGGAATTAAGACATCATATTTCTATGAATAGACAGATAACATGGCATTTCGGTATTCGCCAGTTCCAAAGGAATCCCACCCCGGATCTGTATATCTAATTTCAGAGTGCTGACAATTTATTTGGACTAAAATGGCATATCAAAGACACTGCTTGTCATGCTTGTCAAATATAACAGCATCAGAGTGACAGCTATTATCATACAACCTCCACGCAAGGCTGAATCATACACGTATGCACATACTGTTTGCCCACAGCAAATTAAGCGTGACCACACGGATAACAGCGCATTGGAATGGGTTCTGGTTGTCTTGGTTTAAAACAAACAGCGTCATTTGGCTATGAAAAGTGGGATAATGCTTTCATCACACGGCCACGTTTCCTACACCTTTTTAAATCCTGTGCTTTGTCACCCTCCTTCCTGGCATACATGCTCTCACACTTTCTCAACTCCATTTTCCATTTTTAAACGTTCTGCAAAAGCCCACCTAAATGTATCTATATATGTACCGTAGTCATCGACTTTAGAGTTTAGGGTTGTTTTTATAAATACTGTATGTGTCAAGGCTTTGGATTAAAACGTATTTAAGATTTTAACTTTTTGTGTAATGGCTGCAACCAGCCACTTTCTTAAGAAGAACTGAATTCTTCTTAAAATAGTCTTCCATCAGTAAATCAGTTGATCTTGGTTGGGGTTAAAAAGCACGGGGAATTATCCATCAGTCATCTGGCCCCAGTTTACCCTCATCCCAGAGCGTAATTAGGATGAAGAACATCCTGTAACCCAGGTGGTTCTTCACAATGTATAACATTTCTAAGTGGGTTTACACAACACCCTGTCACACACACCACTCAGCACAGCTTAGCTCTGAGGAGACTAGAATGCTGAGTATCACATCACCTGCTCTGGAGTTCAGATGTATGTAAGTTTAAGAATATAGCCAAGAATACACCAGGCCTATTGACAGTAACTAGTGACACATAATATCAAGGTGCAGGTTCACATTTAAACCTCTCTGGCTGGCACTCAAGAGGAGTAGGATCTATTATTTGGAGATTGAATCCTAATACCACAACCATCCAGAAAGTGAATCTGGCCACGTTGTGTGGGTGGGAGAGCTGGCATTATTTTCTCTTCTCCCCTATGAGAGTGACAAACGTGGTTGGCCATGAACTCGTGCTTTCATTCAAGCCCTGTAACATGAGCAGCTGTCCAAAAAGTGGTAGCGTCTCAAAGGAAGTACAGTATGTAGTAGCCCTCACCTTTTATGAAGGAGAAATATCTAGAAAACAACCTGCATATATGTGTTTTGGCAGCAGCAGCTGTACACCTTAGAATCTTTGAAATATACACATCAAGCAGAGTGTTATGTGAGGGAATTGGATGCAAGTGCAATCAGTAGTACTCTTTTTTTAATGAAGAGAAGAGGAGAGGGACAGGTCCTCTCAGGATTTTGGATATTACATCTTTAGGTACTCTTGCTCCTTACCGTAGACCTGTTTACCTGCAATAGGGGAAAAGAGTGGAAGTAAAAAGATCTCTATCCTGGTTATTTGCACTGCACAACTTCATCTCTCCAGGTCGACAGTGTCCTAAAAAACAGAATTTATATTACATGCAGTCGGGGTGATACTTGAACCCTTGGTTCAAAGACTTAATTGCATTTCTTTATTTCTTCCTTTCTTTATATTACTATTTATCTATTTTTTATTTTGAATATTCTTGAAGAGAAAACTATGTGACAGTGATGATTTGAGACCCTGATCGTACTTTGGATATCACCTAGGCAGGTATTCGTTTTAAACTCATAAGCTCTACTGAAGTACGCGTCTTGTGTGAAAGACCATGTGTTACCAGGTGTATTTAAGCATTGGGCAAGAAGCCAACACAATACTGATTAAATAAACATTACAGGGGAAAGACTGTATATCTGGCCTCTAACTGGGGGTACCACCAACTCACACCAGTTCAGCACCATGGCCAGTGACCCTCCACAGACAGGTGCAAAAACAAATCTAAAAATCAAAACATGATTAAACCTCCTTTGTAATCAGAACAGGATGGAATAAAAAGACAGCATGGCAGTAACAAGACGAAAGATGAAAACTGCCTGTCTGTTGCCTTGTACAAATTCAGCTTTTCATAGTCTTTACCATAGTCCTTTTGCTTATTCTCCATTTGTTCAATACACACTTTCTACGTAACTACATTTAACAATCCTGAACCGTAACACAATCAGGCTATTTTGGGAGCTGAACCCAAATAATGAGACATAACAACCATACATACTGTACATACAGTACAAGTCAAAAGTTTTTCTTTTTCTTCTAATCTATGTCACAACATATATGGCATTAGGTATTTAAGTAACAACACCAATAGCCAATTGTTGTTATTTTAAGACATGAGGTCAGCTGGTCTGGAATAGTTCTTGCAAGAACAGTATTGTCAAGTGCATTTGAAAAACCCATCAAGCACCATGATGAAACTGGATCTCATGAAGACCATCCCAGGGAGGCAAGACCAAAACTTACCTCTGCTGCAGTAGTGAAAGCCATAAAACCTTTGTGAGTATTTATGCACAACAGCAACAAACTGAAGCATGTTAATGCTATGGGTGACATCACAATCACCAAAGGTCTAGAGCAAGCAAAGGGTCACTGAAAGAACATGAAGTTGTCAGAGTAAAATAAAAAGTCAAACCTACTGTAAACCTGCCAACATAACGACATAGCTTTGTGTTGTGTTTACGCATGGTCAAGCAGAGATACAATGTGCTGCGGGCATTAAAAGATGGGACCCTGTAATCTATATGCATGTTCCTGCGGAGTCCAATTACATTTTGGCAGTCGGTCACTTTTTGCTCAGCAGCAGGTCACACTGTACCAGTGCATATGCTGTTTTGTTTTTTGTTTTTCTGAAACTGGACATGCATTATCATCAACATCAGTGCTGGTTAACTAGTAGTTAGCCTGAGATGTTCATGGGCCTGGTTTTATTATTGTATAACTAGCATTATATGCTCTAAAATATTTTTTCTTTCTTTTCTATTTTTAGCTGTTCCAAAAACTACTTCGTTACCTTTTCATTTTTATTAGTTAATAATTAGCTCAGTTCAGTTCAGTGTGTTGCTAAGATACTACCTTTCAGATTTTTAAAGGAAAACACCATGGATGGGGTGCCAATATATTGCAGGTCACACATATACACACACACACACACACACACACACACTCACAATCTCAGACTAAAGGCAATTTGGGATCACCAATTAACCTAAGCTACATGTCCTTTAACTGTGGGAGAAAACCAGCGTACCCGGAGGAAACCCAAGAAGCACAGGGAGAACATACAAACTCCATGCACACAGAGACGAGGCGGGAATCGAACCTGAAACCTGGAGGCACTAGGAGACAAACCACTAAGCCACCGTGTTGCCCGTCAATAATGATCAATATGGAAAAAAAAACATATTGCAATCATATGTTTTGCCATATCACCCAGATCTAATACATACAGTATCCAATATATTTTGGTCATGTAAAAATAAAAGTCCATTAAAGGCCAACATAAGATGTAACATATTTTATATGTAAGATAAAACACAAAATTCCTAAATAGTTAATTCAATGTTTTTGTTAACTTATTTGAGGCTAAAAATATGAAAATCGTGTCCCTGTCCAAACACAAACGACTATAACCATGTATAAAAATTAACTTGCGCTTAAATAATTCTTGTTGTGATGGTAAAACGACATGCATTGCTACCTCTTGCAGAGAACCTGAGTGATAAATAAAGCTGTTCTTTTCAAAGCTTTGTGATGGAGGGATTCTCTTTGCAATGCCTTCGCAAATCGATTCTCTGAATGACCCGACCCCACAGGTGCTTGATGAGTCATCAGTGGCCAATAGGACGTGACAGATTGTTGCAGGATGAGAATGAAAGCAGAGTGTTTACCTGCAGCAGAAGCTCTTTCTCCACTACCTCCTCGGTTTTGGTTATCAGGCGCCGCTGAAGAGAGTGAATCTTCTGGATCAGCTCGAAGGTGCTCGGGTCACTTGCCTGCAGGGAAACCATTTAAGAGAGAGGGAGAGAAAGAGAGAGAGAGAGAATTAGGAATCAGAAAAGAGGCAATGGAGAGAGTGAAAGAGTCTAAAACCCTGCTGTTAAATGTGAAGACTTTAAGCCAATTCCATAACTTTAGTTTTTAGCTATCAGGCGCAAAAGGAGAACATGTATTAGTATAACGGATACCAATGGCAACATACAGTTCGCTAGGTGTTTGTACGCTCTCATCTCTATTTATGAATAATAGTTTCCTTATTACTAAGTAAGCCACTATACATTAATGCTTAGTGCTAAGCCTGTCTGGGCTACACCATTAGATTAACTGGTTATTTTGTAATAATCTCCTACAGTAAATAAATAAATCAATATAATATACACCAGCAAACTGGTGACAGGATCACGGGCACGCAAGGCTCACCCATGCATGAGGGGACCAAAGGCCAGCCCATCTGGTCCAATCCCACAGAAAAGCCAATGCAGCACGAATTGCCAAGAAAGTCAATGCTGACCATGATAGAAAGTCATCAGAACACCCAGTGCACCACCGGGCACCGCATGGAGCTTAGCAGCCAACTGGTTCAGGGCAATTAATCTGGCCTTCAAATTCCCTAGGTCTCAATCCGAATAAATGTCCATGTCATGTAAAGACAAACAATTCTGATCCATGGAAGCCCAACTCCGCTCCCCATAGCACCTACAGTACGTGATCATCTGCTAACATCCCAGGCACCAGTGTTTTTGTGTAAAAACATAATTAAAAAAAAAACACCTGATTATAGTGTGTCACAGTATGAGGCAAATACAGTATAATCTCAGACGAAAAGGAAAAAATAAAAAAATGTGGCCAATTCTAAATACCCCCTTACTGCTTCCACAGGATTTAAAAAGGGGAGTTGTAGCCAGGTGCTGCTAATCATCAGCCAAAATCATAATCATTTTGGCAGTTTGCTGGTCTCGAGCATTCAGGTGTGTGTTAACACCGTGCCAAGAGGGAAACACATAAGCAGTGGTCTTAGAGAAGCAATTGCTGCTGGACATCAATCTGGAAAGGGTTATAAAACCATTTTCAAACAATTTGAAGTTCACCATTCTACAGTGAGAATTATTTACAAGTGGAAAGCATTCAAGCTCGTAACCATTCTTCCCATGAGTGGACATCCCAGCGCATTCACCTCAAAATACAGTAAGACCATGCAATGCTCAGAGAAATACCAAAAACACAAGAGCTACAGCTCATATCCTACAGGCCTCAATGAGCATGTTACAAGTTTAAGTACATGACAGCACAAAAGAGGACTCAAAAGTCTGGTTTGTTTTTTTGGAAGGGTTGCATGGAGAAAGCCTTTTCTGTCTTAAAAGGACATAGAAGCACAACTGAGGTTCACGAAAATGTATCAAAACAAACAACAAGACTTGGACTGGAACAATGTGACCAAATGGACAGATGAGAACAAAGTGGAGTCATTTGGCCTTAATGCCAAACGCCATGTTTGGCAAAAACTTAAGAGCAATTTAGCAGAAACACCTCATACTCATTGTCAAGCATGGGCATTTGGGCTTATTTTGCAGCCATATGATCTGGGAAAATTGCTGTCATTGAGTTGACCATGAACTCTTCTGTATATCAGAGTATTCCAAATGCAAATATACAGTACATTTTAAAGTCTAAAGCTAAAGTTCAACTAAAATTAAAAATCCAACTAAAGCTTGAGTAAAATTAGGTCATGCATCAGGACAATGATCCGGAGTGTGCCAGTAAATCTGTATCAGATGTCTGAAAAAAAAAAAAAAAAAAGGAATACAAGTTTTGAAATGGCCAAGTAAAAGTCCAGACCTCAACCCAACTGAAATGCTGTGGCAGGACCTTAAGAGAGGAGTGCATGCCCAAAAACTTAATGCCCAAAAACTTAATATAAAAAAAAGAATAAGAAGAAAAGAATGAGCCAAAATTCCTCCACAACAATGTGAAAGACTGAAAGTCATAAAGAAAATGACTTATGTGCATAAAGGGTGCACTTTTTAAATTTCTGTTAAATAATGATGACACCTTAAAAAAATAACTGTATTATTCTTAATACTAAGGCCCAATACGATCCGAATATTTTTATTATGTTTTACACAAAATATATGGAAATAAAAAGGGAGCG
>QMIH01000044.1:55756-80438 GCA_003987875.1 Clarias batrachus
ATTTTATATACAATATATTATATACAGATAATGAGTTAGTGAGTGAGGGTTGGCCAATGCAAAGACACCATTATTAATTTAATTGTAATTACGTACAATTTCGTTAGTATAGTTCAGTGACATCAGAATATAATTAAAAATAAATTGTTACAATCATAATGCATACAATTAATCACTATATGAAGAAAGCATGCTTTTATATGTCCTGTTAAATAATAGCACAAGTTGGGTTTGTTGATGGCTATAACATGTACATTATTTGAGTTTGGTCTGTGCTAAGAAATCAATAAACCTAAATTCTCCAAAGTGTTGTTTCTATAAAAGGGCTTCACAAAACACCAGTTATGTCATTTATTTATTTATTTATTTATTTATTTTTTTTTTTACCTCTTGGCTCAAGAAAGAAATGATGGACAAGAGAGTTCCTGTAACTAAAGTCTCTCTATACCGGGGAAGGCTTTTTCCACAAGATTCAATTAAATCTTTAGGAACCTGTTAGTTCGGACAGGATATTTATTACGTGGTGATTTTTATAGACTGTAAAATATGATGTAGTCTCAGGCCACAAAAATTAATGACATGATTGATTAAGATGAGACTGCATTCCCAGATATACTAGAGTAATAATCCATGTTCCCAGCTTCACATACTGTATAAAAATAGTCCAAACAGATGAGGGCTTTATTCCCACATACTGTATAACACTGTACTGTACATACCTCTAGTCTTCTCCAACGATGAACGTTCATGGGACTTTCAAGTTCTTCTTGCAAGCTTTGACATCTCGCGCGCTCCTTTATCAGCTCTCTTTGCATGTGGTACACCTCTCGCCTATGGACAGAATCACAAGCCTATAAAAAAGGTCCACACAGCAGCACACTGATCATTCTTAAATGCAGACAAAACACTGATCACTCACTCTTTGTACCAGTTAAGATCGTCATACCATACACTACATCGAATAAAAACAATACACTATAACTGGACCCTAAAAAAAGTTTTAAAAAAATATTAATAAGATACAATATTTGCATGAACCTGATAGAACATAACCAGCATGCTCTCTCCAGCACCCACACCTGCATACACAGAAATCAGTGGCACTTGATGTCAATGCAATGTCTGCAAATGCCTTTGACCTGCTACAGTGGTAATTCACTCTGCAAATAAACAACTTGAAAGCTCATCTGCCAACGTATTAGCATCAGTGGTTTGGTAATAGCTGCTATTTTTTAACTATTTTTTTCAACATCTAGAAAATGCCTTTGAGGCCATAGAGGAGAAATAAATTCCCTATACGCTGAAAGATAGTCTACTTAGTCTTGATGAGAAGGTGGTGAGAGAATTTGTTACATTAATGTTGGATAAAGAGAAAGAAGAAGCACATTTAGTAAATAA
Source organism: Clarias batrachus (assembly GCA_003987875.1). Taxonomy (NCBI): domain Eukaryota; kingdom Metazoa; phylum Chordata; class Actinopteri; order Siluriformes; family Clariidae; genus Clarias; species Clarias batrachus. Next base: position 57,155 of record QMIH01000044.1, read on the forward strand.
GCTTGACTGTAATGGCATCTAAAAAGAACATTCACCAGGTCCTAAATGCTATTGCTCTGACATGGCCAATACACATAAAAATGGCCTTCATGCTGAGTTATTAAACCCATTCAGTATATCTTACTAAAGCACATAAACACCCTACCTTTGGTAGACATATACTGTAGCAAAAATAGGTGCGTCAGACATTATGTATGAAAGAGGTTACACAAGTCGAGATGAGAATGATGACTATGCCTATTACCTGAGCACATGTTGGGTTGAATTAATGGGGGTGTTTGAGGCTAGCATGATAAATTAGCAAGTAAAGACATTCCCAATGGATAGAAAATGTTATTAGTAGTGTCTTTAAACGGCCATCATTTATTTAGAAAAGTAAGTGATGTTGTGGTGGGGTGAGGTGGGGTGGGGTTTTGTTGAGAACAGACACTGTTGTTGAGTTCAAGAACGAAATGGCCTAGAATATAAACGAGGTGTGTAGGACAGTGACACTATCTCTATTTGTGTAGTGTTCCAAATATCCATATCTCTATCTGTATTTTGAGGCAAACCTGTAGTGGCCTTGGCCCAAACCAGAAGGACTTATTTTTCTTTAAAACAAATATGAAGCTCCCACTCTGCCCTGGGAAACACTGAAAACAAAAAGGGTAGAAATACTGTATACAGTAAGCACTGTCAGCATTCTGATTAAGTTCCTCAAACTCAGCAACATCGCTCAAGTTCATAATTGGTCTCCCGTAGAAATGTATGGATGCTATTTTTTTTCGCTCTCACCCATCTACAATAGTTTTAAATGAATTTAGTTTGGTCTATAAGGCGGTATGTTGGCTTAGTGGTCTTGCACCTCCGGGGTCAGTGTTCGATTCCCAGCCAGGTTCGAATCCTGCCTCTGTGTGCATGGAGTTTGTATGTTCTTCCTGTGCTTGGTGGGTTTCCTTCGGGTACTCAGGTTTCCTCCCACAGGTTAGGCTAAATGGTGTTCCCCAAATTGTGTACCCCAACTCGTGCCCTAAGTTTCCTGGGATAGGCTCCAGGTGCCCCTATGACCCTGTGCACATTATAAAATAGTATCAATGATAAGTGAGGTGAGTGAATTGTGTCTATCTCCCAAAATACAAGAATAAAGAAGCTACTAATGCACTGACATGGCAACGTAATTATTACAACTTTCCACACACAGCATGCATGCACATAATATGAGCATCTCAAAAGAAAACATACATCTCTCAGTATGACCTCAATATGACAGAACAGTGGGTATTACATGTGTATTAGAATGAGTTTAGTTTTATATAATATAAGTGTGTATTAGAGGTTAGTTTAGTATCGGTGTGTTTCAGTGCCTAAGAGTCAATATTCTCTAGGTGCTAATGGCTAGACTGGCAATTCAGCTATCATTCATTGATACTGTATATGTGGTAAAATGTCACTGATTTTATTTTGTGGGGTTTTTTGTTTTTTTTAATAAAAAAATAATTAAATTATTCATCCAACTGGGAAAATTATTGCTAGATTAAAATAATCATCAGACTGATTGACTAATAAAAAAAAACTCTGATAGATTAATCAATAGAAAAAAAATCATTAGGTGCAAACCAAATTTATGAACCTGGCTACACAGAAACCTGTACGAAAGTAAAAACCCTGTGACTTTTTTAGTGCATGCCTCTAGTCTAAACCAGATGTTCCATGACCCTTTATGGTAAGCTTTCTTAACAACAACAACAACAACAATATGGATTATACTGCAGCCTTCTGTCCATATCTGTATTTGTACAGAACACATTATCGTTTAGTTCAAAATAATGTAAATATACTATAGGAATCATCTAGATCTTAGTTGAAACTTTTTTTTTTTTTTGCATATGTAGTGATGAAACCTAGTGCCTGATCCCTGACTTATATGTACTGTACAATAAATAAATAAATAAATAAATAAATAAATAAATAAATAAGCTTATTTTGATGTATGATAATAATCATCAGCCATAGTGCAAAATGTCAAAAACTGTATATCAAACTTAATACAAAAATGTATTAAGGAAAAGAAAATTATTCTTTTTAGTTGTGACAGGGCTTGCTTTGGAATCACTTCTCCTTTTAGGTTGCCCATGAGATGGAGACCTGGGAGCTCAGGTTAATGATTGTGAAATTCCTGGCATGGGTTCAGGTCCACAATGTCATGGGCTGTGACCCAACATTGTTGCTCTGAGCCATTGCATTCCTAATTAATAAAATATTCAATCCTTAATTCCTGTCATAAACTGAGAAGCACTCTGAGTAAGTATGCAGGTTGCCATTCAATATCTAATGGTTCTCAGTTGGTCATGAGTGGAGTAATGTCATTGGCTAGGGTTCCAGGTATGAAAATTTGAGTCAATATACATGAAATGAAAGTGCAAGTCCACAGTTATGTAGTACAGTAAGTCCAAGTGAAAAAGAATTTTGATTTGCTTCAGTCCCTTGTAATGGCTAGTGTACTGTACCTTGGATTTTGGTTTCTTTCTTGAGGGTTACAAAAGTGATTATAAATGTGATGTAAATTGGGCACTTACAAAACCATTGGGAATTCCATTGTAATGAAACACATGGATGAACATAAGATTATCCACCTTAAAAACAGTGGGTAATCAGGGCAAGGGTATCAAACCAATAAACTTGGAGAATCCATGTCCAATTTGATAAACAGTAACTTTCTGTCTCTAGCAAAACTCTACTTACTGGGTGACAATTTTATTTGCAAAAAAAGGCCAATGGGTGTTTTTTTTTTTTTTTTTTCAAACAACGCAAAATAGTTCATTTCCATGTAAGCAAATTCAATAAATTAAATTTCAGATAACCCAAATGCACAGTAAGATGTCTAAAGCATAAACAGCCTTTTCTTTTTTTNAGGGGGAGAGGATATCAGCATTTGCCATTAGTTCCCCATAGTCAATGCAATAAAGAACACTGTGTTCTATTTCTCCAGAAAGAAAACCCCTGCAGAGGGTCACACTGGCCTTAAATAGCTCTGCTGTTAGAGCTTTGTTGACACACACATTCACCACTTGTTGTTTAGTTAGTGAGAGAGGGGTACATGGGGTTGTTGTGTTGGAGTTAGATAGCTCACTCACTCACTCACTCATCATCTATAACGCTTAATCCTGTATTCAGGGTCACAGGGGCCTGGAGCCTATTCCAGGAGACTTAGGGCACATGGCAGGGTACACCCTGGACAGGGTGCCAATCCATCGCAGGGCACAGACACACACACACATACATACACTCACTCATTCACACACTACGGGCAATTTTCGGAACTCCAATTAGCCTAACCTACATGTCTTTGGACTGTGGGAGGAAACCGGAGTACCCGGAGGAAACCCACCAAGCACGGGGAGAACATGCACACAGAGACAGGAATCAAACCTGGCCGGGACCCGTTAGATAGCTATGTTAAAAAAAAAAACTGTGGAGATAGACTGCTGGCTTTGGATTGACGTGGCACACTTGGGACGCTCTACCACAGTGGAAACCAGCATTAGCCGTGGTGCTTTGAAATAAGTTTGAACACAATGATCAGATTTCTCTGTCTGACTACTGTATTTCAGGGATGTGCACATGCATCCATGGGAAACACAGGCTGATGCAATGCATGGTTGTGACAGTGACAAGGGGGGGGGGGGAAGGAAAGGACTTGGTGCACAGCGAGATCTGGCCCTCACCAACATTAAACGTTCATACAGGCTGTGTGGGGAGTTGCAGGTCTGCGGTGGTGGCTTGATCAGGATCAATCAGCAGTGCCAAAACAGGAGACCAATTCATGTAATATGGGCAAATGGTAAAGTTCATAAAAGAGTCAAATTCTTACACCCTAGACGTACACACCTTTTGTGGGCTTTGTCCTTGCCCTCTGGAGCATTTTCAAAGATTTTTTGAACTGCAAAAACATGGTAAAAGACTTGAAATAGTTGTATGAAGCGGTCATACAAAGTGAGTTGTTTGCTGCCTTTCAGCCAAACTGCTGTAGTCCAGATGAGGGCTTTACCAGCTAGTAGTCTGAACAAGTAGTTCATTGTTAAGAGGGCCCCAAGTGGAAAGAGTATTTTGCAGGAAATCTTGGTGCATGGCTGTCTTCCCATTGTATTTATCTAGCCTATTGATGAGAGAGCTGGTCTGCCACTACTGACATACCGACTCCTCTGCTGCATACATCATAAAACAGGAGCTCAGATGAATAAAAATGCAGTTGAAGCAGTTTTTGATAACAATAAAGGCAGACAAATCCAATACAATAATCAAAGCTTGTGCAAATGGGTAAAGTGATTTGCAGCCATCAAACAACGGGGCAAAATAAAGCCATAAACTTGGCAGGGCGATAGGTAAACCCCAGCGAAATCGAACATGAGAAAACCTGGCTCGGTAGCGTGTGAGCCTAGTGTTTGTTTATGTACTGTAAGCAATGAGAGTGATTGCAAACAGGTGAGACTGATTAAAACTCTGCCGATTGTGAACATGATTGTAGATTGCACTCTGTGGCTGGCATGTCTACAGTAGTGGCCATGGCGTGCTCAGGGAATTGGGGTTTCCCTGTGATTGGGGTTGTTTCACTGTCAATATTAAACAAGCATTACATTCAGGCTGAGTGAATGAACAGCGAATGCCTACAGCGAAGAACTCTTTGTTCATTGTGCCGTAACCTTCAGAGATGAATGAAGTCAATGGCAGCACTTAAATGGAAGCAGGATGTTGAGGAGGGGTGATGATGATGATGATGATGATGATGATGATGATGATGATGATGATGATGAAACAGGGACTCATTCATAAGTAGTCTTATGTATCTGATACCACACTCAACCTGCCTTTCACACACATATACACACATTTCTTGTACTTTTCTATTGCGTTGTATTGATGGTTATGTGTGAATGATTGTCCTTTACCTACAATATACTTCAGTCTATCTATCAAAGATTAGAGGCTTAGTGTCAATCAAATGCTAGACCACAGTGTACAAACTTATGTGAGTGTCAAGAAACTGTTTGCACTTTTTCAAAATGCTAAACAACCTCTAGCTTAAAAAAAAAAGAAAGAAAGAAAAGAAAAACTACCTACAGGAAACTGATGACATTACTTTTCCTATCGTATTAAATAACCTATAGCTTGGTGTCACATTCACGTGGTGTTCTAATAATTTTGCTTATTGTGTAAAGTGCAATTTTGGTAACTTGGTTACCACATAATTATCTAGCTTTTAGTACATGACAGCTTGACAATTTTCCCGTACTCATTTTTTTATCCTATATATATATATATATATATATATATAAAACAATCAAATCAATCAATTAACCATTCAATCAATCTCTCAAGGTGTACTCAAGGTAAACTATTTTTTTAAAACCGACCCTACATTTACATTATGTCCTGTAAAGCTTATTGTAGTTATTCCACTTGTACTGTACATTAATATTCAATAAAGGTTTTGACTTATTTTGGTGTTGGTTTTCTTGATGTCTGCTATTCCACTGAGTCAGAGTCACTTTGTGGTATCTTAGAACTAGCCTTTGTCTATTTCTGCTGCCAAACTCCTACACTAGTGTGGAGTGTCAGGATTTAAAATAACCTACGCTTTTAATTTAAATGTGGCTTGTTGGAAAGCGACACACAGGAACATTTCAATATACGTAGTTGCACTTTAACTACATCTTCAGTGGTATATTATAGAGTAATATTTATCATCTGAATTTGTAAACTAAATGAATAGCACAAAAATACTTTATTTTTTTACATGATAAATTGATTACTGCCTGGGGTCACAACATAGATCTTCAAAGTCCCCTGGAAAAAGATTTAGATTTTTTTTATTAATGTTGTAAATTTCCACAAAAATGTAAAAGATGTAAACCAATTAGCCATAAGGTTAACGATATCAGAAGGTAAATTGAAAAAATGTGTTTTTCAATTATATAACAGTAAACTGGTGACAGAATCACAGGCACCCCCGTGGTTCCTCTATGCCTGTCCGATCCAACATAAAAGTCGATGTAACTGCTGAAAAATGTCAATGCTGGTCAGAACAGAAAGCCACCAGAACACTTAATGCATCACATCCTGCTGTGCATGGGGCTTAGCAGGAAAAGAGTTCTAGGTTGTTGATCCAGTCTCCAAAATTCCCCATCTCTCAATACAGTCTGTCAAACGTCTGAACGTTAATGTGAATCTCAATCCAATCCGTTCATTGGAACGGTTCCAATGAAGGAACAATGAAGGTCCCGGTACCAGACACTGCAGCATCCCCCCCAGAGGTCTTTTGCAGTCATGCATCGAGGGGTCAGAACTGGCACAAGGGGAACCCAAACAATCCTGGGCATGATTAATGAACATTTTTAATGTTAGGAGCATTCAAATAATCAGAATGCTTCATCAAATACAGTAATTTATCCCTGTCCCAAACTTCAGAACAACTTTCTATGAAATAAAAGCATGAGATCATTCTATTGCAATGATCATTAAAAATATGGCTTGTTAGAAAACTATTTTAATCATTATATACGACCATCCAGTGCTATTTTTCCCAATGACATAAATAATAAATAAATAAAAACACTGTTCCGAATATTTTTAAACTCAAATCATCATAAAAAATGAAATAAAGAAGAATAGCAATAAATGCTGTTGACGAGACATAAAAGGAAAAAGATAATAAATAACAATGAGTAAATACCAAACCGACAGCTCAAATAATTTCTGTCACACATGAATAGGCTTAGAGTCTACAAAACCAAGTGAAAGTGTGGACTATAATAAGCATATGCCACACTATCCATAACAACAGGTTAGAAAAATGTGACCGGCTCACAACATGACGACTGGGTTTTGTTTTATTTGTTTTGCTCTTTTGGTTTGTTGACCATGAAAAATAATTGATGCATTTTAATTGCAGTGCTGGCAAAGCGCTTACTTTCCAGCCATCAACTCAACTGCAGTGTCAAAGGCGAAAACCTACTAAATACATCACTGCCTCCTAACAGAAGAGAAGTCATCCATCTTTCCTTGTCAGTGTCATTATTCCTTTTGATATTAGAAATTAATGAGGGTAGGTGAGAGCTGGGGAGTTCGGGAGTGTATTCCGTTCCTATTGCTGGCATTTCAGCTTTCATTTTCTAGCCCTTCTTCGATCTGTCATTATGTTTCTTTTGGTTAGTGTTCACCTTGAAATGCAGAGAAACGATGAAGGATAAAGAGCGACGGAGGAAGAAGTGTGGGTGGATTGATTCATTGAGAACGGCAGGGTTCATATGACTGCCTTAAACTTCAATCAACACCTTTACAAACAGCGAAACATAAGCTTGCACGTACCTACTCTTTCTTACACACATACATAAAATCAATAAAGTGGCATGGAAAATGGTGTGTGTGTGTGTGTGTGTGTGTGTGTGTGTGTGTGTGTCCTGACCTATTTCAACAGAAGCAACAAGAAAAGCAAAAGCGAGAAAAATATGTTTTAGCATATTGCAGAAACATCAATTAGAAGCAAAGAACCATTCCATTACGCCATTTAGCAGACTCCCTTCCCCAAAACAACTTACAATTAAGTGCACATAAAAGCAGTTGAAAACAGAGTAATCAAGTCTGAGCAAATACTGAAAAACACATTTGCTGAGCCCTCTCTTACTCATCTTCCTTAATTGAACGAACATCATGCACTCGACATCAGTGTTTGAAAGCAGAGTGTGCATGGGGTGGAGTGTGTGCATGTGTGTATGTGTGTGTGTGTGGGGTCAGGCTGACCGGAGACAGTTATTGTCAGCCCGGGTTGCTTATATAATATATTTCACAAATCACCTTTAGAAAACATGTTGATGGAAGCTTAGGATCTTTCACGTTCAGTCTACTCTGCTGTGGGCCTGGGTCAGCTTTAGGCTCAGATTCCTGTTCTCATACATGTATGGTGTTTTCTGAGATGCTTTTCTGCATCTGGCAGCTCTCATCAATTTCTGCTGGTGGAGCTGCTGCTCACTGGATGTTTAATTTTAACTTTCATAGACTATTGTCAATCCCGGAAGACCAGTAAAGTATGAATGCATAATTTGTTCCGGAATCATGCTTGGACTGTATATCAAAGCAAATTTCTCCATAAGAAATAATGGAGAAACTGATGATTTGTTCCACAACCAAGAAATAATCCGATAAAAATAAAGCTTACTTCAGCTTCACACACACATACACATACACACACACACACACACACACACACACACACACACACACACACACACACACACACACAGCCTCTCTAATGACTCTCGCACACACACTAACGGAATCTCGTCGGTCTGATAGCCGAACGTCTATCTCTAATGACACTGGTTTTTGCTTTACTTGCACACACACACATGGTCACAATGTTATAATAAACAGTACACACGTGCGCATGGATGTTGACTATATGAGTGACGTATGCGCACTGAGACCGAGCATGGAAGACTGTTACACATAATCACACAGCACACAAGAGAGAGTAGAACTACTGGCCCAGCTGTGATCACGTGACGCTCGGCAAACCTCGCTCGTTTAAGTTCAAATTTATTTTAAAATTTTGCTCATCTTGCAGGACGCTCACAGACCAAGTCACTTGCAGTCCAGGAGTCCTCTTTAGTCACAGGCATCATTATTACCCGTTCCACTGAATCTTAGAATTATTTCCGTATTCTTCACTGCAATATCAAAACTAAACGCCTGCTAAATTAGTGGACTAGATACTTTATAGGGGAAAAGTCCTAATGCTTACATGAGTTACAGTACACAATTCACTTTAAACTCATTTGTCATCCGTTTAGATTTCAGAGTCGGGTGCAGATATTCAAACATTGTGCTGTGCAAAACCAATGAAATCAATGAGTCAAACTTTTGATATTGCTCTTGTTTATACAAAAAATAGAACATGCTTTGAATAAGCTGAAGTAGATTCATGGTTAACTGTTCTATGCATCTTAACACCAATCAATAACCAATTAAACTCAAACATCCACTGCTATCCTCAGGTCCTGGTCGCTGCACATTCTCTGCAAGCACATTTTAACATTAAAATCCGACCTTGACAAATGAGGTATATAACTAATTAAGTGCTTTCGGTGCGAAATTAAGTTATATAATATGTAATAAAAAATATTCACCAAAAAAGGCGTGATTTACATTCAAAATAATGATTTTATATTGCCCATGAAGATGTAATAAAAGGTAATATAAGAATAGAGAAAAATGCTAACTGATAAGAGAACATTAGCATCGTGGAAGAATGGCGAAAGCACTGAGGAAATGAGGTGGAACTTTTCCAGGAAATATGAACCATTTTGTAGATAAGGAGCAAAGCAATTAAGTACAGTATTTAAGATAGAAAAATAGACTCGCAAAGGATAGGGCTGATAGGAATATCTGATTATACAGTATATTAAATGAGAGCAGAAATATGTGGCATTGAGAGCCAGACTGTTCTATTGGACAACGGAGTAAGTAGTGGGCACTTGTTGATAACCGGATCCCAATTATGAGTTCAACTCAATTTAATTTTATGTGTATAGCTCTTTTAACAATGGACCAGGCAATAGTAGGAGAGAAAAAAAACATGCTGATATAATATGAAAAAGAAACCAGATATAAATGTTATTCTATTGAGGTCATCGTATAGAGGGATTATTAAAAATGATACAAATTACAGTAGTTGGGACCGAGTTGTAATCTAACGAGAAGGATTCCACGAGATAATAGAACCATATATATATGTATATGTGTATATATATGTGTATATATATATATATATATATATATATATATATATATATATATATATATATATATATATATATAGATAGATAGATAGATAGATAGATAGATAGATAGATAGATAGATAGATAGATAGATAGATAGATAGATATATATAGATATATTATATCATTCCGTATACAGTATATGTATATGTATCACTCTGTGTCACAAGCGTTCTAATAGTCATTAAATACTCTAACTGTTAGCTGTCAGGTTGAAAATAAATCGGTACGATTAGCAGTACTGTAAACACGGGAGAGCAGCTGCCTGCCAAAACATGTAAAACCAGTCATGGAAGCACTTTGATCAAGAAACCACATCTGATAAAGTTGCGTCATCTTAAACAACATTTTTTTTTCTTTAGTAATTGCTTCTAAGTCATTCTGTATCATGAAAGGGATCGTCAATCTGTCAGTTAGTTGATACTGACTGTATTACAGTCAGATGAAGAAGGATATGTGTTGCCAGAGTAAAATAACTGGTTAAATAAAAACAAATCATAACCTGTTGATTATAAATGATGTTTTTAAAAACGTTGTATAAAAGCAATATGACACTTGCTCCCCCCCCCCACAATATCTATCAGCTATGCTGATATTCAGTACAACATCACTCCCTCTCATGTAATATTGTTTAATTACAGAAATGAAAAACAATTTCACATTAACTGAAACATAATCCCTAAAAGAAATTGGAGAAAGAACTAATTACTATATCCAGGTGAAATTATTCACTGAAGCAAGGCTGAGACAAAATAAACAAAAAGTGAAACTACTCTGCAGCTTGAATGACTTTATTAAGTCGTGCTTTATTAAAAAAAAAGAAAAAAAAAAGATGGAAAACAAGAAAAACCAAGGAGGTGTAATTGAAACGATGTAACTGTATAATAAAATGCTTAAACGATTTGTGCTGAATCTTTTTCTCATTAATACTACTCAAATTATTAGACCAGCTGCTGCTTAAAATAGTATATATGTGGGAACATGTGTGAAGCTGTAGTACTCGCAAATCCCACTGAGGTCTCATGAGGCATATCGATTGTTTTAACTTCTCAAATGCAACATGGATTTTAATCATGTAAGTATCCTGAGATCTCCTATTAAAGGAATTGATGTGTTGATTGATTTGTGGTTAACGGATTCCTACATTACCCACAATGCCAATCAAATAAAAAAAAAAACAGTTGCATCAGTAGGAAGAAGCTGAAGAGCAGCAGCACTTTTATCAGCTCAAGCCAACAAATTCACGAACGGAACGGAATCACTAAAACCATCACATCTTTTACCATCACATCTTTGGCATCCAGGACATACCACCAGGTAAAAGTTTAGCTAATGCATATTCAGCGCTAAAGCTAATATGAGTAAAATTGAGTGTTTTGCTGGGGATCCATCTGGCTGCCTGCAGAATGTGAGGCAGTCCCAGTGTAGGTACAGTAGCTTGGCACCTAATGAGCCACGAACTGGGGTAACATATGGTGTATTTTGTATGGTTCACCTAGCCCGACTAGTAATGGAAGAGAACTGAGGAAGGGATAAAGAGATGAGACGAACTGGTAGTTAAAATGGAATAAGATTGGAAGACATATACAGTCTTGGGCGGGAAAAGAAACTCCGCTCTGTATTAATTCCTAATTTTCATTAATCTGGGTCTAAATAACAACTGTGCGGTCCTCATCAACTGCTACAAAAACAAAACAAAAAATTTTAAAAACCTCCAGTGACAAGAACAATGAAATATTAAGAAAAAAGATAAAAGAATATGTAGGGCTACTTTCACAAACAAAGTAAACCAACATGCAACAGCCAGATGGGAAAGAAATAAAGCCAACTCTTCCCAATCATTAAGCATAATTAGCCACTAGGTGTTTCTAATGAAATTCACAAGATTTGTTCATCATTAAGAAGTGTGAATCCTTCTGTAAAACTGAACTCTTGGCAGATTTGTAATCTCAAGTTCTCAGCTGTGTGTCTACACCATGCCAGGAACAAAAGACATCAACCATGATGTCGGACAAGCGATTACAAAAAAAGGGCTTATGAGGCAAACTCTTTATAATTCACCATTAAGAGTGAAACGGATGGTTTACATTTGTTCAGCCATGAAGGGAGTTGCCAGTTTTCCCTGCAGTGAGCAAACGTCAGATGTTTTAATGTTTACAGATGTACAGAAAAGCCAAAACTTAATGAAAACATGTGACTAAGTGCCTTGCTCAAGGGCCCAACAGTGGTAAGTCTGAACCTGGCAACTTCCGTATTGTAGTTCAAAGCCTTAACCACCAGCTACCCCAACTCTACTAAGTACTTGTATTCATCACAGCACAATCGGAAAAAGACCAAAATAATTTCCAACAAAAAATATGGTAGGATGCCATTTTTGGGGTGTCCATTATTCTCTAAACTGAAGGGACCAAGGTGAAGATGTTCATGAGCAGCATATCACCAACCATACCAACCATGCCAAGCATGCTGCTGAAGGGGTGATGGTTTTGTTTTTTGTTTTGTTTTTTCAGCCACGGTCATTGAGATAATGCTGAATACCACTTTATACTAGAATATTCATAAGATAAATTCGAGGCCATCTTCCCATCAATTTAAGCTGGGGTGAAATGTTCATGCACCAGGACAACTATCCCAAGCACATGGGCAATTCAACATTTTAATGGCTACATTTGTTTTAAATAAAGGTATCGGAGTGGCCAGGTTACTGTAAATCCAGACATCTATTGATATCCTCTAATGGACGCTTAAGACAAGAAAAATTCCCTCCAAAAAATCTGACAATATTTACTACAACTACAATTCAAGTTGCTAAAAATGGTTCTACATGTTACTCAATCGTGCAGGATATTTGGCTTCAAAGTGTTTAAGCATTTGAAATCTGTGTTGTTGTCGTTGTTGTCCAACAGAGTTGGCCTGATAAATGAAAAACCTTAAATTACACTCGCATATATTTATCATTAATTCTGCCATTCCCTTTTCAAGAACCATGCAATTACGTAAGCGTAATTATAAAAGAGAAGAGATCGGCAGGGGGTGGACATGGAGGAAGAATCGCAGTGTGTCATTTTAAGGCTGGCAGACAAGCGCTGGGGCAGGACTGGCAGGATAATGCTTGTTTTTCCGCATTTATTTAATTAATTATTTATTTATTTCCAGCGCATACACCATAAGAATATACTGAACAACATACATTTAACCATCTTTTTTCATGCCCAGTGAGCCGATTTATCAAAGACAAAAAAAATGCTTCTCATCAAAGACAGACATGCATTTAATGTCTGTTTATCACTCCTACATACAGTATGTGTACGAGGACATGCACATCATGCACATGGCTGGACATCAAAGAGTGCAGACCTGTAGCTAATGTTTTTAACAGCATGTACATAAATATGTGCCTCGATTTTATTTAGCAAAGTGACTTCAGTGGACCAGCTAAAGGGAGGAAATGAAATGACTACTATGCTTGATGAGATGTTAAATACCCTTACATACTGTAGGGTATCACAAAACATCTGGACAAAGAGAAGCAGAACAGAGCTATGTAGCCAGCCAATATACTGCTAAAAGATTAACACACACTAGGGGTGATCATGTCAAATATAGACTTATTGTTCCTCCAATTATTTTTTGAGTGGGGTCAATTTTTTAGGCTGTACTTACACTAGGTACGTACCTTAGCTTTGTAAAACACGTTCAGAAAACAACAGATTGTTTTATATATTTTTTTATCATCGTCTATACCGCTTAATCATGTATTCAGGGTCCCGGGGAGCTTGGAGCCTATCCCAAGAGACTTAGGGCACATGGCTGGACACACACATACATACACACACGTACACACAGTACCGGCAATTAGCCTAATCTTTATGTCTTTGGACTGTGGGAGAAAACCGGAGTACCCGGAGGAAACCCACCAAGCAAAGGGAGAACATGCAAACTCCATGCACACAGAGACAGGGATCGAACCCGTACCCTGGAGGTGCAAGGCGACAGTGCTTACCACGAAGCCACCATGCGGATTTTTCTCTGAATAATTAACTATGATTTCCTAGCTCCAAATTTGTCATTTTGATTCTCAGTAAAAGGCTGAGCGCATGTGTTATGCAGGATATTTATGACAAAAAGGGGGAACGAAGGTTGAGGTCGCTCAAAATGTATTTCTTTTTATCTTGTTACACTAGACTGAATAGGACAGTAAGGACACTCATTGTTATTAAAACTTGCTGGGAAAAACAATGTTTAACAGATAAATGAGTAGAGAAGTATGCATTTATTCTTTACTGTGATTTTAAAATATAATTGTTGTAATTGTTCATATACCAAGACATTATTTAAAAGCAGGTAAGTCTCAAAATTCATGTTTTATTTACAGGCATGATCTAATCACTAATAGTTAAGTGTAAGTTAAATGTAACTGCTGTTTCCAATTCGGTCTGTCGGTACCCTTTAAAGCAATGAAGTTAATGTAGCCAGACCTTTTAGAACTTTTAGCTAAATACCCTTGCTTTAGCGCATTTAAAATATAAAAGCCAAGGCTGGCAACTCTTTTCAGTCTACTGGGCAAGCTGTCCATTTTTAAAATGACTTAAACCTGGCAACCCATGCAGAACACTAAAGCACTGCGAGTGTGAAACATCTAAAAAAGCTCATTGTGTTCATAAAAACTCTAGGGTGCTGGTCTCGGATCAGATTCCTCCCTAATTTTTCGAGTGTCGGAAAACCCAACCAGGTCAGCAGTTCTTTTACAAGCTATGCCGCAGTAGGGGAATGCACACCATGCTGAGAGTAAAAGCACAAAAAAGCTTGCTCCGGTGATTTATCATCAAGCTCCGTCAGTTTTAAAAGGTCCAAGAGCAGACGAACATGTTCACAGTCTCTGCACCAATCCCAGCTTTTGTTCGGGCTTCATTCTGCAACAATCATTTGACACTATTTTGGTATATTCAGAGTAACACCTCACTCGCAAACACCTTAGCTGTTACACATCTGGACGGATGCTAATTGACTCAACATGTGATCAGAAACACACCTTTAAATGGGTTTGTGCGGAATACAGCAGCTCGCTGTTAGCAGTACGTGCTAACAGATGCAAAATTATGCAGTGCTCAGGAAGAAGTGAAGGATCATTAAAACATGCTGAATAAAACTTTACAACTGTATTCTAAAAGCAGATGGAGAACGAATCTGCATTAGGAATCTCAGCATAAGAGCTAGCTAATCTAGATTCAGCTATTTATATGCATATAATAGCGTTCAAAACAATGAGGGAGGCAAAAACTACCAGACGACCACTGAGGATTATTGAACCTTGCAGAATGCAGCTTTACATTTGTACTCTGTATGCACAGGAAACAAATCCGGACCCACATGCATTAAGAGCAAGAGCGCTGATTCAGACCTAGCTGGCTTTTGTTCCTATAATAACAAAGAATATAATTAAAAACGCTGATCCCATGGCAGCAATGTGTACTTAAGCCCAGGGTCTGTTTGTAACACTTTGGTGACACGCTTGCACATTATCAACTGTTTACACAACACATACAGTACTGTATGTGCACAGTAAAGCTGGAAAGAGTGTGATGGCGGATCTGCAGTCAGCACGCACAAGCATCACGCTGCTCCTCTCTCAGGCAGCAAAGCAGTGCTGAAAGGACAGCGCCACTTCAGCACCTCCTGTGTTTGGACAACCAGGAAGCACGCACTCCCAGGGTGGCACTACGAAACTCAGCAGCGTATCACAGCCTACCCTCTTTGACCCGCGGCCCAAATATAAAAGGACGCCAAACGGGCCATCGCGTGAGTAGAGAGCAATACCTGCAGCACCTCCAGGAGGCCAACCTCACAGGGATTGACGCCGGCATTACGCCCGGCTTCTTCTGCCAAAGCTCACACTCTAAGATGACCTCCAGGAATATCTGCAGAGCATGAAGTGGATGCGTGAGAAAATAAAATGGGTCCATGGTGAGTGGAGTGCTGCAGCTGGAGCAGAAAAAGTGTGGTTCTCGACCAGTTTCTACGTTCCCGGCCGTGCGGATAAAAGTAAAGCTATCGGCATGCGAGCCCTTGCCATGACACAGGCGGTGGTAGACACTCTGGAATGTGTGATTGCCATGCTGGCCCCAAGTGCAAAAGAAAACAGCATGCCACCCTCTAGCTATCGGACAAACCGAACGGCTTGCTGCCCTCCATGGTTCCTCTTCACCCCCTTGATGCCGTAACCTCCAGAGACATAAAGTGATAGGAGTATGATGGAAAAAAAGAGAAGTTGAAACAGGAGGACAAACAAACTTGTAGCGTTGTTAAAAGATGCATTGAGTTGAGTTCGCACAACATTCAAATCAATAAATGTCCATAATGTTTAAGTAATACATACTTCGTTAATGCTTGCATGACGGTGATGGCAGTGGTAGTGGTGGGAACGTCCTTTTTCTTGGCTTCAACGTTTTTAAATCATTCAGTTTCTGCGGCTCGGTCCTTTACGCAGCTCATACTGCAGCTCAGTTCTAGATTTATTTATCATGTGGCAGAAAGGGGTGATGTAATTGGTTTGTCAGGAGGTGTCAGCGTTTGATTAAAAAATGTGGCACGGTTTGTCCAAAATGTGGAAATTCAAAGCGTCAAAGAGAAACTTTTTTTTCAAGCTTCTAACCTTGTGTGCCAGAGTAATGATAATTTGCCAAAAGAAAGTTGTTTATTCCTTTTTGCTATCAAACTGTTCATATATTTTCATAATCTCTTATGATCTCAGACAACTTATAATCTAATTGTAAAGCTTTTAATGAGTTGCATGAGGTATTAACATATGGCCTCACACAGACACACACTCACACTCATAAACGTGACACAATTTGCATGATACTTTTTTACAATTTAATTCAGAAGTCCGCGCACGCCAGTACTGCTTGTGCAAATTCATTTTTATGTGATTAAGTTGGACACTAACTTTACATTATGAATATAAACAGGAAAGGCTATGACTTTGCTAATCATGTAGGTGTGAAACTTGTTTCACACATTTTGCAATTTGATTAAGGATGAATAAACGCTTGCCATACTCGGTTTGACTTAAACACACAGACGTATATACTGTATGTAAAGTGGGATATTATTGGTTATCTCATCATTTAGCATCTATTCCATATTCGCATCAGGAACATCATTCACTGATTGCTCCACCTGGGCTGCAATAATCTATATATTCAGGTAATCCTGTCATTACCAAGGAAATATTAAAATTTACTTTGTGATTATGCTCTCCCTCTCTCTCTCTCTCTCTCTCTCTCTCTCTCTCTCTCTCTCTCTCTTTCCCTTTCAATGTGGAAAAAAATTAAAATCTTTTCTAGCTGAATTAATGACATGATGTTTGATATAAAAACAACAAGAGGACTGGCTAGACATATTAATGCATAATTCAGCAATTATTATTTTGCCAGAGAGAGTGTGTGTGTGTGTGTGTGTGTGTGTGTGTGTGTGTGTGTGTGTGTGTGTGTGTGTGTGTGAGAGAGAGAGAGAAATGGACAGCAAAATGTAGTTCTCATTTTACTTAAATAACTATGGCATAGGATGATATATCATGCATTGCAGTTTGAATTGCATTGCCTTATCTTACATTACAAAAAATTGTAATCTTTGTCCTGTATCTTTCTGCAAAAATAACAATGTGGAGAATTTTAGTTTTCAGACAATAAAAATCCAAAACCATTTAGAATATGTTACAACTTCTTGGCAATGCTTTTCAAATTTGTTCTCGTTTTTACTCAAAACTCTAAAAATCTCTTTAATTATTTTATTTTTTTACTTTTTTCAAAATGAAAAAACAAATTTAAAATTACTTTCCACCAACAGAAAAGCCTTATTTGTATTGATTTTTTTCCTCTTAAGAAATAAAAGACATTTTTACAAAATACAAAGCTGATTTGATTCTTTTTAGTCTTGATCCTGACCTGTTATAACTTTCATTTATTATTATTATTATTATTATTCAAAATATATCTATCCTAAAGCGCATTTAAGACCCATGGCCAGTCTCAAAAAAGGTTTTACTCCTGTGTCCTAAGACAGGAATACATGAATTGCTGAACTTTTCATATAACAAGTTACCCACTATTATTCTTCTATAGGGAGCTCATACATTTTTGTATTTTTTAAGGATTTAAAGGATTTTTTAAGGATTTAAAAAATTTAAGGATCTTTTTTAAATTTAATTTTTTTTTTACAAAATTAAGAATTTTTTTATGATTTTTTAAATTAAAATCACTTTGTGATTTTTATTACATTTTTTATTGTTATTTTTTATACTACAAATCAAGGTCAGTGAAGTTGCCATAGTGTATATAGGCCCTCATCCATTTTTAAAAAATTTAGACATAAAAATATGTATATATTTTTTAAACTCATGAAGTTAAAAGTGCATTTATTTAAACCTAAAATGTGCACAAATACAAAAATATATATTTTTTACAAATATGTTTTTTATGTAATTAAAGTGGTTGATGCTGGCACAAATATTACATGCATATCAAAGTCCAGTGCAGACCAGCCAAACCAGGCAATCCTGAATCCTGAAACATTTCTGGAATGACTTCTTAATGCCTTAACCACCATCTAGAACAGTATTTGACGTTTTGGACCAGTTTATGGTACTTGATGAAGCAGTTGCCCTCAGCATTGAGGCAGAGGTGGACCTGGCCTTATTCCTTTCTCAACAGAGTGGGCGTTTCCTATAAAATTACTGAGTAACTGAGTGTGATAGACACAGCCACTCGTACACGCATCCCAAGCCTACCTGAGGTCTTCCACATTGGAGACAGTCTTGTTGAGGACTGTCTTGTCCCTCCGCAGTCTTCTGATCTCCAGCTTAAGCAAGCGGATGTCCTCCACCCTCTGGTTGTACTGGATCTCGCCCTTGTTCAGGATGGACTGCTGGATTTTGACCTTCTCATAAAGCAGTGCCAGTTCGTCATTCCGCCGCACCAGCTGAGTCCCGAGAATGTCCCGCTCGCTAATGACCTTAGCGATAAACACCAGAGCAAGTGAACATAAGATACACCTACTGTAGCACTATAAAATTTTCCTGGCAGATGTTGAGTAATTGCACATAACGCTCGAGGAGCTAATGACAAAAGGCAAATTTAATTATTCAGTACTTATAATAAATATGTAAATATCTTTAAAATATATTTATGTCTGCCAACTACTTTTTGGAGACACAGTTTCGCAGGTTTTTATCAAAATGTGGAGACAAAAATGACTCATCTTGCCACATTGCATCATCTTTTCTATTTGGTCCCAGGTTTGTGTGCGATGGCAGTTTCTTTACGTGGGAAGGTATATGACCCACACCTACTGAGAGACACAAACGCTGGTCTAATTTTAGTTTGGGAAAAACTTCAGTCTATAAAGCAAGAAAGGGCCTTTTCTTCTGAAGATCAAATACCTTTGTCTGTTTCCAGCATCAGCTGAACTCTTATCTAACTGTGGTGAGTGCACCATTCTATACCGTTGTAAGACGGCATCTTTCCCTTTACATAATGTCAAGCAGATTCAGTACAAGACTGCATGACTGTTAAAAACTACTAATCAATGCACACAAATTGTAACTAATATTTTAGAAACATGATTTAAACTTAAACAATTGCTTTAGATACACAGGAGGCGGATACATGAAACTGTATCTAATTTTAGGCACAACGGGAAAAGAAATGTAGATAACTAGCACAAACCCCACACTTTATGTGCCGTGTACAGTACTGTATATGGTGACTTGTGAAATGGTTTCTTATTATTTTGGGTCCTAAACATAAGCACTGTCTGTTCCAGTATCTTTATTTATGTGTTCTAAAGAACATTATAATTAATTACTTAATAATAATATTATTATTATTATTATTATTATTATTATTATTATTATTATTATTATTATTATTATTATTATTATTATTATTATAAATAGATCAATAAATAAATACAAATAATAATAATAATATTTTTTTAATAATAAAATAACAAAAAATAAATAAATGGGTGTTCAAGTCAAACCAGGACTTTTGGTTATGCCCAATTGCAGAACACGTTTATGAGAGTAAAAACTATTTCTTTATATTTCTCTATACAATACCCTGCTATACTAATGCACTTATTTCAGCTTTTCACCAATGCTTGGATACCATAAAGGTACAAATCTTCTTGGTACCTGAAGCCATGATTAGACTACTTGCTTCACGTCTGAAACGCTGGCCTCCCCGGAACTCCTTTAACCCAAACACGTGGACATGGCTTGGACCGTGGTCAGGACTGTACGAGTTTCTGTCATGTGCAAGTGGTGTTGGTGAATGAGAGTGTGTGTACAGTTCCCACAGACAGATGCATCTCTTCTGCAAGTTGTTTACAAAGTTGTTTCAGTGGATTTTCCACTCCACTATTATAATAATAATAATAATTCAACAGCTAGCCATACTACTTCTAATAATTTCATTATTATTATTACTATTATTAGAGTTGAGCCTTACAACAAAGTGCCATTTCAAAGGCATAAACTCTGATATCAATAAAAGAAATAAAATCATATTCATAAGCCTGCTGTGTCATTTTCAAATAGCAAGCATCTCTACCAGAAGGTCTTTGCTTATCATTTACCAGCATTTTCATTCAGGCCTCACAAAACCCCAGGCTCTGTCGTTGACTTTATCATGTAATTTGTCCTTAGACTTGGCAATTTTTGCTGCTTACTTAGGTTTCTCTAATCACTGGTGCTGAGGTGTTTTGTACGTGCCTTTGAAAAAAATGAAATAAAAATCAATGCAATTTCTCCAGGTTTTATTTTAAATATGACAGCATTTCTCCATTAATGTTAATGTTAATAACATTACTATATATATAATATTTGTAGTATATGTGTAATATTTGTTTTTTAGCTCTTTCCAAAAGTAACATAAGTCCTTCTCAGAGACCTCGCATCAAGTTGAAGGCTAAACCAAACGATTATGTGTTGCTGATTTTAACCTTCCATAAGCACATACTAAACGATGTCGTTGTCTAATAGATATATAAATAAGGAGCTTGAGTCAGCATGGTCCCTTCAATTAAAGCGCCCTCAGGATATGGATATCCCTGACCTTATGAAAAGCATCTGCATCAGCTCTCTTTGCTACTTTGACTGCTTTGACTTTCTCATAGTTGCACTTTTTAAGTGATAAAAAGAAATGCATGGGATATGATTGGCTTATTAGCATCAATAGCATCAAAGCACAATTAATAATGTTATTTGTTTATTTGGTCAGAGGACATATTACTTTTTTGATTAGTCCATAATTGGTTGACTAACCCATGCTAGTGTACAGTATGCTTGACGTGATGTCTCCACTGTCGCTCGTTAAAAGTGACAAGTCAGATCGTTCCCCTTGCACACATGCACATGCTTCCTGTCTCTTTCTTTTTCTCATTAATGAGAACTTGACCTGAGGTCTTGCAAATGGGTCTTTCTCTCACCAAAGAGAACCTGTCGCCTCACATACTGTACAGACTTTTGATTAGTTTATGGAAGACGCCCAAACTCCATTCTTTATTGCTGGAAAGACTGAACTTGGCATTGTTATAGCAAGAAAACCTACACACAAAATACACACCCACACACACATCCCTTTCTTTCTGCCTTACCTGGTCCAGATCTTTCTTCTGACGCACTTTCTCGGCATCAGCGTCTGCTATGATTTTCAGCAACTTGTGCTCTTCTAACTCCTGATTGTCTATGTACTGCTTGGTCTCTTGTGCCTGCTGCTTCATCTTCTGAAGCTCAGCCTACAGGAAGCATGAGGAGAAATTGGACATGTCCACTTAAGAAGAAGAAGAAGAAAAAAGCACTATTTTACTATGTATAAAAGACACATTTTAGAATGCCAACAGGAAATGGAGTAAAAGTTGACATTCCTGGAGCGAAATAAACAATAAAAGGAAAGAGAGAATGGGACCAAATGGGAAGTAAGTGTCCCTTGCATTGTATGATAACAGTTTGTACTCAATCTGCCAGCCAGGAAAAAAAAGGCAGGCGGACACAAAGAGAAAAAGAGACAAAGAGAAAGAGGGTTCATGCATCCAGGACTTATCATTGGAGCACATAAAAAGGTAAAGCCCCCGATCAGTAGCTCCATCTGGCTTCCCTCCTGGAGAGCTCGTCTTTTCCCCCCTGCTGCAGGAACCATGTTGACGTTTCAACCAAATGAGTGCAAACACGTCTTGTGTGCCACATCACTGATTAAGCCAACATGGAAACTGTCAGATACTGTTTCCAAGAATAAACGAGAAAGCTGACATGAGACACAAACCCCTTTTCACCAGATATTAACCAACCGTTCGAGTAGACCAAATCCATCTATTCTCACCTACACAACAGATAGCGAATGTTTGCCTGTTCAAAAACACCTACTGTTTTTCCATATGCTGAAACAATTCTATCACACGCTCATTAATACTCCTGCCATTCGCTCTCCCACGCAGGGCTAAACCTTTTTAGCTACTAGCTGAATGATGTATTGAGATTGCAGAAGAAGTGACGTCCAGGCCAAGCCTCTGCACAGTCCACCTTGCACTCTTTGCATAGCAATCAGCCGGACCTGACCCGGACTGAGGGCAGCTCCTCTCCTCCTATTACACATCTCCGTGTTCCCAGATGACTGGAAAGTGTAGACTATTCATTAGAATGATAATACAGTCTTATGAAGTGCCCTAATTGGAGGCTAACCAGACAGTGCCGTAGGGAAGATCAGGCCCACACGCAGGTTGAAGGCTTGCAAGCATGAACAAAGCACTGAGAGGCCACAGTAAGTTTACAGAAGCAAGGCTAGAGGTGGAAAATATTATATATATACTGTATATATACCCACTGGTCACTTGGAAAATAGTTTTTTTTAATTATTATTATTATTATTATTATTTTTATAAAAAGAAAATAATAGGAAATCATGAATTGGTTCACATCCATCTATTAATGTTCATATCCGATATCAAAATGTTTTCATGTACAACAGTGTTCAGTCATAGCATTATGACCTAACTAATACAGAGTAGGTCTCCCTTTTGCCACCATAGCAGTGATGCACTGTGTGTTCTGACATTTTTCAATCACAATTAGCATTAACCTTTCATTACACTGGGGATTCTATTGAATCGGACTACACAGGCAAGCATATATATATATATATAGTACAGAGCAAAAGTTTGGACACCCCTTCTCATTCAAAGAATTTTCTTTATTGTGTTCTTTAGCCCAAACGCGTCTCTTCCACTTGTTGCCTGTCCTTAGCAGTGGTTTCCTAGCAGATATTCTAGCATGAAGGCCTGATTCACACAGTCTCCTCTTAACAGTTGTTCTAGAGATGTGTCTGCTGCTAGAACTCTGTGTGGCATTGACCTGCTCTCTGATCTGAGCTGCTGTTAACCGCCGATTTCTGAGGCTGGTGACTCGGATGAACTT
>QMIH01000044.1:86170-102344 GCA_003987875.1 Clarias batrachus
TTTTTTCATCCCTAATTTAGTCGTGTCCAATTCCTTGCCGTCACTAGGGGGCTCCACATTAAGGCTACTCAGTAGTGAGGGTCGAACCACGTGACACCAACCGACCGCATCTTTTCGAACTGATCATTCACACACTGTTGGGATACAGCGCTATCCGCTCCCTATCCGCGATCTCACAGACGCCCCTGACTGGCTGTAGACCCAGGATTAATGTGAGAGCTCTAAACGCCTCCTATCCCACCTTGCTGAAACCTTGAGCTCGGCCAATCAGCTCTCTCTAGGCCATCGGCTGCGAGAGGCTACAGCATCACCAGTGGATCGGACCAACGATCTCCAGGTGATAGGGCGAGCAGTACTCTGGGGCAAATTGTCTCACTATTAAAAAACAACTTAATAGTTTTATCTTGTCTATATGTGAAACATATGAGGACATACAGTACTGTATGAGAATCTGTCCATCCATTACCTATACTGCTTATCCTGTACATGAAGCCTATCCTAGGGAACTCCTAGAGCAAAAAGCAGAAGACACCATTGATAAGGTGTCAACAGATCACACTCACATGTCCAAGTGTGTCCAAATGCAGTCAGATTGGAAATGCCAAGACGTACTGTATAAAAAACTAGAGGAAACCCACCAAGCTGGAGGAGAACATGCGAGCTCCAGTACAGTAATGTTCATCAGTTGAGAAATCAGAACAAGAACTAAACATTCAAGTCGATTCTTCCTTCCGCTGTCCTCTCGTTTCTATCTGTTTTCATCTTAGTCTCTCCCCAGATTTCTGTCCTAATCAGGTTGTTTGTTTTCCCTATAGTCATATGTGCAAGTGCAGTTGCAATCACACATCAAGAAGTAATTCCTGAGGCATGCAGGGTAAGCTGCTTGGCTTGGACAGGTGCCCAGTGATGCCTGATACTCCTTTTGAGAGAAGGCAGGTCCGTGTAATCATTACAGAGATCTGCTCTAATTTGGGAGCGAGTGAAAAGGATAGCTGCTGATTCACCCTATTATCTACTGAGGCACCCATGAAGTATATCACGAAAGAATCAAAAGCTTAGCGTAGACCGACCTCAAAGAAAAAAATGTTATCCTTATGATTTGGTTGTCCATCATAAATAGTGCAAATCAAAGTATCAAACTAAAAGGCATAGTCACTTTCTGAACTATGACAGAAATGCATTCCATACCCACTATCATATTGCCTAAGCAACATCACCATGAATATTAGACGCGTGTCTTATCTACTGTAGATTCTGACGTCTCCGCCCCACACGTCTCACGGTACATCTTTCACAGCTCACTGAACAAACATTCATTCATTACTTACTACTATACGTTGCTTATGTACTGTATAAACATGTATACAGTACACAAGGGTTAGTCAAAAATTATCCGCACTCCGAGTATAGTAAAACCTTTTGTCTTATCATCACTTTCCGCTCAAGGCCCCCATCTCCACAGTCACTGCTGGGCAGGTGTGACAGCATGCAGTCATTCCTGTTTTGAGGGGCGTACCTGGTGCCGAAACAACTCGCAGAAGAGCGCAAACAGAATCGTTTGGATATCTGCAAACAGAACTTGGAAAGATACTCGAAGGAAGGTGAAGGTTTCTTAAAGAGAATCATCCTCAATCGGTGCTTATTAAAGCCTAAACCTCAGATTAAATGCAGAGGACTGCAGGACTGTGATTGCGCATCTTTCACCTGTTCGGTTCCTGAAAGCAGCCATATGAGGACGAAGATTCACTTCTCATGAAGAAGTGAAGACAGCGGTGCATTCATGGCTCGCAATTCAGCCTAAAACAGTTTTACGAATGCTTGTTGACAGATGGATGAAGTGTATTAAAAAGCAAGAAGATTACCTCGAAAGATTTCTTTTTTCTAAAATGTAGTTACAATAACAAGGACAACAACGTGGTCTCCAATCTAATCATCTACATTTCTATAGAAGCTTTCTTACCAATTGCAGAGCAAAAAAACCTCATGGTGGATTATGGACTCAGTGTGGCTTTACATCAATTGAAAGTAGTTTGGGCAACCAATTTTCATAGCTGGACAAGTCGGTGTGTTCTCTCGCAACGCAATTTACTGTCATTGTGGAAGACATCATGTAAGTGACCACAGCAGGAAACAAAAGCACTAAAAAGAAACCATAAAAAGGGATGATTTTTTTTTTTTCAATTAACGTGTGAAAACTGAAATTGCAATCTGAATCAGCAGAGTGAATCACATAAGAGTTTAAAAGGGCGAGATTCATTTGTTGGAAGCCATAAAATATTTAACACAAGACTAGTCTGCAAGTTTTTACTATAGAGCTTTACTCTCTGTAATGTAGTGTCCTTGCTAGTTTTTGACTAATGCTACAAAAGTCCTTATACCTGGGACATTATCCTTTCGTATTGCGTCCACGCCAAAAACAGCAGCCAAATTTCATGCATAACTCGTATACTGTCAGCTCAATTTGTATTGAGGGGAATCCAGATGATATTTAAGAGGGTTTATTTGAATATAAATATGCAACTTGCATGCTCGGGGAGTTCTGTATTCCATAAGGCATAGTCTGTGGTCCATCAGCATTTTGCTTATTAAATTAGCTAATACATCATTTGTTGTACCTTGTGATGGAAATAAATAAAAAGACATGATAGCTCGACATTTAGGGGATACTTGTTAGCTGGATATGTAACAAATCTAAATGCAAATGTACAGAATTACAAATGAGTGAATTAAATACTGTGGTGCTACAGTACACTACGAGATATGGAGTTATGCACATACAGACTAGTAGCTAGAAGAAGAAATATTCTTTGTGGTTCAAAAGAAAAGCCTTGTTGTTGTAGGAAGATTGTGAGATTAAATCCCAAACATTGAAATAGCTACAGTATGTGTGGGCCTGGAGTCCAAGAAGCAAAAGTTGCCGAGGGGTGCCATTACTTTCTCCCTTTTAGCAACATGCATGCTAAAAATTGTTGTTGTTGTTTTTTTTTTTTTCCAGAGTGTGTTCAACTACTCTGTGATATACAGTAGCATAACCAAAAAGGAATCTTCTTGCATCTAGTGACTTGGAAATGCGCTAGCCGTGCCGCTCCCTGACCGAGAGCTAGTTAGTGGGTGGGAATTGGCAAACCACCAAATTGGAAGGAAGTATGGTTAAAAAAAAAAAGAAAGAAAATCAGCCATTTTTGAAGTGTCAGCTAAGCTGTAATGTTAAAGTTTATTGCTCTCTCTCTCGATTGGAGTAGCTAGAACCCCAGGTTTGTATGGCTTGAAATAATGGCCTGGGAGCGTCGCCAAAACGGCCGCCAAATTGAAAGACGTAGCTACAGTATGAGGACTTCTAATACCACAAAGCTAACACCTACGAAGAGTATAATGGAAAAATATTCCTCTCAGCCAAAATAGATAATGATAACGGAACTTTATATATAACTTTATATAACGGAAGACACTATACTCTATACTCCAGAGTACAGGAACACGGCGTTGAACCTTTTGACCTGGATGTCCTCTATAGCTCCTGTTCCATTAAGCGCAAGTTTGTTAAATCTGTGTATATCAAGATTAATAATAGTATTGAATTATCTTACTGGATGATATAATAGAGACTAATAATGCTGGAGTGCACTTGAAGTCAGGAGTCTTCATCAAGGCTGACCTACCTTCCACTTCCAGCAGTGCGTCAATACCACGGACATGGAGATGAATTATTGAATCTGTGCATAAGGACTCTGAAAAGATGGGCCCATGCATATTCATTTAGCCTTCCGTGTCAGCTGATGAATTAGAAAGTCACAGGTACCCGAAAGCGTGTCTCAATGTTTTAATATGTCCGTCTAGTGAAAAACTATCGAGCGCTTCTTTGTATGTTTTTTTTATTCATTCATTATTATGATATTCGCTTTCTTTCTCTTCTGTCCTTCTTTCTCAAGTTGATATTGAAAGTTCTTTGCCTTCAAATGTAAACTATGCTATTTGACAGAGATATAAGACTGAGATATGAAAACTAATAAAATGATGAATGATGAATAAATATTACCTTTTTAACCGATGATTCAATTTCATGGATGGGGGAGAAAAAAAAAAACGTAACCCATATAAAAACCTACTGTACAAACTGCACTAAGCTCAACTGTACATCACATATTGATTAGTTCTGATCTCAGATCAGTGTTATGTTTGTCCTACCAAAGCTTAAAGAACACACCAGCCTGAAAGCACCTGATTCCAGATCTGTTGTTCTTTTTTTTTACCCTGAAATGAAAGTATATGAACCCTTTTGTCTACAAGGATGAAGAATAAAAATAAATAAATAAATATAACACAGATCAGACTGAGGGAGAAGAAAAACACATTTGATTAGCTGAAAGAGTTGGATTTAAAAGAACAGACCAGCATGAAGTGATATATAGCGCTCAGCTGTTATAATGGCCTCTAAAGTGCACTACAGAAAAAAAAAAATGGAACAGCTCTTAGAAAAGGTAAAAAAAAAAAAAAGAAATGAAAATGTACCATGAGTGATTGCTAGATGGTGCCAAGTCAAGAAGATAGACAGGGCCAGTGGGTGACTTGCAGGAGTAAAGAACAAAAAAATAAAGACAGACAGAAAAGTTAGCGCTTTGACAGGAGTAAATAGAAAAGCCGAACAGAACAAGGTGAAGGATTTTCTGTGTTTATTTTACTTAAAGAAAAGAGGATTAGGGGTGATATTCTACCTTAAGAGCTTCCTTTTCTTTCTCTATGCGCTGGAACTCGAGATGCTCTTTGACCAGCGCTGCCTCCTTGCTCTTGATCTCTTCTGTGAGCTGACCGGTCTCTTGGCTCATGGACTTCATCTTGCGCTTCATATCTGTGATGTCATGCTGTATACACACACACACAGATAAGATTTATCCTTTTATCCTGGATTACGGTGGCTTGGAGTATATGGCAGGAGACAAGGCAGAGAACATCCTAGACAGGGTGCCAGTCCATCGTAGTACACACACACACGCACGCACGCACGCACACACACACACACACACTAGGAGCAATTTGGGAATGGCAATCAACCTAATCTGCTTGTCTTTGGACTGTGGGAGGAAACCAGAGTACCCAGGGAGAACCTGGAAACTCCAAGTACACAGATCCCAGGTGGGACTCGAACCCCCGACCCACTATGCCACTGTGCAACATACACAGGTAAGATGACCAACAAAAAAAGAAAGACGCATAAACAAAAGTACAACCAAAACACAAGTACAACCAAGTCCATGAACAAATACACACAAATAACCTACCAGAACAGACCGAATGATGGTCGAGTATCCACACTTCCACATATCCACACACAGAATAAAGTACACAGTAGAAGGGGCATCTACAGGTATTTCTATTCGGCTTCACTTGTCCCCTTGAGCCGGTTTTCTTTGCGAGTTTCCGCAGTCTTTTAGGATTATTACATACCTGCCACAGTATGGGAGATGATCCTAATAAAATCTCAGTCGAATCCTATAACAGATTGTGTGATAACGTCTGTTCTCCATGTCAGATTATATAGATGATGAAGATCCTCTAACAAAAGATATGCGATTAAAGAAAATGACTACTTTCTGCTTACATCATCAATCACCCTGATCTGGGCTCGTGCAGAAAATGGGACTGCATAAACAGAAGCATTTTTCAAAGTGAACTGGAGGTAAAAAGGGGTATTTATTTATTTTCTGCCCATGGGTTTTCTTTACATTGCCAAATTTGTACTGCTGCCTACTGTACTGTATGTATGTTGTTGTGGGATTTTTGCGTCATACCATCCTGTCCTCTAATTTGTGGTTCTAAGTGCTGTAGCAGCGTTCGCATGTTGAAATGTGTTTCCTTTGGCTGCCAGGGAACGAGACATACAGTATTACGTAAGTTTACTAAGCCTGCTCATTTTAATTCATAAAAGAAAAAATAATACTGTAGGCTTATTCTGTTTTCTGTGAGCAGGGTGTTTAAAAAAAAAAAAAGCGACGTTGCATGTTGATATACAGTGGATACAAGAAGTCTACATGTCCCTGTTAAAACTGCAGCTTGTTTCATGATGTTAAAAAGGATTTTTAGGAATAAAGTGATTATCACAACCAACAAAATACAATGGAAAAACAAATAGATTTTTTTTTTTAAAGAGGCGAGGATAATACCTACAATAACTTGGTTGTTGTTTGGGATGCACACACATTTAAATAACACTTTGTTAAAGCACCATTTGCTTATAATATAGCACTCACTCATTTAGGGTAAGCGTCTCCCAGCTTAGAGCATCTTGATTTGACCAATGTAGCCAATTTATGTTTGCTAAAATGCTCCAAATCTATTAAATTGCAATGGGCGCAGCCTTCTTTATGTCCTTCCCCAGAGTTTTGAGAGGATTTTATAGCTGGGCTCTGATGGGGCCATTTGAAGATATTCCTTTGTTGACTTGGATTTGTGATTGTTGTGATGGAAAGTGACAATTCTTCTTCATATTTAGCTGTCTGCAAAGGCCTGCAGGATATATGCAAAATAGACAAAACTTGGAGCCCCACTTGACAAGAAGCAGCCCCATAGCAAGATGATGCCGCCACCACCATGCTTCATTTGGTATACTTTTAGTGGTAAGTTGTCTTGTTTTTGAGCCAAACATCATACTGTCATACTGTATCAATTTGACCTTGAGCTCGTCAAACAATAACACCACACTGTTTGGAGTCATTTGGATTGGCTTTGATTTTGCCTTTCCTTATAATATGCCATAGCACAGAAATAGCGTGAAGAATGCGTTCACAGCGTTCTTTGATACATCTAATGTTTTGTAAAGTCTTTTGCACCCCTGCTCTGATTATTACCTTTCAACACTGAGATCTAATGCGTCCTTAGCTCTTTGTGGACCGTGGCTTCAGTGGTTGAATGAAACCAAGACAATTTCAAGGAAATCTTACAGAAACAGCTGATCTTTATTCGGAGGTTAATCAGAGTCACTTCATTGACACAAGTATGATAATTACATTTACATGAGTTAATTGAGTTCATTCTAAACACAGTCACATGCCCTATTATAAAAGGGTGTGCATACTTCTGGAACCAGGTTATTGTAAGTTGGCTTTTTTTTCTTTCTTTCTTTCTTTCTTTCTTTCTTTCTTTCTTTCTTTCTTTTATCCCCTGAATGTGAAAAGTTGAACTTTAACTTTAATTTTTTGGTTGCTACAGTACATCATATTACTGATTGAAAGATCAGTGCAGATTTATCTTAATTACCTTCTCTCTTTTTTTTTTTTTAACACTAACAACTTGAAATTTTAACAGGGTTGTTTTAATGTTCTATATGCAGGAAAAATTATCAATAATAAACATAAACATTAAATAAATATTTTTCTCGAAACCATGTAACACTAACCATATGTTTTTCTTTGTTACATAACAACATATGTGCTATTTAATTTAATACGCTATAATAATTTAATAAGCAATATGGAATTTCCACCATACAAGTGTTAAGCTGTTATTATAGAAATATATACATACACTGGATATTGTTATTTATATGAGTGCTTTTCCCATTTGCTCTGACTTTTAATGAAATAAGTAAAAGTTCCCTTTGATACTACTAATAATGTATGAGAAGAAACACCATTTTGATTAGTTTAATATTTATTACCCCAAAAATTTAGCAAGGATAGCCCTCAAATAACAACAAATTATGTCACTAGTGGGTGTTTCCACCATTTGCCGCGATGACAGCTTGACAGGGACGTCTCATGCTCCTCACTAGCCTCATGATGTTGTTCTGAGGCAATGCTTTCCACTCTTCCACAAGTGCTACATGCAGTTCTGTCAGGTAACGTGGGGGTGGGGTACTATCATCCAGTCTCTGCTTCACCTGGTCCCAGACGTGCTCAGGTCAGTGCTTCCTGAAGTTGATCTGTGACAATTCTGCCACGATGTGGTGGAGCATTATCATTCATGAACAGAAAGTTGGGGGTGTGCTGGCGGAACTGGGCGATGATGATGGGTTCTGTGATGTCTCTGAGGTAAGAACGTGCAGTGCAGTGCATAACGATGTCTGAGTGCATAGGTCCTTAGGTACTGGTCATCGTTGCGGTCTGTCACTCGTGGGGCTCCACTCCTGGGTTTGTCATGAACTCTGCCAGTAGTTCTGTGTCTTGATGCAAGTCTGCTGATGACACTTTGAGACACACCAAGTTCACGAGCAACATCTGACTGCCTGCCACCGACCCGAAGACGAGCCATGGCCAGGTGGCGCAGCTCGTCCCTTAAGTGACGTCGTGTGTTCATGGCTGTTTGAATGATGAACTTGGAATGACTTACTGACAATACCAGCTTTTTATACCCACAGAATGTTGAAATTGACGCCACATTCAAAAGGGTTGTCTTTTGGTATTGACCCCAATATAAGGCACATCTGTACACAATGAGACCATTACATGGAGAACACAAAATGAGGTGTGTCAATCACCCCAATACAATTGCTCCCCTATCCCAAAAATGTCTGAAGTGAAACAAACACTGTATGTACTGTATGACATGCTTATTGTGAGTAGTGTGTGTGTGTGTGTATATATATATATATATACATTTTTTATTGTGTATAAAATTTATTTTAGTGTGTGTATGTGTGTGTGTATATATATATATATATAAATGTAAATCATATATGAATAATCAGATCAGATTAATTAGAATTGCAAGAAAATGTTAATTAATTCACACCTTCTGACTGATCAAATTTTGAGAATTCAGCACCACGTTGCTGTCCAATCATTGATATTCACCTCCTAGTACTGTTACACTGAAATACGCACAAACTACTGTCAGTGCTTGTGCATTTGGAAGAAAGCTGCCTAAATAGACAGCATTTACGCACTCATGAGCTAGTAAGCAATAAACAAATGCCATATGCACATTGAACTGCTAGTGATGATGGATGATGATAAAAGATGTGACAAAACTTTTAAGCGCATTTATGGTATGAAATTTGAACATTAGCGTATGCCTACGAACGGGTAGGTACGAGACAAGGCACACACACAGTCTAACAGATCGCAATGAGATTAGGCAGAGAAGCATACAGGTTATAAATATTAAAGAACCCGCACACTTAAAAGCAAAGCGTCAGTATCAGCATTTAGTCAAAAGCACACAACCAACAATAAACACACACCTACAGTAGCTGGAAAAAGCCCATTTTCTTCTGTAGCTTTATCGGATGACAACTACAGTGTTTAACTAGGACAAGGACAGGACTTTAGACAGGAGCGTAGGAGTATATTTTTTACTCTTGCAACTCAGGTATTATGATAAAAGAAAGTGGAAGAGTAAAAGGAATACAAAATGCAGGGACTGTCCTTTGAAAACGCAGCAAAGAAATCTCTTCCTGTGGTGTGTCACGGTATAACTCAGCTGCTGATTCCTCTTCAGCTTTCTCAAAAGAATCGGCAGTTCAGTAAGACTGCTGCTGAGAGAGTCACTCATTAGGAGAAAGTTAAGTAAGGACTTTCAAACTTACATAGCTGCAGGAGGCTTTTCTTTTCCCACGAGTCAGTAATGCACTTTCATCCTGTACGGATACATGCTAAATGCACAGCATATAAACCAAGCTAAAGCTACGGTGAATGATTTATGAGAATTGCGCCCAACCAGTCTGTTTTGGGAATAAAGTATTCTCTTGTTGATTATTAGCTTTTGGATAATACACTGTTGAATTCTGCAACAGCACAACACAGATCAATAAGGTGTTTTATTTTTTGTAAGTAAATAAATAAATAAATAAAATTAGATATTGAATTAATTACGCAATTCACTTCAACTGGTTCATACAAAGAATCTTGCCTGTTGTGAAACCTTGTTGTTATAACTGGTTAAAAATCATGTTACACTGCAGACATCATAGGCAGAAAAGATGCATCAGTTGCTGGCAGATGGATTTGTATTAACCAGATGAATTATGTTAACACTAATTAAATGCATGTAATTAGCTATTGTTTTATATAACATGATTTTTTTTATATTACTAATCTATATTTCTTGATAAAAGTGAGGGCCTTCTATTGCATCTTTGAATATTGTATTTTGTACAGTATATGACATTTATG
Source organism: Clarias batrachus (assembly GCA_003987875.1). Taxonomy (NCBI): domain Eukaryota; kingdom Metazoa; phylum Chordata; class Actinopteri; order Siluriformes; family Clariidae; genus Clarias; species Clarias batrachus. The sequence goes on from QMIH01000044.1 coordinate 96,277, forward strand.
AAAAAATATTTTATAATTTTTTTAAAAAAATAATAAAGTTCTTTTTCTTTCTTTCTATTCTTTTCTTTCTTTTATATTGAGGAATACTTCTTCAGGCTACCTGAAGGACTTTTTTGGCTCTCATTTTCAACACAGTCCCTGTACCTGACCAGTTTCTGTGAAATTTTTTATTTATTTATTTATTTATTTATTTATTTTTGTGACCTATGAATCTTTCAAGCATAAATAAAACATCTAACTTAATGCATGAACCAGTGAGAAAAAGGCACAGACAATGAAAAATGATCAGGCTGGTTTTTAGTATACTGGTTATGTTGGAAGCCGGTTGGTTTCATTGGATGAGAGGGGAAATGAGGTTGCTGCTGATGTAATGTAATCTCAATCGTTAATACATTATACTATATACAGGATAAAGCAGTTAGAGGGTCGGCGAAGGACACACCCTGGACAGGGTGCTAATCAATCACAGAGCACACACACATACACACGCTCATTCACACACTACCGGCAATTTGGAAACACCAATTAACCGAACCTGCATGTCTTTGGACTCGGGGAGACCCAGAGGAGAACCCACCAACCACTAAGAAAACATGTAAACTCCATGCACACAGACCCGAGGTGGGAATCAAACCCAGAACCTGAACCTGAAGGTGCAAGGCAACAGTGCTAACCATTAGGCCACCGTGCCACCTAAATGCCTTCATAATTTAAATGAAATTAATCTACATAATTACTTTAATTCAAATTAATAGGAAGATATAAGGGATGGCTATGTGTTTATAGTAAACCCTATGTAACCTGCTTGTAAGTCAAAGCAGGCATTCAGCACTTGGATGGCGAACTAGTTTTATAGACAAAGATCATTTAGCCAGCAGCACGATGGCGTAGTGTTTAGCACCATCGCCTTGCACCTCCAGGTTCCGGGTTTAATTCACGCCTTGATGCTTGATGAGTTTCCTCCGGGTACTCTGGTTTCCTCCAACACTCCAAAGACATGCAGGTTAGGCTGAATGGTGTTCCCAAATTGTCCTTAGTGTGTGTATGTGTACTATACAGAGATTGGACAATGAAACTGAAACGCCTGGTTTTAAACTGAAACGCCTGGTTTCCACAATAATTCATTAGTATGGTGTAGGGCCTTCTTTTTCGGCCAATACAGCATCAATTCATCTTGGGAATGCCAGATACAAGTCCTGCACAGTGTCCAGAGGGATTTTGAGCCATTCTTCTTGCAGAATAGTGGCCAGGTTGCTGGTGGAGCAAAACGTTTCCTGACTCGCTCCTTCAAAACACCCCAAAGTGTCTCAATGATATTTAGATCTGGTGACCATGGGACCATGGGGAGGCCATGGGAGATGTTCAACTTCACTTTTATGTTCATCAAACCACTCTGTCACCAGTCTTGCTGTGTGTATTGGTGCATTATCATCCTGATACACGGCACCGCCTTCAGGATACAAAGTTTGAACCATTGGGTCCTCCAGAATGGTTCGGAAGTCCTTGGCAGTGACACGCCCATCTAGCACAATTATTGGGCCTAGGGTATGTCATGATATTGCAGCCCAAACCATCACTGATCCACCCCCATGCTTCACTCTGGACATGCAACAGTCTGGGTGGTACGCTTCTTTGGGGCTTCTCCACACCGTAACTCTCCCGGATGTGGGAAAGACAGTGAAGGTGGACTCATCAGAGAACAATACATGTTTCACATTGTCCACAGCCCAAGATTTCCGCTGCTGGCACCATGAAAACGGACATTTGGCATTGGCAGGAGTGACCAAAGGTTTGGCTATAGCAGCCCGGTCATACACATTGACCCTCTGGAGCTCCCGACGAACAGTTTTGGTGGAAACAAGAGAGTTGAAGTGCACATTTAATTCTGCAGTGAGTTGGGCAGCTGTGGTTTTATGTTTTTTGGATACAATCCGTGTTATTAATATATTACAATATATTGACATCCCTTTCAGACAGCTTCCCCTTGCGTCCAGTTACTCCTGTTGGATGTGGTTGGTCCTTCATGGTGGTATGCTGACATTACCCTGGATAACGTGGCTCTTGATACATCACAAAGACTTGCTGTCTTGGTCACAGATGCACCAGCGAGACGTGCACCAACAACTTGTCCTCTTTTGAGCTCTGAAATGTCACCCATAATGTTGTGTGCATTGCAATATTTTAAGCAAAACAGTGCTATTACTCTGCTAATTAAACCTTCACACTCTGCTCTTACTGGTGGAATGTGCAATCACTAAAAATTGGCCACCAAGGCTGGTAAATTTTAGCCATGAAAAAAAACAGTTACATGACAAACATGACAACCATGATGAATAGTGTAATATAGTAAAATAGGTCAAAAGTGCAAAACAATACAATAAATATAAGATCTATATGTGTGTGTATATATACCTGAGTATCAAGCAGATTCTTGCTGTAATTGTTGCGTTCAGCCCTGACTGCCTCGTAGAGGTTCTGTTGCTGCTTAAGCTTTGTCTCTGCCTCAGCAATCTTCTTCTTGTACTCAAAGATCTCCATCTCTCGCACTTTCAGTTCCTCCATATGCGATAAAACCTTGGACGAGAAACGCGGGAACAGAAAGAGAAAAAGATCAGTGTCTGATATGTCAGAAATATGAGATTGACATCCTTCACTTCTAATCATGATTCCTTCTATTCGTCTTTCCTCAAACTGTCATTACATGCCCCTGAGAGAGCCGCGTGGCCTTAACAGAGTTGATTTATGTCGGAGGTGCCTGACAGATCCAGGAGAAACCCGTTCGCTTATTTGACAGTCAGAGGCCCAGACTATTTCATTGGAGCCTGATTGAAACATCAGATGGGTGTTGTTATTATTATCCCCCTCAGCAGCTCTGCCTGCACTGTCTCTGTCAATGCAAGACATTATATGTCAAATTAAAATCTGAATTGGAACCGAATTACATGGATTTGCCTTATTAGAGTGCTGTGGGACCCCAAGCTAATCCAATCACGGAGAGCCTGGTCAAATTTAAATATGAAAAGCCAAGAAAAAAAAAAAGGAATTAATTATATTAACACAAAGGTCGGCTTGAGAATGTTTTAAACCCTTAAATGCTTATCACTATTGTCTATTTCTTTAGTCATTAGGTTTACTAAGGTTTTAAAATGCTTTTTGCAACAAAAAGATACCAAACTAAGTCCATCATAAACTACACTCACGGTCTCCCGGCGTCCCAGAAAAAATATATATATATCGCAATACAGTATATTGTAAAATGACTGTATTGTATATGAATAATACATTTTCATATTTTGGACACTTTAATACCTTTCATATGTATTCATATATTGCAATATACAGTATGAATGGAACATGTATGGATATATACAGTATATATACAGTACAGACCAAAAGTTTGGACACACCTCCTCATTCAAAGAGTTTTCTTTATTGTGTTCTTTAGCCCAAACGCGTCTCTTCCACTTGTTGCCTGTCCTTAGCAGTGGTTTCCTAGCAGATATTCTAGCATGAAGGCCTGATTCACACAGTCTCCTCTTAACAGTTGTTCTAGAGATGTGTCTGCTGCTAGAACTCTGTGTGACATTGACCTGCTCTCTGATCTGAGCTGCTGTTAACCTGTGATTTCTGAGGCTGGTGACTCGGATGAACTTATCCTCCGCAGCAGAGGTGACTCTTGGTCTTCCTTTCCTGGGGCGGTCCGCATGTGAGCCAGTTTCTTTGTAGCGCTTGATGGTTTTTGTGACTGCACTTGGGGACACTTTCAAAGTTTTCCCAATTTTTCAGACTGACCTTCATTTCTTAAAGTAATGATGGCCACTTGTTTTTCTTCACTCAGCTGCTTTTTTCTTGCCATAATACAAATTCAACCTCTTTGAATGAGAAGGTGTGTCCAAACTTTTGGTCTGTACTGTATATGAAGACAGAAACCATTATATTTATACTTATAATTGTTCTATTGAAACATTATTGAAACTTGATGCATGTTTAAGAATTACACACACACACTTTTACTTGGTCGGTTTGCTCTGATTAAAGCCTATAAAGTCCATTTTGTTCGAACTACTATGCATTAACTGTAACTTATGAGCAGCAAAAATATAAAGAAATAAATATATTTAATCACATTCCGTATACTGTGGAGTACAAAATTACACACGTTAAGATGTACATTAGAATATATGTTAATATATTTCTCAATTAATGAAAAGCGGGAGTTCCTTATGTACCTTTGTAATATATTAACACAATATATTATTCTGTGTATTGTGAAAATATTTTTGGATATGAATATCTTTTCAGAACAATTAAAAATCATTTAATACAGAATATTGATATAGTTAATATATAGAGAAGTATATTTTCACCTAATTTCTGACTTGTACAGTACACAACTGCATGCTCTCAGCTTGTCCTATTTACAGTAGGTCTTTCAGTTCCTCTCACTCACCATGGTGTTCTTCACAGTCATGCTAAGCTGTTTATTCTGATTCACTACCCAGTTTATCATCCTCTGCCTGTTTTATAGATTCCTGATTCCTCAAGTGGTACGTCAATCGACTGTTCTGGTTAATGATTTCTGCTTCCTGTGTTCACTTGGGTATGTTGACCCCTTTAGAAATGCTGCCACAGCTAGTCTTGCTGAAGTCCCTGCTTGCTATTCAAACACAATGTATGTTAATCTTATTCATTACGTAACAATAAGCTTACCTTATTATAGTGTACTTCTGTCTCTTTTCTGTTAAGCTACATACGGCAGTCCTGAGAAACCACTGATTCTGATCCCTTTCTGCTCTTCAGACCTGCCTGATCCATCCTGATGTCCTACTTCACTGCTGCTGAGGATAGTGCCATATGGTCTGCCTACCTTACTCACTACATCAGTGAACAGTAACCTCACCCACATTCACTGTATGTAGTTAAAATAACTGTCCCTTTTAAACCACTGTACCATATAGCACACAGTTAAAGAAGGGATTTATTCATGATCATGCAATCCGTTATCACCCAAATGAGGATGGGTTCCACTTCAAGTCTGGTTCCTCTCAACGTTTCTACCTCATATCATCTCAGGAAGATTTCCTTTCGCCTCTGGCTTGTCTATCGACTGTAGAATAAATCAGGACTTATCTAGTAACAGAAAATGGAAGTGCATAGAGGGATTAGACTTATAATGGGCCTTCTAACATAAATGTTTTCTCTTTATAGTACATTTAAGAATCTTGACTTGCACTTGTTGAATAAAAATAAGAACATTAAATCTACTAAGCTGCTAATGCGAATCAAAGCTTGTCTTCCTTTAAATAATTCCCTGACATAAATACTAGAGTGAGCAATAAGAGACACAGAGAGAGAGAGAGAGAGAGAGAGAGACGGAGAGAGACGGAGAAGAGGAAGAGTGTCTGAGTGTGCATGTGTGTGGGAGAGAGAATGTGCGAAGTCGGTGACATCAGACGAAAACAAATCTCTGTTTAATATTTCTCAGCCATGTCCGGGGTATAGTCAAGTGTCCAAACCCCAACTGAATAATAGCCATTATTTCATATTACACCAGTTTGAATGCAATTGATCTTCCTCCCATCAAAGAGTTATCACAATTTAGCTGTCATATTAGTGGCAGATGCTACCAATCTCTATTCATCATCAATTCTCCACTCAGAGGAAAAATTCATTCTCTGGAAGCAGCACGTCTCACCCAGTCTAACCTCTAACAGTTCTGCCACCGAACTGTGCTAAGATATCTGCAGAGGAATAAAAGCAGGCAGCAGAATTCCATGCACTCACCTGGGTATTTGGCACAAAGTATAATAATAATAATAATAATAATTGTTTTTGTTGTTATTGTTAATTATTTATTCATGATCATAATTATATCACCCTAATTAAATACAATTAAATATATTAATATAAAATCACATAGAATAAAATTATATGATTATTATTATTATGATTATTAACATTAATAATATTATTAAATAAATAATTAAATAAATACATAATTCATCATCATTATTGTTGTTGTTGTTGTTGTAGTTGTTGTTATTATTATTACTATAATTAATAATAAT
>QMIH01000044.1:112204-146500 GCA_003987875.1 Clarias batrachus
CGTGTGTGTGTGTGTGTGTGTGTGTGTGTGGAAGAAGGCAGCGTTTTTTTCCAATTAAATATGAATGGCCACTCATCTCCATATCCACAATAATACCGCAATATTCTGGAGATCAGCAGCGCAGGAAGCTACTCGATTGTGAATTGCACTTCATTTTCATAACTATGTTAATAGAGCAAATCACAGCTCAGGGGTGGTGGAGTATAGAGGATTTGCAATGTGATGACTTGATATTATTGTTTCTGCTTACATATAGCTGCATTGTTGGATTTGTTTAAGAAATTCTTTTCAATTATGAATTAAAAAATCTGTAGAAATACCAATTTCATGTGCACAAAAATCATAATTGTATCAGGGCAATGTTTTATATATGATTATAATGTAATGTAAATTATGTCCAGTAATATAAGATGTTACAGCATTTAACCAAATATTTTTGTCCCTCAACAAGTCATTATTTTGTGTATTAATTTTAGTATTTAGTCTGTAGTGTTCAAATGTGATTTATTTGCTCTGGGTTCTGTTTTTAGTATATGAACATAAATACATTTTTGGTATTATTACAATTAGTCCCAAGCGAAAGTTTCATCACTAAACAGTAACAAATTAAGTATCAAATAATAATGTGTACTAAAAAAATATATGAATAAACAAATAAATAAATAAATATCACACTAGATTTCAGAATTATTACAGTTAATTATTTTTTTTATCCATTATCATCCATTTATTTTAAAATGGTTGTTTAGAATAATATTTGATAGGATTTCATTATATTTTTTAAATATTTTATTTGTTTTCTAGACTTATTTAAAATTTAAGTAATTTTTGAATTTTTATTAAGTTAAAATACATTTTAAATTCATTTGATGCGACAATGCTACATGCAAGCAACAAATATGATTTAATAACAAGAAACAATGAGAATAGATTTTTGAGTTAATATCATGAAATCATTTAGCACTTTAATGCTAAATTTAAAAAAAAAATTGTGCGTTTTTTTCCTGTTGGTCATTTTATCATCAAAATTATCTACTAATAATTGGTACAATATTTTATAATCTTTTTAAAATGTTCTTAAATCTTAAAGAATCGAACCAAAAAATCTCAAATAATAAACGATCGCCTTCCTATTAAGAAAAAGATGTTTTAATTAATAAGATTCTTTTTTGACAAGTAATATTGTTTCTATTTTTCTTTTTATTAACCGGTTAGAATATTGATCTGAATCATATACTGTAACCATGATAGGAACATGGAACATGTTAGAAACTAAATAACTACATTTATAATAGATACATTTTTGCCAAGTAATTTTTTTTATCAACTACATTTCATTAATTGTATTGTTATATCTAATTAATATTTCATTGTACATGTTCTATCTATATATTTAGATTATACTGGCTTCCTGATCCAGCCTGAGAGAGGGGACATGTTTTATCTTTAGAATAGCATGCTTCTGATATGGAATGTTACTGTATAGTAATAAACAGCACGTCCAGACAACTACTTGTGTTATAACAATAGATGTATAATAACTGGACGAACCCGCTATGACATCACCCATACTGTAGCAGTTTTAAGGCTTAACTGTAAGAGCTCTGGTCATCACTGTCTTGGCAGGATCTGACCACCTAAACCCTGATTAATCCATAAATTGGCAAAGAGGTGGAACGAATAGAATCTGGTTGTTGGTTTGAGTGTCAGTTACAACAAGCTAGATAACATAGCTAAAATGCTAGAGGGGCTAACCTTAAATTTGATGCATTCCCTTTTAGTTTTAATTTGATTTAACTCCATTATCCATACCCTTCACACCGTCGCATCTCAACTCCTACTGTACGTTGCTTGTAGTAAATGAAATGACGATTCCAGTTAGCTGTTTATCTAAAGTGATACAACGGTTTCATACCTGCAATGCAGCTATTACACAATATTAACTCATGACTTACATGAAAATTCACCCCTGCCCTTCCCCATTAAAAATACATTGTCATGAATGGAAACTTGTGTTTATTTCTGTTGGAAAGTTTTTACATGGGGGTCTGTGGGGTCCGACTCACTTTTGGAGCTGGAATTGAGCCTAGTGGTCATTCAAGGAACAGCACATTTTGGGCCTTCTACAGTATGTCATAAAATTATTTCCTAAGCAGATTTTGCCTCTTGATTATAACTTTGTGGTAGTATCAGTATCTTTCAGAATATTTAAAATTTTGTCAGAGATTACTAGTACATTTGTAATAGAATTATTATTCTGTGTTCTGACCTTTACATGACATTGCAACACATCAATCCAGTGGATTACAAAGTTAAAACCAACTACCTATATTAAGTAAATGATGCTCTTCGCACAATTTCTCCAGTGTTATGGCACAATGCCCACACACATTCACACTCATTCAAACCTAGAAGCAATTCAGTGCTCAATGTACTGTAGCTGATTCACCTACTGTACTGCCATGTGTTTTTTTTTTTTCTTGATTTTTTTTATCTTGTTTTTAGGTGTGAGGTATTAAGGAAAACCAAGTACTTGTCGAACCAACGAAACTCCATATATCCGTGAGGCCTGCAATGCTATCCTTGTCTCCAGCACACATAAATAAATGACTTAAATATTTAATTTTCAATTGCCACACTATAAAAATTTCATATGGTAAATCTAATCATATGCACCTACCTTACTCAGCATGTCTTTCTCCCGGATCAATTCGTCTATTTTCTTCTTGTCACTTTCGGTCTTTTTCTGCGCCATCTCCATTTCTGCAAATAAAAAAGCCAATGATGATGTTCCAAGTGTTTAGTGTTGACGATTAATATAAGTGTTAATACGCAAATTTTACGTGAATGCCCAGGATTTACTGTACAGTATATATACAGTAGCTTTATATTCATCTCCATAGTGACTTAAAGAGAAAGAATAAATTCCATTGATATCATCAGTGTCATGTTCAAACGACACATCAACAGATACATAAGGAAAATTATTCAAGCAGGTTAATTAATATAAATATGTGCTGATGGGAATGTTCTTAATGACTCACTGAAATTATTCGAATCTGTCCAACATAAACATTGTCTTGAGTAGAGCTCTTTGGGTGTGAATTTATCATTTTTATTTATAAAGGTACCCAAGGACACGGTACAATTATATAAGTATGTGTCCAGGCAAACCCTTTCAGCATTTGCCTTTAATACTGAAATGTGTGAAAATGTAAACCAAAATAGCTGGAACATGATATCATGAATCATTTGATATTAAGGCAAGAACTCATTAAAGATTTCTCAGAATATGTTTTACATAAGTGTTTATTGACTGCCTCATCAACTACCTTCGGCTTCAGTTAACAGGTTTTCCATTCTTTGGTTGTACTTGGAAATGATGTCAAAAAAAACGTGTCTGTGGTTTTCCTACAGTACTTATGTTCAAGGGTGAGTCAAAAATTATCCACACTCTGGCTGTAGAAGTATCTGTATCTGGCTGTATTTTAATTAACTTGAATTTTCTATACACTTTGCCAATCTGTCACCAAGTTTCGTATTTCCTCACTAAACATATTTTAGGCACGGGATAAGGGCAAGGCACTTAACCCTCAACTGCTCAAATGTATAACCAGATAAAAATGTAAGTCACTCTGGATAAGGGTGTCTGCCAAATGCCGTAAATGTACAGTAAGCTGCAAGCCACAAATGCACTGCTGTCATCAGATGAGAATCTTTGTCCTCGTAGGGCTGCTTTCAGGGGACCAAACGGGTGAGAGTCCAGTGGAGCAAGGACTATAGGGGGGATGACTTTGGATAGCAGTCCTATGGGTTTTAGTCCAAAGTTTAGGCTTCAGCTCTTCAATAGGCATCTCACTGTAACGAGCGCTGTTGATTCTTGAAACTTTTTCCTGATAACGTTCCAATTCTGGCCCTTGAGGATCCCAGAAAACTGTTTAAATTTTGTCGGTGGTGATTGAGGATGTTTCTGTTCCATACTCTGCAGTTTAGTCTCAGGCTCGTAGTGATGAATCCATGTCTCATCACCGGTAATGATTCTGTTTACAAAATTTTCACCTTCCTTAGAGTATCTGTCCAAAGTTTATAATGATAAAAAGCAGTAATGTGAAGCACCACTGTGAGATAAAACACAGGTTGTTTAAGTCAACATATCCGCAGCAGTCCAAGGTGAGGGTGTAAGCTGAGAGCACAGTCGAACTTGGGAACACAGGGAACATAGGGGCACTAGACAAGGTAAAGTACACCCTGGACATCGAACACACACACACGCGCGCACACACACGCGCACACACTATGGGTAATTTGGAAACACCAAATTACCTAATCTGCATGTTTTTTGTCTGTGGGACGACCTGGAGTTCTCAAAGAAAACCCACCAAGCACCGGGACAGGCGCAGGCAGAGCTCAAACTCTCGACGCAGGAGGTGTGACGCCGCGGTGCCACCACCAAAACACATTACTTCCATGTTAAAGATGAGTGAACAGGCAGGGAACTGGTTAGTCTTCATCGTTTTTTTAGTGTGTGTAACATAGGTATTTACCGCAGGATAGAGATATTCAGAACATTTTAGAAAATGCTGCATTAACGTGGCAACTAGATTTATCCTTCTCTTTGTAATGTAATTTGTATTTTTTTGCTTAGAGTCTTGTATAACAACTTTAACAGCGTTTCAGTAACAAACCAAGACCATGAAATAACGAATGCTTGCAAACTTGATTTGTATTTAAATACGCTAAACAGCTTGACTGTAGTAATATCACGCACATGGTACTACTAAAATAGTTTTTGTTGTATACTACCTTGCAAGTATCTCAGTTTGAGAGCTCCATTATTTTATATTCGAAATATACAATAGCCTGTTTTCGGCTTTATGATCTTCTTTGGTTTACGTGCTGTAGCACGGAAACATTTCTGCACCAGGTCCACTTCCAGCGATCAGGGCTCATAACTGTCCTTGTAAAGAAACAATGCTAAAAACCCTATACAATGGAATAAAGTACAGTACTGTAGATGTCAACTGGTGCAACCGATCATTTTTCAGTAGTTGTAAACTTGACCATAGTGGCAGTTTATGTTCCGACTGGGCTACAATTGCGCTTATATTTCTTCCATAGCATTCAGCATAAAATATAATAAATATAAATAGTAAAGCTAAGCTTTATTGAGGACAAAAAATATGCAGAATTCAGTCTCTGCAGTGTCCTGGATTTTCTGTAGGTCTTTATGAAAATCTTGGGAATGAGAAGAAACACAAGGTCACTTTATTTTGAGGCCAGAACAATTATGAGTGGCATCTTTTAACTATCATTGACGCCTTCAATGCAGTTTATTCCAATTTTACAATGCCACATGTCTTAGACTGGTGGTGGGGAACCATTGGTAGCTCAGGGAGTTAAGGCGCTGAGTTACTGATCAAAAGGTCAGTGGTTCTAAGGCATAAACCCCATCTGCTCCAGGGGTGCCGTATCATGGCTGACCCTGCGCTCTGTCCCCAGCCTCCTTCCTTGGACATGTGACAAAAGAATTTCACAACACGTTAATGTATACAGTATGTGACAAAAAAAGGCATCTTCCAATCACTATAGAGAAATCACTTGCAGGCCTTCAGAAAAGAGAGAAAGAAAGAGAGAAAGAGAGAGAGCATGCAAGAGAGAATCCTGGATCCTGAAGACCTAAGCCTGGAACGTTCCCCCCACATGCACACACAAGAAGCCAAAAACTAAAAGAAAAACAAAAACAAAAAAACTTTTAAACCCTGCAGGCATTTGTTTGGACAAAATGTCGCATACCAGAAGGTGAAAAATACTGTTTTTTTTTTTTTTTTTCTCCCAAAGGAGACCTACAGCAGTAATTGTTGTGAGAGGCATGTCAGTGTGAGATCGCCTGAGGGACAGTGAAGACCGCACACAGACTGGAAAAAATACAGTACCTGCATGCAATAACAAGATTAATCGCTCAACTCCTACCTTACATCAGCATCCTAAATGAGGCTGTGTGCATACTGTATGTGTGTGTTTATGTGTGCTTGTACAGGTGTGAGAGACAGAGGGATAGAGAGAGAGAGAGAGACAGTACTATAGTCATATAGTTGGGGCGATAATGATATTGAGAAACACAAAAAGAAAGAGCCATTATGGCCGTTTCATTGCGCTCATTATCTTTATTATTACTGTTATCCCACTATCGATTTCCTTGGCACGGTAGTCATGGTAATAAAGCAATCACTGAGCTGAGGAGGGACTGAGAGAAAGGAAAAGATAGGGAGAGTCTGACTAAAGGTAATACAGAGAGTGTGAAAGAGAGAACAAGTGAGATGGTGAGATGGGTGGAGAGAGAGAGAGAGAATGAGAGAGAGAGATTATCTTCATGATCATAACAAAATGCAGAATGAAGGCATAAGATTGTGGTGTTGCATATTCATGGCATTTTTATTACCATCAGTGGAGGCAGAAACCTGGTGAACAACACTGTAATTGAAAGCAATAAGTATCCTATCAGACCTGATCTTCTCTTCCAGCTCATCGCAGTGACATTTTCATAATGACATACAATTATATTTCACTTACAGATCTCACCTTGATGTTCGAATAACCTGTCCGCCTGACAAGTGCAAGTTTATGTGTTTTGTTTTTTCTAATGTACGGTACTTCTGTGGCCGCTCTAAGACATAACCTTAAGTTAATTCCTCTAAATTTCCATGGTATTTTGTGGATTCATTCATTCATTATGCAGTGTCCCATTAATTAACAGATTCAGAACTCATAATCATTGCTATTATAAGATGAAATAGGTACTTCCATAGTATTTAGTCAATAATTAAAAACAACAAGTTGTATTGATGGGAAGTGACATAAATAACGAAGATGTTAAAATGAGGTTGCAGGAAATAAAGGATTCCAAAGTATTTAGAAATTACAAGATCTTTAGGATTAGTATAAGAGTCGCCTTCCTCTTTGTCTTTTCACTGTAACTGTCTTTCCTCCATCTGACCCTATCCTCTGCATCCTCTTCTGTCACCCCAACTTACTTCATGTCCTCTCTCAGGTCTTCCTCTAGACCTCCTTCCTCTAATATCTCCTCCTGATATTCACCTCCCTGACTTTATCTCCAAAACATCTAACATGGGTTGTCCCTCTGATGGACTCATTCTTGATCCTATCCATCCTTGTCACTCCCAAAGAGAACCTCAACATCTTCATCTCCGCTACCTGCAGCTCAGCCTCCTGTCTTTTCTTCAGTACCACTGTCTCTAAGCCGTAGAGCATTGCGGGTTCCACCACTGCCTTGTAAACCACCTTTCCTTTCATTCCCACCAATACTCTTTTATCATACAACACACCTGACACTTTTCTCCATCCATTCCAACCTGCCTGCACATGCCTCTTCACCTCTTTTCCACACTCTCTGTTGCTCTTGAACATTGACCTTGCCTAAGTACTTAAAGTCCTGCACCTTTTTTAACCTCTGCTCCCGTAGCCTCACCGTTCCACTTGGGTCCTTTTCATTTACACACATGCATTCTGTCTTGCTGCGGCTAACCTTCATTCCTCCACCTCTCTCGGTTTCCCTCCACCCGTTCTCTGCTCTTGCTACAAAGTACTGTACAATGCCATCTGCAAACATCATAGTCCATAGAGACTCCTGTCTAACCTCATCTGTCATCCTGCCCATCACCAGAGCAAACAAGAAGGGGCTCAGAGCCGATCCTTGATGCATATCCACCTCCACTTTGAACTCTTCTGTCAAACCTACAGCACATCTCACCACTGCCTTACAGCTCTCATGCATGTCTTGCACCACTCTAACATACTTCTCTGCCAATCCGGACTTCCTCCTACAATACCACAGCTCTTCTCTCTCTGCACCCTGTCTTACGCTTTCTCTAAGTCTACAAACACACAACGCAACTCCCTATTACCTTCTCTGTACTTCCCCATCAGCATCCTCAAAGCAATTACTGCATCTGTTTGACCCTTTCTAGGCATGAAATCATATTGCTGCTTACAATTGCCCACCTCTACCCTTAACCTAGCTTCCACTTCTCTTTCCCAAAGCTTCATTGTACTGTACAGTATGTTGCCACAGTTCTGCACATTTCCCTAGTTCTTAAAGATCGGAACCAATGCACATTTCCATTGCTCTGGGATCCTCTCACTCTCCAAGAGCTTCTTAAACAAACTAGTCATAAACTCTACTGCCAGCTGTCCTAAGCACTTACATACCTCCACAGGTATGTCATCAGGACCAAATGCCTTTCCACTCTTCCCATTACCCTTCTGGCGTCTGTCAGTACATTTCCATACCTCTATCTCTCTGCCTTGCCAACCTGTACAGATCCACCTCTTCCTTCTTACTGTCCAATCTAGCATACAAGTCCTCATATGCTCTTTGTTTGGCCTTTGCCACCTCTACCTTCAAACTTCTCCCTGTACTCCTGTCTACTTCAGTCCACTCAGTGTGCTTCTTCTTACAGTAGCTAACCTCTTTCACTCGTGGACTTGTTAGTTCCATCACCAAGTCTCCTTATCCACTTTTCTCTTTTCCGATGATACACCAAGTACCCTCCTATCTGTCTCCCTGATCACCTTAGATGTAGTTGTCCAATCAACTGAAACCACCTCTTGACCACCCAGAGCCTGTCTCAACTCCCCCCTGAAAACATTCTTTTTTTTTTTTTTAACTTCCACCATTCTGTTCTCTGCTCTGCCCTTGTCCTCTTTACCTTCTTCACCACCAGGGTCATTTTATACACCATCATCCTGTGCTGTCTGCCTAGACTCTCCCCTAACAATACTTTGCAGTCACTGATCTCCACATTACAATGTCGACAAGAGATCCTCAGTCCACCTGAGTTCTTCTGCCTTCGCTCTTCTATGTGACCCTATGTTCCTGCCAAGGTATTCACCACTGCCATTTCCAAACTCTTTGCAGAGTCCACCACAATCTGTCCTTCTGTGTTCCTGTCCTGAAAACTAAACCTGCCCATCACATTCTCACCAGCTCTGTTCCTTTCCCCAACATGTCCATTAAAATCTGCACCAATCACCACTCTCTCACATCTGGGGAGGTTCTGCATCACTTCATCTAAATGACTCCAGAATTTCTCCTTCTCTTCTAACTCGTATACTACCTGATTGGCATAACCATTTCCAGCTTCAGATTCATCACCCTATCTGATGCTCTTTCCACCTCCAGAACATTCCTTACAAATTTCTCTTTCAGAAACTCCTACTCCATTTCTTTTCCTATCCACACCATGGTAAAACAACTTGGACCCTGTTTCTTAGCTTCTAGCCTTGCTACCTTTCCACCTGGTCTCCTGGACACACGGAATATCCACCTTCTTTTTCTGCATCATGTTAACCAACTCTCTTGCCTTCCTTGTCATGGTCCCAAATCCCCACTTCAAAATCCCCACTGTCACTCCTAAACTCTTGCCTTTTCTCTTCTCTTTCTGCCTATGAACACAGCTTCCTCATCTCCTTCTTTGACCAACAGTAGGCCAATTTCCACCAGCACTCTACAGTATAATGTAGGTCAACAGTACCGGTGGTGGTCGTTGTTAACACGTGACACAACCGATCCGGTATAGAAGTCCTGCTAATGATTCACATGATTGACTTGGTAAATGTTTTACGTCAGGTGCCCTTAGAGAGGTAGAGTAAATCTAATGTTACATTACAAACGATTTATTATCAACTTAGGTCCAAAATATTTGTAATATCACATGAATCAATGCACATTGTTTTATTTATTAATACAATTTCAAAAGATTATAACTTGATCCAGACATGATGCTACAGTGCTGCGCAAAGGTCTTCAGCCACCCTTCAGTTCTTCATATTACGTTTAATTTATAGTCATAATATGGATTAAATTAAAGAAATGAGAACAAATGTTTTACTACTTAAATTACAGAATTTAAAAATTGGTTGTTCATGTAACAACCTCAGCAGCAACCTCATTTCCCCTCTCGTCTGTTCCAACCACTCAGCATTCAGCATCACCACTATACTAATCACTAGCCTGTTCATCTGTCATCATCTGCACCTGTTTCTCACTGGGTCATGCCTTAATTTAGATGTTTTTATGCTTGATTAATTCATAGGTCACTTTGTGGCTTAACAAACAACAAATTCATCTGAAACTGTTCAGGTACAGGAACTGGCCAAATGAGAGCCCAAAAAGCCTTTCAAGAAGCTAATTCTAGCAAAAAAGAGACAAAAACAGTCTGAGAATACTAAAAGAATAGAAAGAATTGATACATAAACCATTGCTCTCTCGCTCCATCTCTCTCGCTCTCTCATTCTCTCGTTCCTGTTATGCAAAATATCCATTACTTGTTCCGTCTGCTCTGCCAACAACTCCACCCAGTCCTCCCCTCCCTAACCAATCACGTTGCTGGTCTAACTGCCACAGCCTGTCGCATCAATCACTTGTGGCAACTCTGATTAAAATGACAACATGCATCACGATGGAAAGCCCTGATTACGATGAGAAGCTGGCTGAAGCTTCATCCATCATTTGATACAAATGCCTGCAGTTCATGCAAGCAAATCAAAACCAAGCCTGAAATTAACATCACTATCCACAAAAAGAACTAAATTAAAAGGGAAAAAGACTAAACTTTTAATATATGATGTCAGCCGCCCTTGATTGGAGAGACTTGGACAATTAAATCGCCTTAAGTGACATAGATTATCAGAATGTTCCCATCTGGGATAGGCTTGAGTGTGTGATCTTCTTTTGGAAGGACTTTTGGCTTAAGGAAGACTTAGGCACACACATGCATTACATATTTTGTGTGTGTGTGTGTGTGTGTGTGTGTGTGTGTGTGTGTGTGTGTGTGTGTGTGTGTGTGTGTGTGTGTGTGTTTTTTTCTTGCTTTAATGCATTGACTCATCTCGTTAAGCAATTTTGGAGTTGAGTCAGGTGTGGTTCAAAAAAAGAAAGAGCAGAAATCACAAAAATAGACTGGAGAACAAAGCCACAAAACAAAATCAGTGCCATTATTTAGTAATTTGCTGCACTGTTGGATATGAAACTTTAGGAAAAAATAGTACAGCTTTAGCTGGGTTTCTGTTTATTAGCCATCCTAAACAGCATAACAAGGAAAGTAAAAATACATTAAAAAAATAAAAAAAATTTCATCAGACAGTGTGGCGCCAGCCATGTACCAATCAAAGCCCAGAGCAGTCATAACCTGGTTGATCTGTATTCTTTATATAATGTTGCCCAAAAATGTTGAAGGTTATTATATACTGTACCATGGTAATAACTATTACATCATGTTATTATAACTTAATATTTTTTCAGATTACCAAATGAAACTTTTTGGGTTTTCCATTGCATTGTACGTTATCAGGTGGTATAGAAGACGGTCTGACAAATTTTAAATAAGTTACCCACTGGTCTGTCGTCAGGAGGAGAACTTAAAAGTACAGTATGTTGCACCACACTGATCAGCTATAACATTAACATCACAAAACCTTAACACTTTACCACTGGTCAGTAAACTGGTGACAGCATAATGGGCACCCAAGGTTCCCCCATCAAGTCAAGTCAAATTTATTTATAGCACATTTAAAAACAACCGAAGTTGACCAAAGTTCTGTACAATAATAGGGAAAAAAACAGAATTAAATAGCATAAAATGAAAGCAAAATAAAATTTAATATAACTATGTAAAAAGTAAATAGAAATCAGTTAGTGACAGTTACTAACATGCCCATGCCCATGATTGCACAGCAATGCCAATTCAACACAAAAGTCAAATGCTTTCCACATCGCATCCACAGAGGCCCCGCCCCATAACCCGTAGTACCTAAAGGATCTGCCGCTAATATCCCAAGAGCTGCCGAGGTGGTACAAGGGGACCTACACAATACTAGGCATAATGTTTAGCAATGTAATGTTTTGGAAATATGTACAGTATGTATATAACAATAGAGTGTTTTGTTATCAGGATTGGTTTGAAGCAGAATGTCCTTTAGGATGTTAGGAAAGTAGAAAGCTGGTTCTAGTTATATAGTCTATTTTACATTTGACCAATTATGAAATTGTACTTCTTCTGTCGCAGCCCATTATGTCCATTTGTCAATTTTTAGTACTTTGTCCATTTTTAGTAACTTTTGCTACAATGGCAAGAACAATAAAATTCATCATGAATACTTGGGTACAGTATGGATTACTTGGCAGAAAAAAAAATCGCAATGAAAAACAAAATAAAGGATTATAGATTTGTCACCATAATGTGCTATACTCTGGTTTCATTACCAATGCAATTTGCTGATTTTTTTTTCCCCCTCCAAATGTAATCAGAGTGATCAATTGTATTCACACTGTCTTAAAGAGGCCAGTTGAGAATACATTTATGATATATCCACGGAAAAATATTTTCACTTTATATCAATGTGCAAAAATAAAGTGTGATGTGAAACTGTGTCTAAGTTATCTTGTGGCGCGATGGCCTCGATCAACTTGTGATTGATTCATTCTGAGAAATGGTGTTGGGAGAGTTCACATCACGATGGCAGGCTTCTTATAAAAGATGTGTGAATAAGTAAATAAAGAAGATTGTATAAGCCCACAGCTTGCTTTATTTATTCATAGTATGGAGAAATGTTTTGGAGATGTTCTGCATAGTAAGAATGAAAAGGCGCATTGGTCGATCAGTGGTACGTTTCTCTTCTGCCTCTTCTGCCATGTGAACAGCTTGGGTTCGATTCCCAGCTTGAAACTGAATAACTGGATGCAGGGCATCCTTAGTGCTGGTCCTTAAACCCAGATAAAAATTAAGTGGATCTTCATGCAATCAATGAAACAAACAACGATAACAGTATTAATGAGAAGTTGGCAAACACATACTGTAAATAAACAGTAACAGATTTCCAATACAGTGGAACCTCAGATTTTGAGTTTACGAGTGGTTTACGAGTGTTCCGCAAACCGAGCAAAGATTTTTAATACATTTTTAATCGGAAACCGAGCAAGTATTAGTTTACGAGCGCCGAGTATCATGTATCACGCAGCGTCACTCTCTCACCTCCTAGAAACACTTATCTGTCAAGATTTATTTGTACTTTTTTTAAAGGTGAAGTGCAGATTAATTTGATTTCTTTTCATTTTATAGACTGTATTAATTATTTTTTGGGGCTATGGAACGAATAATTAGAGTTTTCATTATTTCTTATGGGAAATGATGATTTGGTTTACGAGTGTTTTGGAACACGAGCCCCCTTCCGGAACGAATTGTGCTCGTAATCCAAGGTTCCACTGTATATTGCCGCATGAACAGATGGTTTCTAATATATTGCGGCATAATGTGATGAATTCTAATGATGTCTTCTTGCACCTCCAGAGTCCAGGTTCGAAACCCCACTTGAGACATGGAGTTTGCATGTTCTCCCTATGCTTGGTGGGTTTCCTTCAGGTACTCTGGTTTCCTCCCACAGTCCAGAAAGACTAATTGGTGTTCTCAGATTGCCTGTAGTGTGTGAATCTGTATGTGAATGTTGACCGGCGGTAAAACCCATTGGCTTCCACAGTCCCTAGTTGGAGTACAGCGATTCCTACTGTAGAAGAATGGTAGGATGGAATAACCAATTAAACAATATGGCTTCACTACTTATTATCTGGCAGCTTATAAAATAGTTCTTCACTTCTTGTGTTTATTTCAACTTATGGTTTATCAAATGCGAAAAACAATGCCAGTGGTCTGAATTATTCTATATGTAAACAGAACAAGCACTTATGCAGCTCTTACAACTCTTTTAGTCCATAAATGTATCCATTAAAATGTATACATGTATTGTCATAGAAGATGAACTATCTACTTAATATTGGTATACATGATGAGTGTGCGACTGTCCGAGTAGCCTGTTGGCCTGTAGTTATGTAAGTCTAAAAAAAAAAACAGTGCATTATGTAGGCAATAACTCCTGAATACATATTACAGTAACTCGGGTCTGAATTTTGCCCTTGTATGGATGTATGAATAACACGTTTTAATATCAGATCACAAGGCTTTAAACACAAGGCCGCGGGCTGCAATTCATGTAGGTAAGGAAGTCCTTCTCAAATCCAGCCCCATCAAATGATCGCCTGTGGGCAGGAGTAAGTTTTGTCGACCATATACATATATTTTTTTTTATTTGCTTTGAAATTATTTAGCGTCTCAAAAAGGCTAAAGATGTTTTATAAAGCACTACCATAAAGAGCAACATATATTCTTGTACTGTTTATGTTTATGTTTGTGTTTATGCACGCGCAGCCGATATCTTGAGATTTGTTGGAAGAGACAAAACAACTGTTGTTACTGCTACTGGCTACTGGACTTTAACTAAAAAAGTTAATACCTGGGGTGTTCAAGTCAAACTGGGACTTTTTATTTGGCAGAATAACAGATCTCAGTTATCACTTACTCACTCATCATCTATACCGCTTTTTCCTGTATTCAGGGTCATGGCGAGCCTGGAGCCTATCCCAGAAGACTTGGGGCACATGGCAGGGTACATCCTGGACAGGGTGCCAATCCATCGCAGGGCACAGACACACACACATACACTCACTCATTCACACACTACGGGCAATTTGGGAACGCCAATTAGCCTAACCTACATGTCTTTGGACTGTGAGAGGAAACCGGAGCACCACCAAGCACGGGGAGAACATGCAAACTCCATGCACACAGAGACGGGAATCGATCCTGGCCGGGGATCGAACCCGGACCCTGGCGGTGCAAGGCGACAGTGCTAACCACTACACCACCGTGACCACTGTTATTGTAACTGACCACTCGTCAGTTACAATAACACACTTATCCAAATGTTTCACTCATGGCTGGATAAAAGATTAAACATTTTCTCAGTATGCCAGCATCACTACCAGCTTCCTTTCTGAAATACTGGCCTCCCAAGAACTCCTGGCCCAAACATGTGAAAATGGAACAATCAGGACTGTACAAGTTGAGCCTGCAATGTGCAAGTGGTTATTTATGAATGATTGTACAGGCAGATGCACTTCTGCAAGCTTGATACAAGTTATCCAGTTTTTACGGATCAGGTGTTCAACATGCTAAATGTTAATGGGAATGACTGTAGTGCATCCAGAGCTGCCATGGATGGCCTCATCATTCATACTCATCACCTTACTGTCCTTGAAGTCTTCTCTCAAAAAAGTCAATCGGTTTTTAAACCTTCATTCAGGAGGAAAAAAAAAGTCCCGGTTTGACTTGAGTCCCGGTTTGACATTGTTTTAAACAAGATGACCATCAGTCTGAAATGTTCAGTAAAATGTTCAGACATGGCCATTTATATGAAGTGTAATGGCATGATTTCTCACTGAATGTTGAAATTCATTATTAATACATTATTAATGCCAACCATTATAATTACAGTAGCAGTGTCAGAGTGTGATGTGAAGCAGTGGGGGATGAGAGCGTCCAAGAGTTAATACAGCAGTATGGATGAAGGAGTGTATGAGGGTTTGAACACTAGGTAACCAAATCACACACACACAAAAAAAAAAAAAACATGTGCATAATATACAGGCACTTACTGTATGGAGTAATGTCCAACTTACAGATAGATCATAACTGCCATAACACCTATTGTATAAAAATTTGGAATTAAACACAATTGATTGTAATAACAAACTCACTCACTACATAAGAAACATTGTACAGCTTACTGTAAGTTGTTCATCATCTCGAGGATCTGCTATTATTACTTAGAACATGTTCAGGTTAACACAGTGTTCAGGGTGTAACTTTGTATTTGGTTTAAATGCTCTCTTACTTAACCTTGTAACCATGCCTTCAAAGCATAAATCTGATGCAAGATCTGGTGATGCATTTAAAGAAAAAGAAAACAGTCATGATGGAAAATAAAGTGGAAATAATAAAGCAATCAGAAAAAGGTCAAATACTATTTGTTATTGAAAACGTTATTATTTTGTAATGTATTATTATGTTCAAGATGCTGTAGTGTAATTTGAAGTATTTCTTAAGTGCTTTTTATGCACAGAAAGGTAAATACAGTATATACAGTATACTATTGTATATAGCCTGCTATGAGAAACATTTGATTAACTGACGCCAAATAAGAACCATATGTACTACAAATTGTACTTAAAGCCAGACTTATCGGTTAAAGTTTTCTCAGAAGTAGGTGTGGCATAGCCAAAACCTTCTTGAAATTTTCAAATTACTGTTACAAACCATGCAAGCACTGTAGCTTAGTTGTAAGCACTATCGCCTTGCACCTCCAGGGTCCAACCTCGATTCCCGCCTCTGTGTGCATGGAGTTTGCATGTTGCTTGGTGGGTTTCCTCTGCGTACTCTGGTTTCCTCCCACAGTCCAAAGACATGCAGATTAGGCTAACTGACATTGCCAAATTGCCCGTAGTGTGCGAATGAGTGTGTGAGCATGTGTACCCTGCCTCGTGCATTAAGTCTCCTGGGATAGGCTTCGGGCCCCCTGCGACCCTGTATACAGAATAAAGCGGTATAGACGATGAGTGAGTGAGTTACCTAACAATTCGGGCACTCTTCTTATAAACCTTACAATGCTACAGTATACAAACACATTCTAGACAAAGGTGTGCTTCAATTTTAGGGAAGAATCACATACAGCGGTACCTCTACATACAAATACTTACAAAAAAATAATTCTTGAGGCAAAATCTTGTATTGCAAAACGTGTTTTCCCATAAGAAATAATGTAAATGAAGATAATTCGTTCCAGCCACCCAAAAATATTACCAATTTCCAACACTGTAATCATATACACTCACCTAAAGGATTATTAGGAACGCCATACTAATACAGTGTTTGACCCCCTTTCGCCTTCAGAACTGCATTGATTCAACAAGGTGCTGAAAGCATTCTTTAGAAACGTTGGCCCATATTGATAGGACAGCATCTTGCAGTTGATGGAGATTTGTGGGATGCACATCCAGGGCACGAAGCTCCCGTTCCACCACATCCCAAAGATGCTCTATTGGGTTGAGATCTGGTGACTGTGGGGGCCATTTTAGTACAGTGAACTCATTGTCATGTTCAAGAAAACAATTTGAAATGATTCGAGCTTTGTGACATGGTGCATTATCCTGCTGGAAGTAGCCATCAGAGGATGTGTACATGGTGGTCATAAAGGGATGGACATGGTCGGAAACAATGCTCAGGTAGGCCGTGGCATTTAAATGATGCCCAATTGGCACTAAGGGGCCTAAAGTGTGCCAAGAAAAGATCCCCCACACCATTACAATACCACCACCAGCCTGCACAGTGGTAACAATCTGTCTGTAACAAAAAGTCTTCAACTGTCCAATTTTGGTGAGCTTGTGCAAATTGTAGCCTCTTTTTCCTATTTGTAGTGGAGATGAGTGGTACCCGGTGGGGTCGTCTGCTGTTGTAGCCCATCCGCCTCAAGGTTGTGCGTGTTGTGGCTTCACAAATGCTTTGCTGCATACCTCACTTAATGACTGTATTTCAGTCAAAGTTGCTCTTCTATCAGCTTGAATCAGTTGCCCATTCTCCTCTGACCTCTAGCATCAACAAGGCATTTTCGTCCACAGGAGTGCCGCATACTGGATGTTTTTCCCTTTTCACACCATTCTTTGTAAACCCTAGAAATGGTTGTGCGTGAAAATCCCAGTAACTGAGCAGATTGTGAAATACTCAGACCGACCCGTCTGGCACCAACAACCATGCCACGCTCAAAATTGCTTAAATCACCTTTCTTTCCCATTCTGACATTCAGTTTGGAGTTCAGGAGATTGTCTTGACCAGGACCACACCCCTAAATGCATTGAAGCAACGGTCATGTGATTGGTTGAATAGATTCAGTAATTGCATTAATGAGAAATTGAACAGGTGTTCCTAATAATCCTTTAGGTGAGTGTATTTTGCTAATAACATAGACATTAAACGTCAATGAACCTTAATTTATGATTCCTCTCAGCACCAGCTGCTTTAAAAAAACAAACTGAAAGTGACTCCCTTTTCTTCGCTCATACAGTATGCCAAAAATTCTTCGTATGCCGATGCAAGTTTTTTTTTTGCAAAATTTCAGGTCTCACTCATCATCCATACCGCTTAATCCTGTATTCAGGGTCGTGGTGGGCCTGGAGCCTATCCCAGGAGACATCCTGAACAGGGTGCCAATCCATCTCAGGGCACACATACACACACACGACGGGCAATTTGGGAATGCCAATTAACCTAACCTACATGTCTTTGGACTGTGGGAGGAAACCGGAGTACCCGGAGGAAACCCACCAAGCACGGGTGAGAACATGCAAACTCCATGCACACAGAGACGGGACTCGAACCTGGCTGGGAATCAAACCCAGACACTGGAGGTGCAAGACGACAGTGCTAACCACTACACTACAGTGCTGTCAAAATTCCTAATAAAAGGATAAAAGTATCACTAAGGAATTATTACGGTCTTTAGTGTACGTCTGCACTGAGAGAGACTGAGCTAGACGGATAATAATGTGGCACACCTAAGCATTATTGTCCACCATATATTTCTGTGATACACGCTCTCTCTCTCTCTCTCTCTCTCTCTCTCTCTCTCTCTCTCTGAGCTGCAGTGCTATATATTATATGTTACCGTCTCACCGCCACACCGAGGGCAGAAGCACAAATACTAAAAGTAAGTGACACTTTACATCAAACTTGGGCTGTTTTGCACTGTCTTATATTTACGGCCAATGTAAATATAATGAGTGCAATTTCTTTCAAAATTAGCTCTTCAAAGCTGTTTTTTTTTCCCCTCAATTTTTCTTCTTCCCTAGACTGCATGCTTCTCGATTCCTAGCAGCATTGATGAGTCCCTCCGGGGAACAATTTACAGGAGTGTACGAGAGCATACACAAAACAGAATCACAATATATCTCAGAGATTGACTGAAAATAAAGTGAAAATAGAGAAGGTTCAAGGGAGGAGAAACAAGAGCAACGAAGCAAAACAAACAAGTGGGAGCGGTGGCAGAGAGGTGAAGGCCTGGAGAAGAACAACAGACTATCATCTAATCAATGCAATTCTCTACAGCTCAGGGAGAGAAAAGGTAGAGCGAGCGAGCGCGCGCGCGCGAGAGAGAGAGAGGTAATGATAATAATAATAATAATAATGATTCCTATATGGAGAAGAACAATATGCCAGGTGATGGTTTGAAAGAATATCATACAGAATATGTAAATATGATCTAGCTGTATAGTCACTGGATGAATTTATATAAAAAAAAATGACATGTAAAAAAAGAAACGGGGAGAGATAAATAGGGGACGTTACATGAGAGAAGCAGAGACAGAAAGGGAAATGATAAAGAAAATAAAGGGAAAATGTTGAGGTAAGATGAACAGGAGGGAAGAAACTATGGCGAGGAAAAAGAAACAGTAAGGTACAAGAGAATCTGGAGAAGAAATATAAAAAAAACTGTAGAGAGTAATGGAGGATTCAAGTGAAGAAAGATACAGACAAAAAGAAGAGAGAAATAGATGAGAAATAAGAGAAATAGGATAAAGAAGGAGAACCCCCTCCAAAAAAACAATAAAATAATAATAATAATAATAATAATAATAATAATAATAATAAATGAATAGGATGAGGAAAGAGACCTCCTGAAAATGAAAGAAAGTATTGAGAAAGGAAATAAAGTAAGAAATAAAAGAAAAGGAGAGAAAATTAAGTGAAGAATGAGAAATCAAAAGGAAGCCCAAACAGGAACAAGACATTAGAGAGAGAGCGAAAAGAGACAAAGAAAGGATGAAAGACAGACATGGACATGGAGACGAAATCACAGTTAGTGTACGAGAGAAACAGATGAGCATGAGGTCAAAATGTAATAAAGGGAAATAAGGAGGAAAGAAAATACAATAGGAGAAATAAAGGCAACGCAGAATGAAAGTAAAGGGAGGAGGAATCAGAGGAAATAGTGAAATAATAAGTGGGGACAGAAACTGAGAACCACAAGAAGAGGGGGAAAAAAGGAGAAAGAAAAACATAGAGACATGAGAAGATGGAATGAAAAAAGAACAAAGAGGAAATATTCAACAGAAAGGAAAAACAGAGAGGGGAGGAAAAAAGATGCCGAGGCAGACCTGGGGAGACTGGGAGAGACTGCGGTGAGTGTGAGAGGCACACGGGGCTGCTCAGAAGTTCTGACCAAGGGAATAAGTCATAAGCTGTGTGTGCGTGTGTGTGTGTGCGCGCGTGTGCGTGTGTGTGTGTGTGTGCGTGTGTGTATTGTGTGCCAGTCATGCCTTTCTCTAAGCCTGTGATCTGGTTCTTCAGTGTGTCTCTCTGCTGCTCCACCTCCAGCTTCTGGTCCTCCATCAGGCGAAGCTTCTTCTGAGTGGCCTCCCTTATCTTAGTAAGCTTAGCAATCTCCTGCTTCATCTGACTCACCTCCTCTCTCTCCATCTACACACACACACACACACACACACACACACACACACACACACACACACACACGTATACAAGTAAGTTTTAGAGTTTCATTGTCTTTTAGAAATTGATGACGATGATCATTATTATTATTATGATGATGATGATGATGATTATTATTATGATAAGTTAGTATGATAGTACAACATGTCCCAAAAGTCTCCACACATGGGGGAAATTAGCAAAAGTAAGCAGTTAAGTGCATAATTATTTATAACTATTTGTAAATAAAGCTGCATTTTCCTAAAGAGTGTTACATATGGGACGCCCTGTAGTAATAATTTATTGTTGTCCAAATTGCAGCAGATGGCTTTCCTTTGTTTTAGATTGAAAGAACAAATGGGGGAAAAAAGTCATTTCATCTCAGTTTGAATCACTGAATCATTATTACTTTATGAAAGTGTAAACGCAATACGAATATCAATTTTATGAAAGCGTTTTAGCGGATAATTACCATCTCTGCATATTAAATTATGTTTGGACCAACCATGGTGACTGGTTAGTTTTTTTTCCCGTTTTATTCCGCCACACTGTAACCCGCCACCTTTTCCTTTTTCCCTTGTTCTTTTTCTTTTCCTTTCCTCACTCTCTTCAACACTTCTTCTCTCTTACTGTACATCTATAATATTAATAATAATAATCATCAAAATAACAAAACAGAACACT
Source organism: Clarias batrachus (assembly GCA_003987875.1). Classification (NCBI taxonomy): domain Eukaryota; kingdom Metazoa; phylum Chordata; class Actinopteri; order Siluriformes; family Clariidae; genus Clarias; species Clarias batrachus. The sequence goes on from QMIH01000044.1 coordinate 133,333, forward strand.
AACTGGATGGCAAATAATCATGAACGATAACTCTGCTGTGACAGTGTGGGTAGTGTGTCAGCCTGGCCGCGCATGTAAATAAATCCCAAATTTAATCATCATTTCATTTGCTTTTTTTCATGATCATGTGTCACTTGCTTAATTGAGAGGCTTTGTCTGTAATTTCTATTTACTGAGAATCTTTTAGCCGTTGTGTCTGCAATATTAATATAAATTAAATAACTAATGGAAGCAGCGCTACTCAACTTGGCTTGCGTCAACTGTAACACAATTTATTTTTAAATTGCGATTTTCTATTAATCCTCAACCAATTAAAAGCGTTTCTCCGTGTATATTCCATACTTCATGATAAACATTTAGTTTAATGGATTAGGAATCTTTGCAAATGCTACAATTAATAGACATTAGGAGCACATTCTGTCTTCTTTGTACTGATTATTCTTTACCTAATGATATACTGAATAAAACAGGGTGCGGCATGCGGTTATCGGAAAATCTTTATAAATAAACAAAAAGTTTTAACTGTACATTGGTCAGAACTCGCTTTCAATGATATCTTTAAGATTTACACATTTGGAGAACCCGAAACCAGTCTCGGAAAAAAAAAATCTTGTCTGTCTGTATGTCTGTATGTCTGTCCAGCCAATTTTGTCACAGCATCACGCAAAACTGGCTAGACAGAATTTAATAAAACTTTGCCAGTCCTTCATGTAAACAGAGTCAATCAGCGTGACAAAGTAGTTTACCGTAAATGCACATGTGGAAGATGCAGGAATGAGGGTAATATACTGTACCTCCAAAAAAAGGCTGGACTATGAAACTGAACCTTCAAAGATGTACAGCCAGATCAATTATGTTTATTCTTCCTGCGGGAGGTTTATAACCAGTTCGTCTCATATATTCCCAAACTGTGATTCTTCCCAAACACGGGTCGTTAAAGCAAACAGCAGTCCGAGGTGAGGGTGTGTAAAATTCCTGAACTGACAGCCCAGTTGTTCTGCACTAAAATCAAAATGGTAAGTAAAAGCGATGTTAAAAATCTACTTTAAAATAAGCTACTAATGCGCTACTTGCTCAAGGTAAACAAACACCTGCACCAATAGATATGAATTATAAAATAGTTTTAATGCATGTTTTACGAGCACACCTTAATATTTAACCAATCTACTTTTCCGATCTCTCATCTGAGAGATTTTTTTTTTTCAGCTTACAATATGAACATGACCTGATTACCTTTTTATTTACTTTAGAAATAACATATCATACTGTATGTTTATTCATTTTAGTTACAGTGCTGTATGACTGTATGACTGTACAGTACTGTGTAAAAGTCTTGAGCCACCGCTCAGTTCTTTATGTTTTGCTTCCAGAGGGCCAGACTTTATTGCATTTTAAATGTTGTTTTGAGGAATAGTTCAGACTTCCTGAAGGACGTTTTGGTTCTGATTTTTGGCACATTTTTAGTCCAGTATCTGTACCTGAGCAGTTTTTAGGGAATGTTTGTTAAGCCACACAGTAACCTATAAATCACTCACTCATCATCTATACCGCTTAATCCTGTATTCAGGGTCACGAGGGGCCTGGAGCAGATCCCAGGTGAATTAGGGCACAAGGCGGGGTACTGTAAACACACACACACTATGGCCAATTTGGGAACGCCAATTATCCTAATCTGCATGTCTTTGGACTGTGGGAGGAAACCGGAGTACCCGGAGGAAACCCACCAAGCACGGGGAGAACATGCAAACTCCATACACACAGAGACGAAAATCAAACCTGGCTGAGAATCGAACCTGGACTCTGGAGGTGCCCTGGTATTATTCTTATGGATGAATTTTAAAGAATTTTTCACAGGAGTGTACTTACTGTACATTGTTCACAAATTGCCTGTAGTGTGTGTGTGTGTGTGTGCGCGTGTGTGTGCGCGTGTGTGTGTGCGCGTGTGTGTGTGCGCGCGCGTGTGTGTGTGTGTGTGTGTGTGTGCGGTACACAAGCGGTATACAAGAGGAATGAATGGATTAATTAATCAATTAATTTTTTTAGCCAATCAGAACACAGGAAACCTGACATCCCTATAACGGTGCCCAAGAGTCGAAATTAATTACAATGTCGAATGGGCTAATTCATCCTTTTCTTTTGTTTCTTCTTACCCTCAATTGACATCCTTTTTGCTTAAAATCACACACACACACACACACACACACACACACACACACACACACACTGAGATCCATGTGAATATCTAAAAGCGATTAAAAAGTGCCTCATGTATAACATGTGCCCTATAATGTTGCGAAACATCTTGTTCTCACATGCAGTACATTCCCTCAACACCCTCTTCTAGTTTCTCTCTTAAAGTGGATCAGACGATATAAATGCTGTACAGTAGTCCAGTGACCGAGATGCTGGTTAAAAAGTGCAACCTCCTCTGTCTGTGCCAGTACAAAGCACTAACCTACGAGTCTCCTTTCAGAGATGAGATAGGTTATGTGAAGCGCCCACGGTATACTGTGAGCCCCTGTTACTATAGAAACAATAACATACAAGAATAAGAATACGGCACCTAATACAAACATATTGTTCGTGTTACGGCTGGGAATTCTGTCGCGGTTATATAAAATCAATGCACAACTCCGGACCATATTAATCAAGAATTCGACCTCGCTCTGTTTTTTTTTTCTCCCCTTTATAAGACTTATGTTGCATATGTATAAAAAAATCAACACCTTCTAACCAATCAGATTTAAGAATCTATAATAAGCAGCATACAGTAAGCGATAAGGAAAATGTCTTGTAGGAAGATAAGTACTTTATGAAAGTAATAACATCAGATCATGTTTAGAAGCATACACCGGTGGCTCTCATCATCTGCACTTATACAGTACTGTACGTCTCCACATGATTCCCCTCCCCATCTTATTATGTCATACGGTTTCTCCGTACGGCTGGGTGACAGAGCCGAGCCTGGTATGACTATGAAAAAGCCATAATTGCATAACATTTCCATATAGAGAGGCTGCGCAGAGGAATGCAGCGTGCTTATCCTTGCGTGTTGTTCAATGTGTTTGTGCAGTGCCCCCTTGTGGTACATTACAGCTTTCACTGTATTAAGCAGCTACGGTCAGGATTTCACACAGGATGAATTAGGTATGAAATAAATATTAATATCTGCTTGAAGAGGTTTTTGTGCTCTGCACCTTCTCTTATTTTTTTTTTCCTTTGCTTCAAACAAGGGGGAAGGTCAAAATACTCCACTTATAAAGTGTAGCAGGGTTTGTTTGTTTGTTTGTTTGTTTGTTTGTTTGTTTGTTTGTTTGTTTTTGTCATACCGTATTTTTCTTTTTTTTTATGGACAATGGATGAACAATTATAGATCACCAGTTTGTTACATTTTGAACTAACTAAAGTGTGTAAGTGAGTGTGTGTGTGCGTGCGTGTGCATCTGCGCGTGCGCGTGCGCGTGTGCGTGTGCGTGTGTGTGTGTGTGTGTGTGCATTTATTTCTCAATAGCTATGGCAGGGAAAAAAGGCATCAGGGATATTCAACCTGGGGAAATCAGAATCCACCACTATCAACGTTTTCCATCGTTCTCCATTATTTGAATATTTGAAACTATAAAATATGAAATGAATTGTTCTGAACAGTGTCGCTCATTCTGACGACCCTCATACGTGTGTTTGTGTGTACCTTCAGTTCAGAGGCTCGTTGGTTGTTTTCGTAGGTGAGCTGCTCCAAGCTGAGCGAATTCTGTTCATTCTCGTGCTGGAGTTTAGTGTTGCGCACTTGCAGCTGCTCCAGCTCCTTAGAGACTCTCTCGTTCAGAATCTGTCACACACACACACACACACACACACACACACACACCACAAATTAAATACAGGGCTCAGTGGGACAGGCCGAGTGTGTAGGTTAGTGTAAGAATGTGTCAGGCTTTCTGGGAACATGTTCGTGTCTATGTGGAATGCCGGTGTGTAAGCATTTGTGAGTGTGTAATTGGTGTACAAGTAATTGTGCAGTTAGGGGGGGTTAGTTAGTGGTTTGCATTTAACCCTTTGTGAGAACCGGAAAACCCCAAGCATAGGGGTGCGAGCCAAGACGCATCAATGTGCACATGCACACCGTTCCCAAAACATTCAAATCCGACAAAAGTCATGACATGCAAATCCAATCGGAACGGAGCAAAGTGGCTTGTAATGTTAACGTAGCCTAATTGGCCTCATAATGATAGTGTCAGATGTCTTCACATTCACCGCATCCCTCGACCCCATTAATAGTCAGCACATTATTTTTCCTATTCATTTAATCAAAGCTTTACCTTTTGCTCATGAAGCTGCTGCTCCATCCTCTGCTGTTCCTCACTGCCACGCTGGCATTGTGCGTTCAAACTTTTCATTTCCAACTGCTGGGCTTCAACATCTGCACGAAGCTGCTTCAGCTCCTTCTCCAGCTTCTCCTTCTGCCGGGTCTCCCTCGAGCACTCATTCTGACGGACCTGGATGTCCTGCTGCAGCTGGAAGAAAGTAAAAGTGCGTTCATATCTGATGGATAACTGTTTTGGTTAAAATGACCTTGAAATATTTGTGACCTTGAAATAAAAGTGTCATTTCTACAAACCCATAAATAGCAAAAAGTTCAAACAATGGGCTGAACATTTGATTAAACGATCAACCAACTTTTAGCAAGCTTTAAAACTTACCCTAGCCATTCTCTGTGATTAAATTAGCTAAAATTACACTATAAAAAATGTCTGATTGTAAATATCTGTTATAAAAAATGCATATGTTTGTGAGGGAAATTTATTTATTTATTTATTTATTTATTTATTTTTATTTTAACCTTCACCTTTACACCAACCCAAGCAAAAAATTAAGTTAATTGAAAAAAAAAATCTTAAAATTAGGTAAAGAATCTTGTTTATTTCTCAATAACGAACAACCCACCTCTCCCAGATGTTCCGCATATTAATAACATCTGCAAATCTTATAGAATATCCCAAAAATATCTCTCTATTTTTTTTAAACTAGAGCAAATTGACAATTCTATCAGCTTTTTATATAATTAAACATATTGTTTGCTTATGGCTTTATGATGTGATCGACAAACAGGATGAATAAAAAAGTTTCGAGAGTAAAAACTACCTACTGTATATGTAATCCCCTTTTACACTAATGCACTTCCCAGTCTTTCATTATTGCTTGGACTGTCAGCTTCATGTCTGAAACGCTGGCCTCCCAGGAACTCCTATACTGGCCCAAGCATGTGGAAATGGCTTGGAGCGAAGTCAGGGGAACGTCTGCACTTTTTAACCCATTCACAAGAAGTGTGACCAATCAGAATTGAGAACGTAACAATGGTGTTATATAATTCACGTTACTGAAACGAGGTCTGTCATAATGGCCTTTTCATTCCCCTGCCGTCTGCTCAAGATGCTAATGATGTTAAACAAATGCTCACTTTGCAAGCGATAATGATTCCTACGCTAGACTTCCTGAAGCACTAAACACCATCGCTCTCACTTGAACTAATTATCGAAGTGGCTTTTTATTAGAAACGATAGAGAAACAGGTGTGGCCTCTCAGATGATACCTGGACAGTCCGAGGCATTTGAATAGAAACTGTCTAGCAGGATAGAAAGCTGACGAAATGACACCAAAATGGAAGCATGTCACTGAAATTGAATCTGGAGTGTAAGATTCTGAGGTTAGACTCCGGCGCATACTTTTTGTTCTCATGCATGCGGTCACCATCCTCTCTGAAATGTGATATTGCCATCCTGTGACCATCCACGCTAGGCATCCAATCAATTCTCCCTCGCTGTTGTGCTTGGTAAACAAAACAGAAAGTACTTTCTGCTTCCCCACCAGCCTACCAACAAGGGAGTCATATCTCATCATAATGCCAAGGCCAAGTGTTTCCTTTGTTAGCTTTTCAGTCTCAGTTTAGCCAGAAAAATGATGTGTGGCGAATAAAATCTCCTTTTCAGAAGTAATGTTTCGGATTTAAACGATTACTGAACCATGCAAACATTTCCGTTATTGATTTGCCAACTAAATAAGGGTGCTATAGATGAAACACTAAATACTGCTGAACGGAGAAATAAGTCTTCCTGGCCATAAAGCATGATAAAATCCTATGGAACTCCAATGAGCTCCAATGCCATTGAAGTGAAACTGTTGAATATTATCCAGAAGAACAAGGACTGAAAAATAAATAAATAAATAAATAAATAAATAAAGTCTCACTGAAATTAAAACCTAAATCAAAACCAAATTCACATTAGGGCTTTCTATCTGCATTAGACAAAAGCCTTTGTGTAATTGTAAACATAAGTAGCATCACTGTCACTGTAACCGAATCACATATCAGAGTCTTGCATGAATATTTTTTGCTCCCAAGGCACAGAGGTCACTCAATCTGAGTGTGTCCATGGTTTATAGCTTTTGTATTCTATTCAGAAGATGGCTCTGTTTTGCAAAGGAACATTTTGTGCACAGTGTGTACTGTATACTCTGTATACTATGCAAACGTCTTGAGGTGCCCCTCGTTTTTCATCTAAGATTAAATTATTTTTATTAAAAAAAATAAACATTAAAAAATGGGAACAAATGTTGTACTGTGCTGAAAATTGTAAATTAAAGCGATGATTTCAAAATTGCTTGTTTATTTAAAAGCCTCAGCAGCAACCTCATTTCCCCGCTCATCTGTTCTAACCACATTCAGCATTCAGCATCATCAGTACACCAATCACCGACTTGAGCACTGGAGAATCAAAAATTCCCTTAGAGAGCCTAGAGAACTATTCCTCAAGACTACATAAAAAAATAAATAAATAAATAAAAATTAAAAAGATGGCTCTTTGGGAGCATTATATGAAGAACTATTCCTACAATAGGAAGCACTAGTCCTTAGTACCAGCACAATATACAGTATAATGTCATGCAGATACTGTACAGGTTAGTTTCACTTAAGACCGTTTTTAAATCTTTAAAGGGTTGCTATGGGGAAAAAAACTGCATTCTTACAAGTGGAGATGCCCCATACTGTACATTAGTAAGGTCACTGTAGGCAGGAAAGCACATCAGAACACACAACACATCAAAGCTTAAGGTATACAGTACCAATCAAAAATCTGGATACAAGTTTGGATCTACATTCTGGAACAATACTAGAGATTTCAAAACTATGAAATAACACATATGGGATTAGGTAACTATGTAACAACAATAACGGTCAGTTGTTATTACTGCATGAAACACAAAGGTCAGCTGTTCTGGCACAGTATTGTGTCAAGTGCATTTGCAAAAACCCATCAAGCACCATGATGAAACTGGCACCTCATGAAGACCTTCCCAGGGAAGCAAGACCAGAACTTACGTCTGCTCATTTAGAGTTACACTACCAGACTCAGAGATCACCAATTAACAAGCAGCACCTCAGACTAGAGCCGTTATGAAGGCTTTACAGAGCAAAAGTGGCAGATACATCTCGATATCAACTATCGCAGATTATCGCATATTTTGGATGCATTCAGGATAAAAACAAATACTTCATCAGGACATGGAATTAGAAGGTGTGTCCAAACTTTTTGATGGGTAGTGTATGTACTGTACTATTGCAGCAGGAGGATTTTAGGCAAGAATGGCAAGAAGAACGGATTCACCAACATCCAAACGTTTGAAGTTCAGGAAACCCACATTTTTAAAACTATTTGTTTACACCTAATTTCTTCCTGATTGGATAGTAAATCTCGGACATAATTTCTTTTAAAATGTTGCTGATAGTCTTTATTGTTTGACTTGCACATTTTTATTTATTTATTTTTGCACTATTATGAATGTATTCAGCAATTACAATGAAGAAAGCAGGAACGTGAGGTCTTGGTCTTGGCACACTGATGGCTTGTATTCATTTAAGGGGTTTAAATACCTGTAAGATGGTTTCCTGGGCCTTCATGTTCGCCTCCACTGCCTCATTCTGCTTGGTCGTGGCCTTTTCGAAATTGTCTCGGAGAGTCACCAGCTCCGAGAGCAGCTCGTCTCTCTCAACCGTCAACTGCTCCTTGATTTTCAATAGATCGCCCACGCTGCAAAACAAAAGCCCATTCAGAGCACTTAGCCATGGCTTTTTAGCACAGCCAAAGCATCAATTAGCAATCGGACGACATGCTGCACTGGCTTCTAAGAATCATGCGTACATGAGCATGACTAAAATGCATTTAACAGCTGGTTTCATACTGATTTGTACTGTGTGTAGTCTTCCCGCGGTTCTAATCATTACGATCAGAAAGTTTCATGAATTAAACAGTTCAGTGCAAAAGTTTGCTTAAAGGTTGTCAAACCGGATTTTACACCTTGCTGTGTATTATATAGCTGTTCTTCATGGTTTCATTTTAGTTGCCACACATCTTTTAATTTGTATAGTAGAGAAACCAATAGGGAGGTGAGAATGAGAATACTGAATGAAAGTAAGAAAACCTACAAGGTGTTGGGCCCCCTAGTGGTTTTGATGTGTATTGTTTGCCATAGACACGTGGTAGCTATGGCGGATTATTCCAGAATAAGTGAGACAGCAAATAAATTAATGGCATGAAGTCACAATAATGAAGAGATAATAAACACGCTGCCAAGTGTGTACATGGCCCATGACCAGCAACCTTGTGTAATGTAACCGGAGATCATTTTAAAAAAATATATAAAAAGCAGTTCATAACATTGAATGGACGTCTGAATATGTTAAATAATATTGATGGATATTTTTGACCCCAGGAAAACTAATTTATACATAATAAATTTTTACATAATTAATTATTTAATTCACATAAATGTACTAATTCTTGCTGCTATTAGTACATTTATGTATATTGTGTATATATTATGTATATTAGTATATTATATATATATATATATTATATATATATATATATATATATATATATATATATATATATAATCATACATATATTAGTTGGTTTATTAAAAAAAAAACAAAATAATTTACTGTAGCCATTTTTATAGCACACACTCACCTCTGCGCTTCAGCTGTGGATAAAGCCGCTCCTTGCTCAACAAGTGCAGTAAGACTGTCGATTTCCTGCTCTAGAGTTTTAATCGTTTCTTTAGCCCTCTTCTCCTTTGCATGGGCTGCGTCCAGCATTTCCCAAGCCTTATCGATTTCCTACAAAAACAGAAATTAAGTTCACATTAAATCTTGTAAATAATAAGCAAGCATTTTTTCCTAAATATTCTTGCTGACTTACAGTAGTTTACACTTTTTTGCACTTTTCTTCTGTTTTTTTTTTCTTTGCTGGTTTTTATTAATATATTAAACTTATTAAACTGCGGGTGAGATTCCCCCAAAGATAAACATTGCTGACATTCTGTTGTATTTATTAAAGACAAGAATCACCTGTATGATCAAATAATTTCCCTCTTCATATGCTCTGACTTGGGCCCTGTAAAGTGCATTTGGAATTGTTTGTTAGTTTAGTACGTTATTTTCGGGTGTCCTCTAAATGCCATTTTTCTGTATTGGTTCCTTTGGACTGTAATCAGAATTGTAATGTACCACAGCACACCAATAGGGGCACATGTGTGCATAACTGTATATATATATATATAGATATATAGATATATATTCTGATTATTATTATATATTTATATATTATTATTACATTGCATAACCTACATCTTACTGATGATTAGAAAAAATATATATTTTTATTAATTTTGGTTGTTGTACAGTATTTCTTGTTGTGCTGTCCTTTTTGTCTTCATAATAAGCTCTTATGTGTGCAAAGCTGTGATCTTAATATTAGTAAGAATGTTTTTTTTTTTTTGGTTTGTTTTTTTACCTTTAATTATTTACCTTTCATTCTTTCTCTTATACACATTGTCGGTGCGTACAAGGTCTAATGTAATAAAGTTAAACCTATGCTTTTTATTACATTTTAACTTCATATGGTAAATTCTGTATTTTCTCTGTGTTTACATTGTAATAACATATGTTTTTTTTTTTTAGATGTTTGAGCATCTATTTAAAGTCATGAGTTCTAGTTCACCCTGTGGAGGAGACAGTGATGTCGAATAGCATTGTACAGTACAAACTTCTGGGGAAACCTTTTACATTCCCGGGTAGCATTATGTAAAGAAATATACTCACTTACATTTTTTTTTTCTGGCTTTACATTCTTTACCAAACCATGTTAGATGGGAGAGTTCCTATATATGGAAAATGCTATGAACTTATTGAACTTATTTTAAATAAATCACCAATTGAAATAGAATACATGACAGTTCTATCTAGCACTATGTTTTAAGCATGTGTCTCTTTAGTTTACATAATAAAGACATATATCCTATCGTACTATTCGACCCTGTCCATTTATCGTTAGCCTGGAGCATATCAAAGGGAACTCAGGCAAAAGGCAGGGTACATCCTAGGTCACTCATACACAAATCGAATTTGGAGACACCAATCAGACGACACTGCATGTGTTTGGACGGTGGGACGAAACTGAAGTACCCGGAGGAAACCCATTAACCATGGGAAAAATTCACATGCACAGACCAAACTGGATCATTCACTCCCTCACTCATCGTCTATACCGCTTTATCCTCTATACAGGGTCGCAAAGAGTCTGGAGCCTATCCCGGGAGACAGGGCACAAGGCAGGGTATGAATTGGATGGGGTGCCAATCCATCGTGGGACACACACATGGAGTACCCAGAGGAAACCCACCAAGTACTGTACTAGGAGAACATGCAAACTCCATGCACACAGAGGCAGGAATTGAACCCAGACCCTGGAGGTGCGACGCAACAGTGCTAACCACTAAGCCACTTGGACAAGAGTGCCGCCTTGGACAAGATCAGAATCTCTCTAAATAGGTTCTTGTTTAAGAAAATGACATATTTTCACTGAATATTAAAGTCACATCAACAATGAATAAATCTAATCATGGATTTGTTGATTTGCTCTTTTTAAATTCAACTTCCCATTATTTCTCATTCAAATCTCTTAACCACAATCTTTTTCCGCCAGTGATAACAAGCAGCATTTTTATACCTAAATTTATTTATTTTTACTCTTACTATACCTTTTTTAGTGACATAATGGTGGTTTGGTCTTCATGTGATAGCTTCAGGGCCGCTTCCACTTTGACGGAATTGGCGCTTATCTCTGCTTTCAGCTCTCGGCATTTTGTCATCAGCCTCTTCTCATTCTCATGTGACTTTTTCAGGGAGGTGTGGAGCTTTTCATATTCCGCAGTAAATTTCTCAAGACTCTTGTCTCCTACCAGTTCATTCAAGACATCCTGGAATTCCTTCTCCAGTGCATCAAAGGAGCTCTCTTCCACCGATAGCTTCTCGGCTTTCTCCTACAACATGAGCACATGAAATGAATTGAGAGCCACTGTACTTCTAGATTTCTCTGTAAGCATGGGCATAGTTGTAATCCTGTAAGGTTTAGGTTGATTTGTTTATTTTATGCTTGGCGTAGAATTGAATATGATCAATTGGAGCTTGAGAATAAGGTTAGGGAGAATGGCTTTTGAATGTCTAATTTATTCGATTAATAGATTTATACATTTGTGTAAGGCTCTGCAGCATGATAAATATGCTATAAACCATATAACCATGACTATGGACATATGATAATTCAATAATGGCTAAATCAGGTGAACATCAGGGAGCAATCTACAATGGAGGATCGAATTACATAATGTGTTCATATTTAAATTTTTAAAACATTAGTTGAATTAGTGAATTTGGAAAATAATAAAGCTTTAAAAATATAACTTATCGTAAATATTGGCAAAAATTTATTTGCCATCTATACAAATTGCTTTAACGAAATAAACAGTTTAAGCATAAATTAAACATTAAAAATTAGTATAAATTTATAGTGATTGTTAGAGGTAAAAAAAATGACTGAATTCATCTTTACAGATGTAACGAATTTTGTTTTTGTTGTTGTTGCACTTACGAAATGAATTATATAAATATATAATATAATGTTAATATAATTATAATAATTATTATAATTATAAATAATATAATGTATTATATAAACAAATGAATATATTGTTTCTCAAAAAATGTCTTAATGTCTGCTCAGTTTTATCAGGTTACATTATTGGAATATATTAATTATACAGTATAAATTCATTTGTAGATAGATAGATAGATAGATAGATAGATAGATAGATAGATAGATAGATAGATAGATAGATAGATAGATAGATAGATAGAATAAAAAACGTGCTGGCCCATGTTATAGTGGGCAGTAACATAATGTGAATACACAAACACACAGCGTTCCCAGAGGCAGATAGAGAGAGAGTCAAAAGTTTGGACACACCTTTCAATTAAATTTGATTATTGAGGTTATTTTAAGACACAGCTGTTCTGGAATAGCTCTTACAGGAACAGTATTGTCAAGTGCATTTGCAAAACTCATCATGTACAGATGGGTAATAAACATGTTTGATAATACCCCACATCCTGTTCCATTTTTTTCTTTTTTTTTCTTTTCGTTTCGTGTTGTGTTTATATATACTGTATAAATGCATAGTTATATATAACATATAGCAATAATAAATTTATTATTAAAATATTTATACTGTAGAAGTTTTTCTTTTCCTGAAGTGTGTACACATTTGTATACACTTTTTGCATGATATATACTGAATTTTACTGAGAAAGGTAATTCACTGTACCAGCCCTCAGTCTCAAGCTCAATAAGGACTCAGACAACCAGGACAGTATGAGTTGGCCTGATTCAATAGTGCACTCCTGCTTCAAAGAGCACCGAGGATGGGAGACAAAACATGAAGCAAGTGCTAATTATAGTACAGTATTGTGAGAATCCCTTCTAGATTAGGTCACTCATGAAGCTGGGAATGAAAAAGCTTAAAGTTTGCAAAGTTGCCATAAAGGCAACATTACACATTCATGCATATTTGACACTTCTATTCAAATTCTATTTTAATTATTACCACAACCAAAGTTTTCTATATTTTCTATATTTGTACAGTCGAGTTTATATATATATTTTTTTTTCTTTTTTTTTCTTATCTTCTATAGCTATATTGTTTATAGCAAAAGTTTTTTTTCTTATTTTATTCCATAATTTATTTCTTAATAACAATTTGATTTTTGTATTTGT
>QMIH01000044.1:147323-163872 GCA_003987875.1 Clarias batrachus
TTGTCTTTAGTTGTTGTTATTTTTATTATTATTATTACTACTACTATCATTATTATTATTTATTCATTTTTATTATTATTATTATTATTATTATTATTATCAGCAGAGTGAGAAGTCTTAGTAACAGCTATCTGTCTACTTCTGACCTGCACACATCATTACTCCCTCTCCTCAACACCAAAACCTGCTCCATAAAGCATCAAAAACCAATCATATAAACTCAGGTCCCATTAGTTGTGTTATTTTGTTTGTTTTTTTTCGTTGTTGATCTTTACACTAGGTGGCAGCTTTACACAAATCATTGGTCAAATGAACACCAGCCCTCAACCAGTCTCAAGCTCAAACACGACTCAGACAACCAGGACAGTATGAGTTGGCCTGTTTCAGTAACGCACTCCTGTTTCGAAACGCACAGAGGATGGAAGACTAAGCAAAAAGCAAGTGCTTATTACAGTATTACGAGAATCCCTTCAACATTATGCCACTCATGAAGCTAACTCGTGAAAATGTTATCAAGGCAACAGATTAAAAAAAAAAAAAAAAGCTTCAAATATTAAATGAATATGATCTACAGTTTGAAAAGAGTGTCCTACCACGGTGGTAAAATGAGAATATAATGGTAATCACCATTGGCCTTTACGGTCCCTGGTTGGTTTCTACAGTAGATGGTGGATGGATGATTTAAAGTGTATGGCAATATTAGTGACTGAACTATTAATACTGCAAAACATTTCCTGCATATTGTAGTTTTACAGCAGTAAGGTAAGAAGTGCAAAAATATAGTAAATGTTTACTTTAAAAAGTACATAGTAAAGTTAAAACTTCTGTTAGAAAAAGTACAATGTTAAAAAAAATTATACACTCAGGAAAAGAATATACTGTATATGTACACTTGCTGTCCAATTGGCCAACAGGACCAGTGATTAACTTTCTTTGTTTCAGTTGAGACTGTAGACTCAGATTGTTTTTCTGGGCTACAACACATGTTTAACATGGAGCCTGATCATGTCCTTTTTCTGCTCATCATGGTTGTAAAGACTGGTTATTTGAGGTACGAAAGCCTTCCTGTCAACTCAAACAAGTTTCAATATTCTCCTCTGGTCTCTCTCATCAACAAGCTGTTTCCACCCACACAACTGTCACTCACTAGATAAAAAGCTAAGATAAAAAAAATAATAAAATTAAAAAAAATTGTATTGATCCCAAGGGATTATTAGTGTATTCTTGCAGCATACATAAAAGACAAGTCACAAAATATTGTTACGAAATAAAAAATAATATAAAGTTTAAATAAGATAAAAAATAAAAATAAATAAATTGTGAAAATAAGAAAAGAAATTAATATTAGCTATAAATGTCTGCATATCATAGGTATAATAGGAATAGGAAACCAATTTATATTTATAAGTCTGTATTATAATACATAATACATAAATTTATTCTAAAGTCAACAGGATGATACATGAATTGACACACAAAAGAGTAACGATGCATAACTAAATCGATCTCTAATAGTTATGCATACTATTTTATTTACAGGTTAAATGATTATCCACAGCTGAAACAGTAACAGATTTATTTATTTAATGCTTTTTTTGTTCACATAATTGCAATCTTTCAAGAATGTTGTATGTGAGATCAAGTTTCTGAAATACTCAAACCACTCTATCTGACACCAACAAACATATCACAAAGTCACATAGAACACACCTCTCCCCAATCACTTGTTTGATGCTAACATCACTTAAAGCATTTGACCTGCACCTGCTTCCACGTGATTGGCTGATTATATCCATGTCTAGGTGTTTCTATTAAAATGGTGGTGTGTGTTCTCTTGTAAAGTTGGTTTATGACAGTGGAAGATCAATAACAGTTTTCTTGGTTGCTAGAAAGTTCAGTCACACTCACTCATCGTATATACTGTACCGCTTTATCCTACTGTACTGTATATGCTGAGTTGCAGAGGGCCTGGAGCCTATCCCAGGATACTTAGGATACGAGGCAGGGTACATCCTGGAATGGGTGCCGAATCAGTGCAGAGCACACACACACACACACACACACACACACACACACACACACACACACACATGCTCATTCACATAATACGGGCAATATGGGAATCAGTCTAATCTGGATGTCTCTGGACTACAGGCACACAGATCTGAGGCAGGACTCGAACCATTAACCATGGAGGTGTGAGACAACTAACCACTAAGCCAAATTAAGAATTAATAATAAAAATATAAAAGTTTTAAAATGTTCTACAGTATTAAATACCAATAACATCAATGTGCACATTTAAATAATAACCTTAATATTTTCTTTATTATTAAAATTCTAAACAAACAAACAATGTACATATATATATAATTTTATTTTATTTATTTATTTTTTTAAAGACACTATTTGGTTCATATGCAAGACTATTTGTGAATGATCTTCACTAACATATAATCATCATATCTGATTACAGTACAGTGTGTATAGAGAGAAAGACTCTCCTATAGTGTATTTTTCCTGAACACGTGTCCAGTTCCATTTAGACTCGCTGCAATCTAGACAGCATCATCAGATCGGGAGGAAAATCTCGCGAAACAGCCTGGGTTTTTTCTTCCTCTTCTTCTTCTTCTTCTTCCCACTTCTCATGACAGAGCTCTCGTGAGTTCAGTGCGCGCTCGGCTGTGGAGTTCAGTGCGCGCGCCTCCGACACTCCACTCCTCGCGCACCACCGGATCGTCACGTTTCTTCCACACTCCTGAAGGACGCAAACTACTGTACTGTACTGTACATCCAGCGCTTAATTGCTTGACGATCTGAAGCTTGAGGAAGCTGCATTTTTTTAAAAAACCTGTCAGTCATGGGAAACAGCGTGTCCGGGATTCCACCGCTCCAGAGAGGACATCATAACAGATTTCACAGACTTCACAACTCTCATAAAGGTCAGTGACTCTGGGCTTAGTTATCACCTGAGACTGTCTTTAGTTGTATGCAGTATATATGTTTCCATTTAAACTCTGTAGTGTTTCTATGCATTACATTATGTCTGACTTTTTTTTTTTTTTTTTGCATGATTCTTAATATCTCAAAGATCTCATAGATGGTGCTGTTTTTGGTTTGTTTTTTGTTTTTTTGTTTTTATCCCAAACGTAATTAATTTCTCTGCTTCTTAACTCCCTCACCTTGGCAACTTGTTGCATATGCTTTGTGGATTATGTTAATCCTGTGGTGCTGAAGGACAGCGCTCGCTATGGGGGGCAAATGGGACAAAGGTTTCATGTGCCCACATTACCATGTGCCACAGCAGGCAGAACACTGGCGATGCAATGATGTCATACTTTATTCATTCTGGAATCACTTTGAAAAACACGATCATATTTTGGTGTATTCTATGGATTTTTTTCTGTGTTCTGCTGGATGGTAGCATAGTGGTTAGCATTGAGGCCTCGCACTGCCAGGGTCCGGGTTCGATTCCCGCCTCGGGGTCTGTGTGCGTTCTGGTGGGTTTCCTCCCACCGTCCAAAGACATGTAGATTACTTCACCTGGCATTCCCAAATTGCCTATTGTGTGTGAAAGAGCATGTGAATGTGTGTATGTATGTATGGATTAGCACCCCACCTCCTACCCCAAGTCTCCAAGGATAGCTTTCAGGTCCTATTTACTGTATAAACAGGATAAAGTGGTATAGATGATGAGTGAGATTGAGTGAATGTTCTGCTGCACTGTAAAATTCTTTGTTAAATATAACTCTACATTAGTCATTTACATCTGTAAACAAGTGCTATTTAATTGTGAAGCAATGGGTAGCATTGTCACTGATTAAATCTTGAACAATGTCACTTTTTCTTTTGCCTGTGTGGGATTCCTTTTGTGTTCCTGAGTTTCATCCCATCCCTCCTAAAAACAAGTATGAAGGTAACCTGGTTACGTTCTTAGATGTGTAGTGAGTGTATGTACAGTACAATGTGAGGTGCATGTATTCCTGCCTTACAACCATCATTGTCCTGACCAGGACTCATGAAAAATAATAAGTGTTAAAAAACTATAGACTGTTAAGTCTGAACCTGTTGAGTTGCTCCAGGATCCCTATGGTTTGTTTCAGATCTTGGGTTTCTGCCTGTATACTGTTTCATAAGTTCTCCCCATCTTCTAAAACCATGCATGTGCTCATCCATAATATATACTTTATCTACTATAAGTTGAAGCAACACAGCAAATATCCTATAATAACTGGCCGTGGTGATAATTTAAAACAAATTAATTAAAACAAATGATTTTCAGTCTGTCTTGCCATTTTTACATAGTGTAGGAATTATCTACTGTAGATGGTCACATGCTTTAACTGATTCTTTAAAAATACGTAGGAGTTTTTAATAGCACATTGAAGACCACATTGCTGATTTGTGAAGCCTTTCTGAATAATGTATTAGCAGGACGTCTGATTCTGAACATCGTCCCGCTGGCAGGCGCGATGATAATTGCGGCCTTCATTAGCATGAAGTCATTATTTTCGAATGAAGAGGTGACAGAGGGAGGATTGATGGGTAGAGGCTTTAACGAGATATTCTGATATATCACTCGATTAGCTTATGGAGTCAGGGCCAAAGATGTCTCTCAGAGGTTAATACTTTGGATGTTTCCATTGATATACAAAGGCAGGAAGCTACACAATTCATTTATTATAAAAAATAAAATAAAATAAAAAAGACAACACCTAAATATATGATAATGATTTTCTAATGCTAATATTTTCTTTGATCTTTTTACCGTACAAGCTGTCTTTTTCTAATCTGATGTCATTGTTCTTCTTTGCTCATATGGGTTAGGATTCATTTGGTCTTTGTAGTAGACAGTAGATGTATAGGCTTATCAGAAATTTTAGTGGTATTGTACTGTACTGTACATATCTAGAGACAAGTTCTCCAGTCCCTGCAAATGAGAAACATCTCCACAGCATTGTGCTTCCACTACCAAATGTCCTGCACCACAAAACCCTTCTCTCTTCTGTGCTGTAGGATCCTTCAGGTGTCATTGTGCAAACTTCAAACAGGATTCCAGATGGACCCTTTTAAACTGAGAAATGGCTTTCTTCTTGCCATCCTCTCATACAGCCCAGATGCAGCCAATATCTTTGATGTTGTTGTGGGATGCACATGCTTTTTGCTGTTGATCATTAAATACATCCTGTAGACTCTTCAAAGCTATTTGGGACTTGCTGACCAAGTGTCTTGGTTCTCATTCATCTTGCTTTGATAGATGCATTTCAGCTGCCTGTGGGTGGTACCATCCACTTTTTCCACATCTAAATTATTGAATGTGTATCTTTCCATCACTTTGTTGCAGAGTTGTTTTAATCCTCTGATCAGTTGCCACTGTGCATCTGCTGGGTCCTTGAGCAAGATCCTTAACCTTTAACTGTTCAGCTGTAAAAAAAAAAAAAAATTAAATGAGATAAATGTACTGTACTGTAAGTCACTTTGGATAAGGGTGTCTGCACAATGGTATGAATGTAAATGCAGTGTGAATGTAATCCTGGGCACAGATTCAAGTCTATTGACCCCGCTGCTACAGATGACAGAGAGTTTCAAGAATTCATTTAGACAGATAATTAAAGATCTAATAGTGATCTGCATGCTAAACCTATGAATGAACACGCAATTAGAACTATGGCCTAGAGTAATTGGGGGCTCCATAGCTATTTAATTTAACCCCCAAAAATATATGAACCATTTAGCTACAGTACATGTAGTATGGTGGAAGCATTTACAGGTTGGTTTTATACTTCAGTTTTAATGCCACCTCTATAATGGATTTTTCTACAGTACCATTACATTTTACAAGCTTGCTGGTAAAATGTTTTGTTAATTAGAGTTACAAATAGATACAGTCGAGTTGGCTATGGTTTTTAAATGCCTGATGCTGATTCGTCAGAAGGTGTTGATTAAGTTTCTGTAACAGCATCAGACAAGGGTGCACTAGTGGCTTGGTGGTTAGCGCTATCGCCATGCACCTCCAGGGTCCGTTGATTCGTGGCCAGGCTCGATTATCACCTCTGTGTGCATGTTATCCCTGTGCTTGCTGGGTTTTCCTCCTGGTACTCCGGTTTCTTCCCATAATACAAATACATGCAGATTAGGCTAATTGGCGTTCCCAAATTGCCTGTAGTGTTTGTGTGTGCCCTGCAATGGATTGGCACGATGTCCAGGGTGTACAGTACCTTGCTCTAAATCTCCTGGAATAGGCTCCAACCCTGTATACAGGATAAAGCAGTATAGACGATGAGAGAGTGGGTCACAGAGTTTAGGAGCTGTAGCCTTTTTTTTTTTACATCCCACTACTTCACACGACATAAAAGCATTTGGACAGATGACTGAGAAGCAGTTTAAATAGTGAGTTTAGCCTGTTTCTTAGTTATTTCATGAAAAATAAAGAAATTGGTCTGCAGTAGATTCCAAGAGTTCAATTTGCATTTGGAAGCTGTTCATTGAAACTCTCAATATCCAGTCTAACATGGTGCAGATTCAAGTAAAGGAGTCCAGGTATGCTAAAGTTTATCATTGTCTATCATCAGGTCTAGAATCAAGAGACAATAGAAAGATTGTAAGAGAAGAATATGGAGAAGGTGAGGAACTGCTCAAAATCCAAAGGGCTCATATGGCTCATTTCTGCAGACATGGTAGAGGCCATGTGTGGCTACCAACTTGGTCACAGGTGTTTATTGATGATGTGTGAAGTAGCGGGATGAATGCTGAAGTTATAGTTTCTGCCCAGATTAGTTTAAATGCTTCAAGACCGATAGAGAAGAGGTTGATACAGTAATAACCCAAAGAAGAGTGTAAGCACCCAAAGACAAAGAAATGTTCATAAAAGCCTGAGTCAATCACATGAATCTTTTCAAAACTCAAGGTAGAAAGTCCCACGAATGTGCAGCAACTGAAGGTTACGCCAATGATGCCGCTCAAGGGGGGAAACATTTGGTGATGTCCATTACAGCTTTACCAACAACATTTTTATCTTAGTATTGAGAATGTACAAATATCATAAAATAATGGTTAGTTTGTTAAATAATTTTTCAGCCAGTGAAAATTGAACTTTTGGAACTTTGTTTTAAAAAAAATTCTAAAATGTTTACCAAATAGTTAATGCAATATTTTTTTTCTACAGTAAATATCTTGAATTGAAAAAAAAACATCTACAATTCAATCACATATTTATTACTTTATTTCAAACCCATCGAGTGAGTGTAGGCAGCATGGTGACTTAGCGGTTAGCACTGCCGCCTTGGACCTCTACGGTCCTGGTTCGATTCCCACCTCTGGTGTGTGTGCATGAAGTTTGTATGTGCTTCGTGGCGTTCCACCGACAGTCCAAAGACATGTAGATTAGGCTATTTGCTGTTACCAAATTGTAGTGTGTGTGCCCTATAGTAAGTGCCCGCCCACCCACCACCCCCATAAATATTGACCTGACTTTATAATATTGAACAATTGACACTCGTCCTGGGTTCCTACTGAAATGTGAGCACAGTTGTGATATTGAGCATTTTCACCTCTTTGTACAAAAAGTTACGCTGTTTCTTTACTCAAGTCCACATTATTGGTTCAAATTTTTAAAAAATGAAGCAAACAGGAATGCTACAGTAGTGGTCTCAAACTTTGGGACCCCCACTGTACTGTATGTGCATTTGTGCTTGTCTGAGAATCAGTGTGGGAGCCTTTATTTACAAAACGAGGATTCTTCAATGGATAGCTTCCTGAAGAGCCTCAGCTTGCACCCCGGGCTCTGATAGGGTAA
The DNA here is from genome assembly GCA_003987875.1 of Clarias batrachus. NCBI lineage: Eukaryota > Metazoa > Chordata > Actinopteri > Siluriformes > Clariidae > Clarias > Clarias batrachus. Next base: position 155,119 of record QMIH01000044.1, read on the forward strand.
CACTCTGTTGTAGTGTTCTATCTGAAGCCTTTAATGGTTTAAAAGACTTTTTCGTTGTCTGCGTGCTGAGCGAGGCAGCTATATCCTCCCAGCCGGGTTCCCTTTGACAACACAACATAACATGTTCAGTTCCCATGGCGATTGCCTTTAAGTGTAATGGCAGAGCAATAATCACAGGAAACAGTGGGCTGAAGACTGTGTGTTTGTGATTCCAGAAGCACACTCATGCTTATTCACTTTTTTTTTTTTTTTTTAATAACAAACCCTATTATTTAGTCTCATCCTTGTTGGTCTCTTCCCATCTATAATCTGTATAACTGTTCTGCCCTTTCTCTCATGATATAACAGTGTTACATCAAATTATAGCTTCCATTCCTGTCTTTTCTTTTTAATATTAAAACTACATTTAAAAAAAGGTTGATTGCTGTAATGTAGGAAAAATAAAGAGCCAATTCATATAAAATGATCTTAAGATGGATAATGGTCAATCTTCATCTTGAGCTCTTGAAAAACAAATGAGCAATAGCTTCCTTTCTCATTCATATTTTCCTGTGGATGGTCAATGCCATATTAATGAGAAATCGCAATATAATGAAGATCATACATTTTCCACTTTATTGCTGTTGTTACAGCAGAAAAAGAGATCAGGCTAAATAATGATTACAAGATGAAAAGTCCGGGCGGCCGATCTGTTTGAGCCGAGTGCACGGATGGGAAGGTAAGAGAGAACTGAACAGACTAAACAGAACCGAAGCACGCCTGCTCACTTTGTTTTCAATCTAGGACTTTTTAATCGCCAGGGGGAAATAAAAACAGACAAGAACCCTGAAGGCCTTCCAGAACACACAGGTAGCCTCTGGCGACTAAAACCTTCCTGAAAACACTGCATGTTCAAATTTAGAGTTTTGTTGTTGAGACTAAAAAGCCTGTTTTCTGCCCAACTCTCCCGGAACTTCCATGAGCCTACCGCATATTCATAACAGGATATCAATTTACTTCTTTTTTTTTTCCGTAAAGCTGCTTTGCGACAATAGCCATTGTTAAAAATGCTATACACATTACATTGAACTGAATTGCATTGAGTGTGGCGGCACAGTGGTGTAGTGGTTAGCACTGTCGCCTTGCAGCTGCCAGGGTACACCCTGGAATCCATCGCAGGACACACACAAACACACATATACACACACACACTACAGGTTTGGGAATGCCAATTAGCCTAATGAGCTGTGAACAGAAACCGAAGCACCTGGAGGAAACCCTCTAAGCTCAGGGAGAACTCCGTGCACATAGACCCGAGGCGGGAATCAAATCTATGAAACCTCTATGCCACCGTGCCACATGTCCGAATACTATATTTCAGAATTTGAAAAATAAAGATATACATCAATAAATAAATTTTTTAATCTGTTTAATTACTCACTCATTCATTCATCCCTCTATACCGCTTAATCCTGTATTCAGGGTCGCGGGGGGCCTGGAGCCTATCCCAGGAAACCTAGGGCACGAGGCGGGGTACATCCTGGACAGGGTGCCAATGCATCGCAGGCCACACACACATACACACACTACGGCCAATTTGGGAATGCCAGTTAACCTAACCTACATGTTTTTGGGAGGAAACTGGAGAACCCGAAGGAAACCCACCAAGCACGGGGAGAACACGCAAACTCCATGCACACAGAGACACAGGGAATCGAACCCGGACCCTGGAGGTACACGGCGACAGTGCTAATCACTACACCACCGTGCCACCTGTCTGTTTAATTAAATAGTTAATAGTGAGTTAATAAATATCCGCATGTGACGACTCGATGTTTGGTTAAGAAGATGTCCAATGGTAAGTGGATTTTTTTTCCTTTTTTTGCCAGTTATTAATTAACGCAGTTGGCAGTTAAGTTGCTAGTCTTCCCTATGCATTGCTCATTCATAGAAAACTAGATATACAGTATGGAATAGAATACTGTTGCTTCAGTAGTCAAGCAGTTTGATATCTTTTGCAGTTTGTGATTTTGGAATCTGAGGCTGAAGTGTGCACAAACCTGTGGGTGTGGTATAAAGCTTTTATCCAAGTATCATTGTGAGAAATCTTACGTTCCGAAGTACATTTACATTGGTACTCTGACTAACCATCCCTTATCTTTAGAGAACTATATTTAGAGAATTTTTGTTGTATTTATTGTCAATGGAAACAGAAACGTTTTGGATAGCTTGTGCAATATAAACGTACAAAATCACCCATGTAAAAACAGGACATTGTATGTTCTTGAGAAATGCCAGATATTTTGCAGGACAGATATTTTCCTCCTGGGAAACCCATAACAGGTGGCTTGTGAAACTTGCCTCTATATCCTAAGAGATTAATGTCTCGCCTCGTGTATAACACAGAATGGTGTTGTAACTGTGGCAGCATGCGTACTGTGAATGTGTCCATGTGCTCGTTTGTACACTGGAACGTTAATGAGGAGCACTAAATTTCACAGCACTCTCACGTAAAAGTCTATCGACCTCAAACCACTGCGCTAAAAAAGAAAAAAGAAAAAAAAAATCTCTGAAACGACCTCTTTTAAATGCACCGTAATAGAATAGTACAAAAAGCCCCTCAGGCCTGTAACTCTGAACATGTAGTTAAAGGAGCTGTTTATGAGCTTTACCTGCTCAAACTAAATATCATGTTGTTTTTTTCCCCCTTTATAACCTTGTGCGAATGGCCACTTACCTGTTCCAGGCAGCACAAACACAGCAGAATAGTGTGTGTAATGCTTGTTGTTCTTTTCCGAGTGATCTGTTCGATTCGGATCTATTAAAGTTCATGAAGTTCATGTTCATGGAACAGGATTGAGGTTATTTTGGAATCGTGAGCGCTCCAGTGTGTGCTAGGAAAACATTGCACACATAATTATACCCTTTTCCACCTGCCTGAACCGTTGACACAAGGCAGGTTCGGTCAATAGATATATGCTGATGACACTTACCGTACAGTACCATTTGCATAATGGCCGCAAAAAAAGAGTCAGGATTCATCAGAACAGCAATTTTATGATTAATCAGCTGTCAGGTCTGTCAGGTCTGTACCCACTGTAGCCTTAGATTCTTGTTCGTGGCTGGCAGAACTGGAATCCAGTGTAATGCAATTGCTGTTGTAAACCATCCACCTTAACGTTTAACATTTGGTGCATTTGAGTTATTGAAACTTTCCTGTCGACTTATGCTGACAGCCTGGCCGTTCTCATCTGATGTCTTTCATCAGTGCATCAGTATTCTGTCTACACCGTTGAGGTTTGCTCATTCATACATTCATCTTTTATAATGGGGGGCCTGGAGCCTATCCCAGGAGGCTTTGGGCAAGAAACGGGCTAGACATCAGACGGGATTCCAATCCATTGCGGGACACACATAAATCACATGCTGATTCAGACTCTTTATCCTAATCTAATCTGTATGTCTTTGGAATATCCGGAGGAAACCCAATAAGCACGGAGGGAACATGCAAACCGTGGAGGTGCAAGACGACAGTGCTAACCACTAAGTCTTGAGTTTCGATTATTATTTTTTATTTTATAGCTTTTCTTGTGGTGGCACGGTGGTTTAGTAGTTAGCACTGTCACCTTGCACCGCCAGGGTCAGGGTTCGTTTTCCCGGCCCAGGTTCGATTCCCGTCTCTGTGTGCATGGAGTTTGCATGTTCTCCCCGTACTTGGTGGGTTTCCTCTGGGTACTCTGGTTTCCTCCCACAGTGCAAAGACATGTAGGTTAGGCTAATTGGTCCAAATTGTCCGGAGTGTGAGTGTGTGTGCCGTGCAATGGATTGGCACCCTGTCCAGGATGTACCCTGCCTTGTGCCCTAAGTCTCCTGGGATAGGCTCCAGGTCCCCCGTGATCCTGAATACAGGATTAAGCGGTATAGATGATGAGTGAGTGAGTGAGGATGTTCTTGGCACGATGCTGTAGTTCAGTTAAAGCTGAATTATTTTATCAGTAAGAGAAAAGAATTGCAAATATGTTTCCCAAAGAATTTGACAAGATTAGGGCTTTATTTCCTTGCCAATTCAACCAACGTTCTGGAAAAAATTAGCATATTTCATCCGACCAATAAAAAAAAAGTGTTTTTAATTACAAAAAAAGTCAACCTTCAAATAATTATGTTCAGTTATGCACTCAATCCTTGGTCGGGAATCCTTTTGCAGAAATGACTGCTTCAATGCGGCGTGGCATGGAGGCAATCAGCCTGTGGCACTGCTGAGGTGTTATGGAGGCCCAGGATGCTTCGATAGCGGCCTTAAGCTCATCCAAAGTGTTGGGTCTTGCGTCTCTCAACTTTTTCTTCACAATATCTCACAGATTTTCTATGGGGTTCAGGTCAGGAGAGTTGGCAGGCCAACTGAGCACAGTAATACCATGGTCAGTAAACCATTTACCAGTACACACAGTACACACACACAAGCGAAGAACTGGACCCAGAGGAAACCCATCAATCTAACCACTAAACCTCCATGATCGAGCCCGGAACCTGGAGACGAAAGGCGACAGTGCTAACCACTAAGCCACTGTGATGCCGTGTATGTGTGAGTGTATGTGTATGTGTGTGTAATTGAATTAGCATTTTTGGACCACTTGGATAGTACTTGGACTACTTTTGGATGGCAACCCTGAGTATATGTGAAAAATGTATTAATTAAAGTTATTGTCTCTCCATTTGCCAAAAGCCGAAATGAAAATAATTTGTACGCATCACAATTGAAAACCATGAAAATGTCTATTAAATATATTGGCAGAGATGCAAAGTGGTCTGACACCATTTTTAGACTATTTCTGCCGAAGACACCAAATTCCATGTCCAAATTTTTTTTCCTATTGTTCTTTTTGGGTTAAACAAAATAATGAGGTTTTCCATTCTGAGACAGTAATTTGTCAGTGATAATATGAACGCAGACATAAAACAACGTGTATAAATAGATTACAAAGTGTCCATATGTGTCCATTTTGTGCTGCTCTGGCCCGTGGAACGTCAAGGGATTTGATTTATGCAATTTCCATGCGGCGCATATGGAAGGAGAAGGAGGCGCATTGTAACTGGTTCAGAAATAATGCGATCAGAATTGTGTGTGTGTGTGTGTGTGTGTGTGTGTGTGTGTCTTCGAAAGAAACAGGCCAGGAGAAGACCTATGGCTAAAGTGTCTGTGCACATTTTCCTTTTCGTCTATGTGTAAGCCCACGTGCATGTCCATTTGTGTCCGTGTGTGTCTGTGGGAGTGCGAGCATGTGCACTCATGAGTGTGTGAATCAGCAGAGCAGCTGACGTTACCCACGCTGCAGTGCTCCTGGGTGAATGAACACGCTCCATAAGCCACAGACAGTCAGCTGAGAGAAGCATGAGAGAAGAAGAAGAAAAGAAAAAAAAAAAAAAGAACTCAAGGCATCAGTCACACACTGGAGTGTGTGCATCAGAGACTCTGAGCTTTTTATAGTGGGATGATTCGAATTTCATGAGACAAGATCATCATTTCTATAATACAGAATTTGTGCTGTAGGAATTATACCGTGCTAACATGTATGCAAGAAGTGATAACAAGATAAATAAAGTAGAGTAAATAAATGATCTATAGTTGCGTCATAATCAAACAGCACTTGAAATGTTTTTTGTTTTTTTTATAAATGCATCATTAATAACTATTAAACATTTATTTTGTTTTTAAGGAGTTTGCATGTTCTCCCCGTGCTTGGCGGGTTTCCTCCGGGTACTCCGGTTTTCTCCCACAGTTCAAAGAGTATGGTGTGTGCCCTATGATGGATTGGCACCCTGTCCAAGGTGTATCCCTCCTGGTATAGGCTCCAGTCTCCCTGCGACCCTGTGTAGAACGAGCAGTATAGACGGTGAATGAATCTACTATACATTTGCAAGGCAAAAACAATTGCCAAATTTTTGATGTGGTGTATATCCTGGCACAACCCTACGCAGGCTCTCTGCACATTGGAGAACCTGCGAGTTATAATACAATGGTGTAAATACAATGGTCCATAGTCGGACTACAGCGGTTCCTACAGTAGATGGATAGATGAACGGAACGTATGACCTAACAAGCAAGCTGATGATTACTCCACTCACACTTCCAACGTCTACACGTGTGCTTGAGCGGCTCATGGTTGACAGAGAAGCACAGCGCTGATTGGTGCGACGATGGCGAATAAACAAACATGCGCTTTGGGTGGTCAGCAGAGGGCGCCCACGTATGCGCGTATACTGTATACACACACACACGCACAAACGTACATGTAGAAACACATGCACATGCATTAAAAAAAATATTTAAAAACGCTGACCTCTTGGAAATATTTTGTGTCTTCTAATAAAAATCCGTTCGGATCAGGTGAATATAAAGTTATTAAGAGTAAGATTTGGTGCTTTTTGGACTGAACAGTGTACAGTACACACCAGCAAAGTGCAAAGTTATGCTCTCAGAACAGAGAGAGAGAATGTACTGTACCGAATACCGTACACTTCTTAAATCACACACAACGTTTTTTTTTTTTTTTTACGTTCACTAACCCTCTCCGTCACATGTGACATGAAAAGATGTTGAATAATTCACTTTGGGACGTGACAGTTTAGTTCAGCGCCGTTTGTTCTCGTTATGGAAATGCTAAAAAAAAAAAAAAGAAAGAAAAAAAAAGTGCAAAGCCGTAATTATCCGCTGCAGTGAATGATTGCTCCGAGCTTGTTTCTGACAGCTCTGCTAAATTAAGCGAGCTGCACCGGGTACGGAGTTTAACACGCTCGCCTGATGCCTATAATACAGATACTGTATAAACATATTTAATGCAAGGTTGTCATACACCTTTTTGAAATCAGATTTTCTGAGAGAATATTCCTGGTGTCATGATAGTTCTAGGAAATGAAGTAATAATATTATAATACTAGCGAGCGATAACGTTGCTAAATACGCCGTTCGACTATTTAGCAAAAGGTATATTGTAGAGTCGACCGCGTAATAATGCTGTTGTTTGAATGGGTCTCTATTTACTGTATAGTAAAATACTTGAAGTGCTGAGAATTTTCATTAAAGACATTAATGTCAGAAATTTTAAATGGAAAACCTGAGGAGATAATGGACAGCTCGCATCACAGAATATGTTCAAAAGATCTAAAGGCCAAAATGTACTGTAGTAAACTGAACAGAAGCCTCTAGGAGGTCCGGTATTGTTAAACCTGGCAGGTTATAATCTAAACTAGGGACAAAAGGTCTACATTTACATCTCAAATCTATTCATTCATCTTCTATACAGCTTATCCTGTGTACAGGGTCAGGAGGGTCTGGATCCTAACTAGGTACAAAGTGGGGGTACACCCTGGACATGGTGCCAATCCATTGACTGGCACACACACACACACAACGGGCAATTTGGGAACATCAATTTGTCTAATCTGCATGTTTTTGGAATGTGGGAGGAAACCGGAGTATCCAGAGGAAACCCACCAAGCAAACGGGAAGTAAACCCTCGACCCTGGAGATGCGAGGCCACAGTGCTAATGAATATTAGACAAGAAATTTCTAAGATGGAATACGCCTAATCGATTCTCTGCCACATATTTAAAGCCTTCAGCAGAATCACTTACATTTTTATTTCACATCTGCCCATCTGAGCAGTCGGGGGCCTTGCTCAAGGACCCGACAGTGGCACCTTGGTGGTGCCAATGTTTCAACCAGGGACCTTCTAACAATTTAACCTCTGAGCCACCCCTGCCTCCATAGTTCAGTTCTTAGGTTATTCAAAAGTGCTGTGTAGCAGTTTGTACTGTAGTCTTCATACTGTAGGTGACTTTGTGCCTTTTGATAATTGGTCAGAACATTTACATTTTAACATTTGGCAGACACTCTTCATGCTTCATGTTGACATACTCAGTATATAGATTAAGATATAGAAGTGTTACTACTGGAATGCTCATAGAACCCTTTCATACAGTATATGGAGTGGAGAAAACTTTTGTTCTCTAAACCACGAAGTAGTATGTGATAATAGATCCTACACTGCGTACTGTATGCTGACGCTTATTATGGAAGGTTCACAGGCGTTGTAGTCAAAGGTATCCAAAGCATGTGTATCCAGGACATTGTTGCTGTAATAGCTGAGATATAGCACGTCTTGAGGACTCTTGAAAGTTCAAAGAGTATAAGTACATTGACATTTCAGACGGTTCATATTTCGTAGGTAATGCATATCCAGGGACCATCAATAATTTTAATTCAGAACAGTTTATTGTGCTCTTACAAAAAGTACGGGGAACATCGGAAATGCCCCTTAGCCACAAAACAATTAATGAATTAAGCTTTTGATACAGAGCGAATAACTGCAGGGCTTTTCTAAAACCCCCTTTGCCAGCTTAAACGCTTGCATGCTTTGCGGTTTCCTTTGTTTGGAGTGTTCACAAAACTGGCCTGGGTGTAATATGGCAACTTCTTTCTGATGTCTGTTTCCTCAACAGGTATGTTAAGGTTTTTTTTTTTATTTATTTTTTTATTTAAGCTTGATGAATAACTTCAAAGGTCCTCAAGTGTAACATGCAACAAAAAAATATGAAAAGAGGGAAATAATGAAATTCTTACCTTGAACGATTAGTTAGCTGTTGTTCAACATTGGATAAAATTTGTATATTTTATCTATTATTTTTTAATATATTTTTATATATTTTATATATTATTAATATTTTTAAATATTTTTTTATTTTAGATATTTGATATATATTTTTAATATATATTTA